>OX596215.1:10245256-10845256 GCA_951394215.1 Glyphodes perspectalis
GTCGTATAGTCCCGACAGTGGGGATACAGGCTCCTCCGGAACTGCGCCGCTGGAGGCCACGTTGGGGTTTTAGTCGGTTCGAGTCCGACACACACCGCCCTCTGCTTCCCCGAGCAGAGGGTGACGGCTCGTGGGAGTTTCCCCAACTAAAAAAAAAAAAAAAAAAAAGGTTTAAGAAGCTTGCTGCTTTGTACATTCTGTCTATATCTCTAGAGGTTGCGGGCGTGTGTAGGTATGTATAAATAAATACAATATCAGACTACCTACATCACATAAATCGATCTGACTCCGAGGTAAGTAGCTTAAGCACTTGTGTTACGGATATCAGAAACAACAGTGGTATTACAAACATAAACTTAAATATTGGGTATTAACACCCAGGCACAGAACAAACAAGTATTCATCATACGAATATTTGTCCTGGGTGGGAATTGAACCTTCAACTCTTGGCGCATTGGGCAGGTCACTGCCGAATGCGCCATCGAGCTTGTCAAGTAAGTATGTAATGTAAGTAGGTATTTGAACCGTTTGATAAAATATCTGTTGTTGCCGACGTTGGCGTCATCACTTTTATATTTATTCTTTTCATACTTTTTATTATTTTTATATTCAAGTTTAGAATTCTTATTTTATTTTTATATCAAGTACCTTTTGTTTTTCTATCAGTCTCTTTACAAATACACGTCTGTTCACATCTTGGCAGTCTCTATCATTTATATGTAATTCAACACAGGCGGAGGTGAGTGATAAAGATAGTAAATACATTACACAACGAATTAATTACCTAGTAATGATTGTTATAACATTGATTATAGCAATGAAACTATTACTTAACTATCTAACAATTATAAAGTCCTCTAGCAATTGACTTGTATATTTATTCTTACTTATTTCTATGTAGATATCGCTAATAGACTATTTTCCTAAAAAAAAAATATAATCTATTATTTCTTTGAGATTACAAAAAAAAAAATATTGCTTACGAATTTTTCTATTGTTCAAAAAATAAAAAATGATGAAATGGCGTCACTAGGTGTGTAAAATTTTGCCGCCCATGTGACGCAAGCGCAAAATTTTAGATCTTTGAAGCGCTGTATCTTTGTAATTTTTCTATTTTTAATGATAATCTAACATACGGACTAAAAAAAAAATTGAGGATAAGAAAGAAAGAAAGAAAGATTTTTTTTATTCAGTGCATGTAAATAGATACATTTTAAAAAAAACAAAGGACTTGTCACATGCATGTGAAATAGTGGCCACTCAGCTTATGTCGTGACATCAGGAATGCCATGACGCTGGTATTCTGTGGTATCAGTATGAGAGGGATGCGGCTTACATAATACCGTATTGCCTTTGTAGCTAAAACATGAGAATGAAAAGTTAGTTCTTTCAGTTTATTTTGTTGCTAACTTACCCTTCGTCTAGTCTGTGTTTATAAGTGCCTAAGCTACTTTATTTGAAGTCAGATGAATGTATAAGATGTTGCCTGGTATTTTGTGAATACACAAGAAAAAAATTAAAGCGGGTCTCTATTACTAAGACTTCCCTGACCGTCTGTCTGACTATCCGTCTGTCTCCAAGCTGTATCTCATGAGCCATGGTAGTAAGACAGTTGTATTTTTTACAGATGATATATATCTGTTGTTGCTAAAGTAACAAATACTGAAAAACAGAATAAAATTAATAATTTAAGGGGGACCCATATAATAGACATGATTTTTTGCCGTTTTTATAGATAATGGTACGAAACTGTTCGTGCGCGAGTCCGAGTTGCACTTATCAGGGTTTTTTTAACAGACAGGAATCTCTTAAAATCCAATCCGAGAAATTACCAAGAGCGGGATTTAAATCCTATTTTTAAGATTGATTAAGGTTACAATTAATTGGTCTCCGTGTTTGTTTTTGGAGCACCTCTTTCGCAAAAACAATGGATCAACAGAAGCAATTAATTTTAACGACGAATAAAATCTTGAGTGTTGTGGTAGATCAGAACAGATTTTTTTATCTAATAAATTAGCTGTTTGCCGTAGTTTTTAGCAAATTAATTTTACCTTTGAAGAGATTCTGTGAAAAGTAAATATAAATATGTATTTTTTTGGGCTAGACAATTTGTTATCAGTCTAATGGATAATGTTCTGACATACTAACACAGACTAGTTAAAAAGAAGGTCTCTGCGCCATTAAATAAACGTTTAGGCATCTGGGGAGCTCCAAATTTACACTCAACATACATCACATATTGACAAAGCACTTAACATTTCCGATATCAGGTATCCCCAAAGTCTCACTCACACATGCATAAGTATGGCTTCACGTTGTAGTATTATAGTATGAGTCCTTCCTTTTTTACTATTCCGTGCCTACTTTATTAAAATTTTACAAAACATGAGAAGATTGAACAAATCATATAATCAATAGAATCCTTGATTATGTCTGAATTGTGGTCTGAATCGTTTAGACTAACTAAGTCATAATCCATAGAGAATCCTTGATTTTGACGGAAGCGCGTCGCATGGTTTTTAGGGCTTTGTAGAGGATTCTAATTGCCTGAAATCCAGGAAATCCAAAGGCAATCTATATACTCTTCATTTGAACCTGATCATTGTTTTCGGGTAAATAAACCAAATGCCCATTCAACCTTCCATCAAAACTAACAAACTTAATCCCTTTTTAATATTAAAAAGAAGGACAAATATAAAGACGAATTAATTAAAACAGCTCATGAATGTTGGTACAATCCCACATTCGTAGCACATTTATTATACATATAACCAAGATCCAGTTCAATTTAATCCAACTTAATTTTATTTTTGGTTGAATGTGTTTTAAGCTTATTCAGTGGCGTAGCGTGGTGGGGGCAAGGGGGGTGTTCCGCCCAGGGCGGCACTAGTTGGGGGCGGCAAATTTCAAATAACTGTTCCACTTTTTAACCGACTTCAAAAAAGGAGGAGGTTCTCAATTCAAATGATATTTTTTTTTAAAGAATCTTTCTTATTATTCTCTGTTATTAAATCGGTCCTGGATTTTAATGTCTGTGGGGCGGCGGAAAACCGAGAATTTAAACCCTACTTTATTCTCCCTACCCTAATGGGGATCACGGGTGTGATGGTATGCATATATTTAGGTCCAAATCATATCATAGTTAAAACTTCATCAATCGTTTTAATGCAATATGCAGACTCTGTGCCTAGAACATGTCTTGCTCGGAATATAAGATATTTATGCCTTTGATTGTTTAGTCTATACCTATATACTCTAATAAATACTATGTAATTGATAATTTTTTTATTTCCTAACCCTTATTTTTTAAACCTTTCCATGACTTCAAAGACAAAAGTGCGCGCAATTACCCCGAACAACTCTTTGTATAAGTAAACAAATATATACCTATATGTAACTAGCTGACCCGGCGAACTTCGTTCCGCCTAACAGTCAATGACACTTAAAACTTCACTCTGTCATATAATATAGCGTGAAGTCACGTTTATGCATGTCTGAGTAATACCATATATCGGAATATCTGTCATTTGGAGCACTTGTTATATCAATGTGTGACGTAAATTGCGTGTCAAGTTGGAGTTGTCAAGAGGAGCTTCAACGTTTAGTTAGTGGCGCGGAGTCCTTCTTTTTTACTAGACCGTTAATAAATAGAAAGGTATTTTTTTTCACTAAGAATTTTTAATATACCTATCCCATGTTAGTCTGGGACATAAAAACATGCCTTGCCTATCATTATGGGCCAATAATGGTTGTCCCGGAATGGGACCTCCTTATTTCACAATTGTATTTTAAATGTTCTTTCCTTTTTATTTTGACTTAGTGTCACTCTTTTCTTTTGCTGTTTTTTCCTAATATATCACGTTTATGTTTCCACCGGCGTTTTATTCATTTTAAATAAATCTAAATCCTAAAAAGCCTTGCTTGAGCATCTTTTGCGGTCTACAACAATGGTATATTAAGCATTGAGTTTTTATGGTGTAAGTAGGCGACGAGCTGGCCACATAAATTTTTTATTAAAAATTGCCTTCAGCCAATGTAATTTTAAGGCAAAGTTATTGGTTTTAAGTGGTTGCTCTTTGGAGTCTGCTTATCTCTTCAGGGGTTGCGTGGTACCTAATATACTGATAAAGGTGAATACACACTGACGTATTTCAACGCAATGCAATCGCTACCTGTAATAAAGGGGTAGGTAAATGTCAATGAGCGTGGTACAATTCGTAGGTGTGATATAGAAGATCGATTTTTGACTCGATAACTCGATTCAGTTCTTCAAAGGCTCCAATCTCCATACCATATGATGAAAGCTAAATGCCCTTAATCCTCATTGAGACAAGCCGCCGTGACTGAATTCGGTTAGGAGGATATATTATGATGTTATGCCTTACGATGAGTTTTGTAGATCTTTTTTTAAACTGTTAATTAAAAGAGAATGATTACGGTTGTAGATAAAAAGTGATGTCTCTTACTTTAGCTTTTAACTTAAATACAATAATTTAAGACAGTTCAGAATCTGAAAGTTCTAGGCTATGTACGTACATATGTCCAGCATAAACTATAGCGAATAAAATAAACTCTAAATCAAACACGGTACAGTTAAATTCATCTCGAATTTGTCAAACAGTCTATTTCTGGAAAACGTTCCTTAGAAACCACTCTAGGGGCTATTATTAATCGAATCACATCAAATCATCTAGAAACGTGAATACCGAGATATTTGGGAATTCTAAACGAATCTGGACAGTTTTTCTTAAGAGTCCTTGTGGAAATTGAGAATACAACAATAGGGCTTGGAATAACTTCGAACTAGGGAGTTAACGGCGTCTAGGATTTTAGAGGAGATATAAATAAAGTTTAGAAAGAAAAATATATAAAAAAATAAATGTTGATTTATTTTGACGATTTATAACCATCTTTTTAAGCCCATGTATATGGAATTTTCCATTTAATGACAAGTTTACTAGCTTAACAAAAAAAAATACATCTAATTAAGTTTTTTTTCTCTTTTTTTCAGAGTTCATCTCTAACCGACCTCATTTCGGCGTTTGACACAAAAGCGCAGGCGCACAGCGATTTACAAAAAGTCACAGCTTTCAGTGGACATTTTGACAAAAACTGCAAGCCCACATTTTCCAAGGATGAGTATGGCAAGTGAGTAACTATTTTATTTGTACGTATTTGACCTTAGTTTTAATATAAACGACATGTACAAATACCTGAATGAAGTAGTAAACTAAAGGTATTGTTAGCAGAGGAAAAATGCATCTTCTACTACATAATACAATATTTACTGTGATTATTATAAATAACGACAAGACAAATAATAAATTCACATTTTATTATGCTTGAAATTAAACCTGAAAAGGTTTAATATGCCAAAATGTTCAGTTCGTACAGGTTAGGTCTACACATCATTTAAAATCGTAAAATAAAATAATTTTAACAAAAAATAACCGAATTCAAATATGAAACTAATAATAGTAAAAACTAAATTTGCTTAGGCCAAAGTAATATCTACGTATTTTCATACTTATTATTTTGAAGTTGTCGCCAAGTTAAACAATGACTTGGTATAGGTATTTTCTATCTTTCTAACAACTGAAGCTAATATTAGTAGCTAATTATCACGGAGTATGTATCTGTTGTGTGATAATTGTACCAATACCAATTTAAGCATTTACTTGGCACCGACTACAAAATTTATAAGTATAAAATTACTTTTGCCTAAATAAATTTAGTTTTTACTACTATAAGTTTCCTTTCTGAAGTCGTTTTTGTTTGTTAACAATTATTAAGGTGTACTTTTTTGATCTGTGTAGGAACGCCAGAGGCTTAGTGGGTATATTCTGGCTACACCTGGTACATTATGGCCTGTATCTAAATAATAATTACATGCAAACCGCCCTAAGACACCATATCATCCCCTGAAACCCCATTCAAAGCAATACCCCTATTGCGAACGATATTTTCTAGTGGAGGCTTAGTGTTGCCGACGTTGGCCTCATTACTTGTATATTCATACTTTTTATACCTTTTATTATTTTTGTATTCAAGTTTAGAATTCAAATTTTATTTTATATAAAGTACCTATTGTTTTTCTAGCAGTCTCTTTGTAAATATACGTCTGTTCACACCTTGGCAGTTTCTATCATTTATACTTAGTATATAGTCCCTTAGGGTACGCTACCTTATAAGATGAGCCAAATGAAGAAAGTAAGTGAATATAATACACAACATGATTCCCATTGACCGGAGATTAAACTTAGTCATGTGTAATGTCTGAGCACTACTTTGTAACATGTTTATTCAATCGTTCCGAACTTGATATCTATTGGCTATGAAGCGAAAGTTTCTAAGGCTCCTCAGAACCTGATAGAGGATATAAGGTAAAAAGAAGCCTTTGTACCGATCGCATTTTAAACTCAAAATTCTCAAGTTTTACACTCCAATGACTTTCCTTACAATGGTAGGTAATTTATCAATGTATGTAAATGATAAAATTGTAGTGCCAGACTATTTATTTATGATTGTTAATGAATAATAATAATATGACAGGCCCGTTGGTCGAGTGGTCAGATACCTGGCTGCGAAACCAAGAGTCGCGAGTTCGAATTCCGCTAGGGGAAAATGTTTTGTATAGAATATGGACATTTGTTCAAAAGTTATGCATGTTTATAAACGCTTTTAAGTACGTCTATCGATTCAACTAGTATCCATAGCATAAGCATACATGATTAAATTGGAACGAGGGAGTTAGTGTGTTGTGTGATCTGGTAAATATTTATTTGTCTGTTATGTAAACAAATACAACCGAATTGTAAAGCCATACGCCTCACTTAGCAGCCAAAGAAATAAGATGGATGTGTGACCAGCCCCCTCTCAGATCGCAAAACACTGCTTAGCCCAGCTTAACAGCTATAAATAATCTATACTTAGATATTATAAGTATAGATTATTTATAGCTGATAATAATATACAGACATATGTAATTGGTTCATTATGTAAAGGCGGGCGTTGAATGTTTTTTTTTTTCTTATTAACGGGGCGGTAATCCAAAAAAGGTTGGGAGCCTATGATCTAGCTACTGGCATAAATCCGTGTTCAAGACCGAACAATCCATAGGTACGTGACTGATTTCTAAGCAACATCTCTATATGGGAGGCCACCTGTGCTTGCCCCAGAGTTATTAACGCTCAGATTTGAAAATACTTTTATAAATGTCGTCAATAAAATTCTAAAAGATTAGTTTTTAAGTACATCACCGAGAGGAATTATTATTGGAGTAGTTCTTGATTATTTCAAATTCATGGAAAAATTTCATTACGAACTAGTATGGCAGATGCAAAATAAATACTTATTTTTTTTTTGTTTGCCTTCTTTACTTCTTTGTTTAATAGTCTTTTTATTGCATTCCAAGACAATAGTACGGTCAGCAACGAAAGTTGCTGAATATTTTTGAATTTTCTTACTAAAGACATAAGGTGTATTATTGGAAAGTCCTATTTCAGTCTAATACCACAAAGTAATAATAGAATACGTTGAACTAATACGTAATTATTATTATTTACCGGAACAATCCCATTTCACTCATACAATTTTTCACATAATCCATCCATCTCTGAATTTGCATTCCTCTTCTCTCTATCTACTAACATTCATTTTTAGTCCGATGTTCGTCTGGGACTTAAGAAAAATGTGCCAACTATGTTTCTTGCCTAGCATGTCGTAAAAGGCAACTAATGGTATATGGGGTTTTGGATTTGTGATTGTATAGACGACGAGCTAGCCTATTGGTCTTTATTTTTTTATAATTTTCCATCAAACCCAGCCCAGTTTTGGTTAAAGGGGCCTGCTGTCCCTTTGATTCTGGCTACACCTTCAGGAATTATGGGCGTGTAATATTAAATATTTTTATAATATATATATCTTTAGAGTTGGTAAGATATTAAATAAAGAGCACAAAGCTCAGTCAAGAGTTATTAACATTACTAGGACTTAAATATTCGCAGTCAAACCAACTATATAGACGTTGAAATTAACCATTTCTTAATTTATTTCACATTTTATTACTACTCTATCTATGAAATTATTCGTAATACTTTCAAAAAATAATGCTATACTTAGGTAGAACGAGTTTATAAATACAAGATTTCATCCATAGAATATGTAAGTTAACAATCAAAGATACATTTTGATAATTTCAGATTGGTCAGATTAATAAAAAAAATAATCGAATAACCCGGCTTACTTTGGAAAAATGTTTGGAAATTCTACTTATAAACTCTGTTTCAGACATTTAAAAATCAGTTGGAGTGTACTTTATTGCGCTGTAATTTTTTTCTGGCTATTGAAAAATCTGCCTTTATTATTAATATTACAAAAAATATATTATATTAAGCTATTTTGTTGCTGATGGTACAATCATTTTGCCAATTCCAAGTGTTTATAGAGACACCATTATTCTGTCATCGAGCCAACAAAATTAGTATTCTGCCAAGAAGAGTAAATTGATGCACATTCTCATTAAAAGTGACAATCGTGCTACGACTACTTAGTGTCATCAATGAAAAACACTATCATTTTCTCACGACTATAGTTACATGCTACAGGCGAATTCTATTGCAATTTCAAATGATTAAATACATAGATATACAAGACAAGAAAAATACGCCTGATTGTATTAGTTTAGAATCCTTTACTGAAGGTAAGAGTAGTCTATAGGAATACGAAATATCTAAATCTAAATTGCATTTTATTGCTTAAATTTTGTTGAAAGATACGTTTTTGTATCTTTCAACAAAATTTGATTTTTTTTTTCTATACTCATTTATACTTTAATTCCAAAAGAGTGCTATAATATATATGATGTATTTTTTCTAATTCTGTAAAATACTTCCATTTGTGTTTTAAAGAATCAGATAAAACTTTTGTCTGATGTTGGTCTGGAGATGAAAATAAGAATGTGCCAACTGTGTTTCTTGCCTAGCATATCGTAAAAGGCCACTAATTGTTATAGGGTTTTGGGTATGTGATTGTGTAGGCGACAAGCTAGCTACTTGTCACTACTTTTTCACAATTTTCCATCTAACCCAGCCCAGTTTTGTTTTTGGCTAAATGTGGTTAAAGGGATCTGCTGCCCCTTTGACTACGCCTACCCCTTCGGGATTATGGGCGTGATGTTATGTATGTTATGTATAAAACTACCTACACTAAAGTAAAGCTGCGGCTAAAGTTTGAAATAACTAACTAACTAACCAAACTTCACGCCACTTCCCTAGCAGGGTAGGCATAGAGAACAGAACGCCATACGCGACGATCATTACACACCTCACTCGCCTCTTCAAGTTGTAAATGAGTATAACAATTGAGAGTCGGCTTTGTGGTTTTAGTGTGAGATGTATAAATGTATGTTTTGGTTGCAGACCAATCCCTGGTTCGATGACAGAGTACAGAGGCGCCGAAGCGCAAGCCAGAGTTTGTTCAGAGATGAAGGAGCTGTGTGAAATCATCCACCAATACGGGAAATCGCCCTGCAAAAGTCTGCTACCTCCAGAGTTGAAGGATGCCACCACAGTTATCTCCTTTGGGGAACTATTTTCGGTAAGTTTGCTGTACATTTTTTTGACATACTAGCTGCTGCCCATGTTAAATTTAACATACATTTTTTTACCGATAAAACGTAGGCGAAAGCTCCTTAGTTCTTTTTAATTATTTTTTTGCGAAAGATTTATTATTTTTCGATTTATAAACGTATTATTTTTCCATCATTTAAATTAAGCTTTACATCGACAAGACTAGCGAAAGAATAAAATTACCGTTAGATTTTTATTCAGGCTACAGTTATTTTGTCATTATAAATATTGGAAGAATATTTGATTCTTCATTTTTATACTTAATACGATTTTACCGCTGTAACAAAATCTGAGTTTATCGTAAAAATACTAATAATATACTTAGTATTTTTGTTAACTATACAATTTACCAGATTGTTTACCCATATGATTTTGATAATTTTAACAAAATGAGAAATCAGTCCTGAATATAGTTAATATTTTACACAGGATTTTTTTTATAGGCTTTAAAGATCTTCATTAAAAGAGATCCAGCTGTATAGCTAGGTCAAATTATAACATGGTATTAAAACTATAACAATCGATTCTATTAACGATTTCGTACAAACAGTTTTCAGGCTTCATATATACAAAAAATAAGGTTTTATAAACAAAAAGGCTGTATTGACAAAGAAGCTTAATTGAGTGTTAAGTCCACACGTCGTCACAAAGTACTACATTTTCTGTAGATATTTGTTTAATGATATCTTACGCCAACGATAGTAAATTTTCTTAGAAGCTTTTTTATATTTTTGCGACTTCACAAAGATACTTAATAAACAATTGCCCATTGTTTGACGGGCGACATTGAATAAGATCGTCAAACTATACTTTTAAGAGCTATTGACAAGTTCCAGAACACTTTAAGTTAAAAGTGAAATGTTTTACAACTCTTTGTTGTAAATATAATCATTGATAGTGAAATGGCAGATCGTGTTTCATTAATGCAATGAGATCTTGCGACGGGAGCTTCGGTTTAAATGCAAAGTTGGTGATTAAACACAGACTAGAAATATTTCTCACCAACATAGTTTTTTTCATTTAATCACTATCTTACTAAGAGAAAGGATATCCTTTCCCTTAGTAATTTTTATTAATAAGAAGTTAGAGACGCTGTGGCCAGTTATTCAACTAAATGTGAATAAAGTTTAGAGGATATTTGAAAAAAAAGTCGATCATATACAGACTTGAGCGATATACGGTATATAGCGGTTTAGTGAGTATACCCCGGCCATTATTATCTTGGCCGGAGCAGGGACCTCCGAATTCGAGGTCCCCGGAAGTTCCACGCACAACCCTGTTCTCCCAGGTAACGCATTCCACGCGACAAAAATAATATTTTAATACAACATAGCAATAACATGTACCTCTAAAACAGTGGTTACCAACCAGTGGATCCGCAAGACTTTACATTTAGTCCGCGGAATACCTAAAATTTTATTAGATTATAATAAAAAAAATGGGTATTTTAAAATTAACACAGTTTATTTTCGCCCTAGTGATAACACTAATGAAATGAAAGTGGTCCTCAGTCCCCCCCTGTAGAACCCCTGCTCTAAAATGTATGTGGCTTACTTCTTAACAAAATACGTATAGACAGAATTGTATAATATCAGTTCTTCGGTAGATTAAGCGGTGAGATCGCAATTCGCATGGTAAAAAGGATAAATTTCGGAAGGATTTATAAAATATGACTGAATTTATAAAACATGACTAGGGGGTCATGTGCCAAGGGCGTGCTCGTCGCGACTCCTGCCAGTCCGATTTCGGATTGCAACCTTGGACCGATCTAATTCCGCAGAGCGGGGTAGGGCGTTCCCCCGATGCGACGCGCACCGACGAGCCCTCGTCGGTGCGAAAAGTGGCGAGTGCGGCGAAGGGGGCCGCCACCCTTCACGCCACGCCGGACACTGCGGAACGAGGAGAACAGAGTGCCGTATAGGCACGTGGAATGTAAGAGGTGGAATGAAAGATAAGATGTACGAGATGATTGACGTAATGAATGAGAGACGCCTGGATGTTCTGTGCTTGACAGAGACTAAGCGGAAGGGCAGCGATGCAGATGAGCTTCCCGGTGGTATGATGGCTCTGTGGTCTGGTGTGGAACAGAATTGTCATGCCAGCGGTGGAGTTGGAGTAGTGCTTTCCTCTCGTTTAGTCTCTGGTGTGAAAGACTATGGATTAGTTGGCCCGAGACTCCTCTGGGTTCGTATTAAACTGGGTATTACGCGAGTCTTTCTGGTTGCAGGCTATGCGCCAGTAAGCTCAGCCAGTCCCCAAGAACTAGAGGAGTTCTGGGAGTCTGTTAGAGAAATTCTGGACCTGACTGAAGGAAATGAGAGGATAATTATGTGTGGAGATTTGAATGGTTGGGTTGGCACCAAGCGATCTGACTATGAAGCAGTCCTTGGCCCATATGGAGACAAGAGAGTGAATGATGCTGGTAAGCAAATCTTGGAAGTATGTTTGGAACGGAACCTCCTTGTGGCAAACACTATTTTCCGTCATAAGGATATTCACACGTATACTTGGAGACGGAATGACCAAAAAAGTGTGATTGATTTGATTTTAGTCGATAGCCGCCTCCGCAATAGTATATTGGATACAAGAGCCTACAGAGGCCCTACTCTTGAAACAGACCACTACCTGGTAGTATGCCGGTTTGCTGGGCTTTTCAAGAAGTGGAGGCACTGGCGAGTGCGTACTCCATGCGGAGGCACTGAAAGGATAAGGAATGAAAAACTGGAAGATGAAAGTGTAAGGAGTGTGTATGTAGGCTTAGTCAATGAAAGACTTGCGAATGCGAGTCTTTCTGGCTTAGATGTTGATGATTGCTGGAACATTTTGAAAGAGAGCATGGTGGACAGTGCAAAAGAGGCATGTGGATGCGCAAGGAGACGTAGAACAATGAAAGGTGACGCATGGTGGGATGAGGAGGTCAAAGCCTCCGTAGCGAGAAAGAAGAAGGCCTGGCTTGATTATGTCTCATCTTTGCAAATGGATGAAAGTATGCTTGAGATGAAGAAAGAAATATACCGTTATTGCAAGAGTGAAACCAAAGCTTTAGTGAAAGAGAAGCGTGAAAGAGTAGCTATGAATGAAGAAAGGAGACTGACGAATAGTTTCGAGGCTAATTCCAAGCTCTTTTGGAGGGAGGTTAAGAGGTCTCGGGGATATTCGTCGACATCCGGAATGAGTAAGATTAAATCTAAAGCTGGTGACATTCTTGCAAACCCGAACGAGGTGTTAGAACGGTGGAGTGAATATTTTGGAGAAATGTATGAGTATGTCTCTGATGTTGGCACTGAGAGTGAGGCTATGTCTGATTCTGTGGTGCCAGCGTCTGATGAAGACATCACTATGAATGAGATTGAATGGTCGATACGAAGTCTGAAAAGTGGAAAGGCCGCGGGAATAGACAAGGTATCTGCGGAGATGATCAAGCTAGGTGGCGCTAGCGTCCAGGACGCTTTCTGGTTCTTGTGCAATCTATGCTGGAGAAACGGAAAGGTCCCAATGGACTGGAGACGGGCAGTTATCGTGCCTCTGTACAAGGGTGCTGGGTCACGTATGGACTGTGCCAGCCATAGAGCCATCAGTTTGATCAGCTTAGCAGCAAAGGTGTATGGCAAGATTATTGAGAGGAGAATGAGGGTGAAATCTGATGGAATGTTGTGGGAGGCACAGGGAGGTTTCCGGAATGGTAGAGGATGCACGGATCAAGTTTTCTCTCTTCGCAACATCGTGGAGAAGCATCTGGCCAAAAGTCAGAGGGTTTTTTGCGGTTTTGTGGATATGGAGAAGGCCTTTGACAGGGTTGTACGAAAGGACCTTTGGGACATATTGCCGAGATATGGGATTGATGGAGCATTGCTTCGTGCTGCGCAGTCCACCTATGTGGGATGTACGGCATGCGTGCAAGTGGAGGGCAGCCTGTCACCCTGGTTTGACGTCAATATTGGTGTCAGACAGGGATGCGTGCTGTCTGCTCTGCTGTTTATCCTATATCTCGACCATTGTCTCCAGAGGATTAGATCTATGAATGTTGGAGTGCGTATGGGTGACCTGGTTGCGAACTGCCTGCTTTACGCGGACGATGCCGTACTTCTAGCAGAGTCGGCATCGGATCTGCAGCAACTAGTCACAACATTGAAAGATGATTGCAAGGAGAGAGGCTTACATTTGAATGCGAAGAAAACAAAGATTATGGTGTTTGAAAGAGATGAAACCAGAACGGATACAAGGATAACGGTTGACGATGTAGTACTGGAACAGGTGAATGAAATTGTATATCTAGGATCTGCATTTAGTAGAGATGGAAGGTACTCCGCTGATATAGAAAGAAGAGTGAATGCAGGGAATAGGGTGAATGGAGCGTTAGGAAAACTTTTAGGCAGCAAAATCTTAAGCCAGAAGGCCCAGCTCGCCATACACAATGCGGTGCTGATTCCTACGCTAACATATGGAAGCGAGAGTTGGGTATGGCAGAAAGAGCATGAAAGTAGAATAAACGCGGTCGAGATGCGTGCGCTGCGGAAAATCTGCGGTGTATCGCTCACAGACTGCGTTCGGAATGATGATGTAAGAAAGAGAGTTGGTCTGAAGGACAGCGTCGGAGTCAAGGTAAGAAGAGGCATGCTCCGGTGGTTCGGACATGTGGAAAGAATGGATGACGAAAGATTGACTAAACAGATATACAATGCGAATGTGGAAGGATGTAGGAGCCGCGGAAGGCCCAGGCTCACCTACCACGACCAGATTGGTCGTGTATTAAAAGAAGGTGATGTTAGGAGTCATAAAAATCGTAGAGCTTGTATGAAAAGGATTATGAATGTTGAAGAGGCGAGTGAGGTGTGTAAGGATCGTGCCATATGGCGTTCGGTTCTCTCTGCCTACCCCGCTAGGGAAGTGGCGTGAAGTTTAGTTAGTTAGTTAGTTAGATTTATAAAATCATACTGTGGTAGCTACAAATCTCGGGCGGAAACGCTATAATAAATCCATGATTGATACATACATACATACATAATGTCACGCCTTTTTCCCATGGGGGTAGGCAGAGATCACGTACTTTCATTTGCTACGATCCTGGCATACACCTTTCGCTTCTTCTACATTCATAGGTCCTTTCATACACGCTCGTCGGTTAAGGGTGTTGATCAACCTCGAAAAAAAAATTATTTTAAAACTATGTAATATAATCGAAGCTTTGAGACTGAAAGAAGATACTTTGAATATTTGGCCTAAGGATATGCTTTAATATGTTTTCTATCCGAAGGCATTGATCTAGATCAGTGGCAAACTGTTACATATAGTTTGTTTTCCCGGGGAAAACGTGTGCTATTACTTCATACGCATACGCATTTATCGGTTTCGTGAAGTTTATAAATCAAGAATGCATTGTTTCTAAAATTCTTGATACATACCTAATATATTAATTTAATAGGAAACTCTAATAATAATGCTTAAAAATATAAAAGCATACAATACTTTGTTAATAACAGAGTTTTACGACATGATATACGATCAAGAACAAAGCAATATTATAGCATCATGTTATTATTCATAAATTTAAAAAGAAAAGGTACGAACTTAACATAAACTTTAAAAGCGTACAGTTGTGAGGTCTGATTTGGCGTACTTTTTTTACATATATAACACCACGACCGTAATTTTTGAACCAAATACAGCCAAAAATAATATTTTGTTAGGTAGTGAAAGACAATAGCAAGCTTCTCACTCATCGCCTACATAACCACAAACCCAATACCATTCTTAAGTGTCATATGTATATATAAGATAATGATGTATATATTATATGGCGATATATGATATATATATACATCGTTACGTGAATAAAACTCTATTGGTATAAATTATTTTAAAGTTTCAAATCAACGTGGGAAGTAGAATAATTAAATATATTCGTACGTAATTATTTTCACATGCCAAATAACATTCCAATGTTTCCATCAACGCTGTTTCTGTCGTTATATGTAAAATTTATGAATAAGCAATGTCTGTATCTGCTTAAAACCTCATTCACGTACGGATGACATAATTCCCACGGCACTCGCACAATTTCCCGCCCACGACCTTCCCTGATATTTTTCAAAAATACGCGAAAGTTCAGAACACCTGCCTAATTACAGTTAACCGGCAACAGTGTTCATTGTGTTCTAAAATTATCAATGTTATGTCGCGAGGCCATTTGGCAGAATGCGAAAATAAATGTTTGATGATCTTGACAAAACGGCCAGATATGGCCCAAGTTGTAGACCGATGGCGATTCACTGATTTGAGTCACGCTCATTCATAACTCGTAAATGACTTCACTGATGAAGTAATATACACTTGTAGAGTTGTCATTCAACTGTTGACGTCAATGGTTTTAATACATTCTGCATTCCCAGACAAAAATATAGATCAATCATATATGTAATATGTTGAAATTTACAGTGGTAATGGTATTACGAGTATGTGTCACCGACGTATTTGTGATTTATTGAAAAAAAATCTCATTTATTAAGTAAACACTTCTCGCTAACGAAGATGAAACTGAATGGAAGAATTTATAATACGAATCATAATACCTATATTTTTATAAACAGCTTTCAGAGAACGTTTTGGATTATTTTTCCTTTTATTTCTATTATTGACTGGCCCGTTGGTCAAGTGGTCGGAGACCCTGGCCACGAAACCAAGGGTCGCGGGTTCGAATCCCGCTAGGGGCAAATGTTTCGTGTGATAAACATGGACATTTGTACTCGAGTCATGGATGTTTATAAACCTATTTAAGTGTGTCTATCCGTTCACCTAGTATCTAAAGCACAAGCATAAGCTTAGTTTGGAGCTAGGGGATTGGTGTATCAGTCTGAATAATTTATTCATTTATTATTCTGCTGCGTACTATCTTTAAAAATAGTCATTCCTCGAAATTTTTTTTACAAAATATTGTTAAAATTTTCCAACACAAAACATATTAAAGACAGTTTTATCTTCTATTTAGGCAACTTATGAATTTTCAATTATTATTGAGTTTTAAGAAAGAGGGAGGCCCTTTTTAAGTACTTTTTTGTAGTATACATTGCCATTAGTATAAATATACAGACAGATGTAATATACGGATAAATGCCCCGCCGACAAAACTAGCCTAAAAAATATTCACACGTGTATAGTGTGAATATTATTTACGTATATTTTCACAGTGTGCAATCCGCTCATAACTTGGCCATCGCCTGAGGCCATTGGCGAATGTTTGCGCTATAATAATGAACTTGGCACCGCATTTCTTGTGAGACATCTCGAAAACATCTCGGTTTAGGAAGCATCTCCCACTTTTTCACTGTCGTCGGTATGCTTGTTTATGTTAAGTCGTCAGCATTAGGAAAAACATTATTACAACCGTTAATATAATGTAGAAACTCTAAACTATTGAAACTGAGCGTAGGATATCTTAAATACATACATATATATCACGCCTATAATCCCTGAATGGGTAGACAGAGTCAAAAGAGTAGTATACTCCTTCAACCTTTTATACAAATATAACATTGAACTAGGTGAGATGGAAAAATGTGAGTGCAGTGACAAGTGGCTAGCTTGTCGCCTAGACAAGCACATACTGAGTACCCTATTACCAGTCACCTTTAACGACATGCTGGGCAAGATAGTTGGCACATTATTTTTAAGTCCCTGACCAAAATGTGACTTTTGTATCCATGCATTATTAGTTTCTTTTTTTTTTTCGAGAGGACTATCGGTATTTGGCCGAAGGCGGCCTTTATTACCTACCGGGCTGGAGGGGGAGCGGGCAGCTCTCACCCCTAAACAATATTTGTACCTACTTTTATTTTGCAGATCAACTATCAGATAATAATACTATCATTTCCGAGTGTGGAAAATTATCGAAGCTAAGTGCAAATTATTGCACTAAGTTTGATAAATTAATATGTTTAACGCGAAAAAATAAAAAACAAAATATGTACAAAACTATCATTTATCATCCATCAACATAAAATGCTAGAAAAATTAAAATCTTATGAGTAATTTCAGGTTGTAGATAATAATAATTTAGACTAATTTGTAAAACGTGGGTGTTAGACTCTTTTCAAAGAAGTGAATGCAAATTATCTTAAATTTAAAGAAACAAAGTATCAAAATATAAGAAAAAAACAAATTTAAATGCAACTCCGCGATTTAAACGCTTAACGCGACTTTATTTGCCCCTGAATGATTCAGATCAAATGGAATTTACACAAAAATAAATATAGACTTAAGCATTCTTAAACAAACGTCAAACACTTGTTTAATTTCACAATCGGCTTTATTTTGTTCGAGACTTCAATGCGTGACTCAAGAGCATCGCAATAAAACCGTTTATGTTAACGTATTTTAACATCAATAATGTTATTTATATCCAAAAGATCAGACCAAGATGGGTAATCTTTTCATTTAAAGTAAACTAATACATATTACAAAATAACATCCATTAGTATACTTGTATTATGTTAGTTATTGGTATAAACATGTGATGCTCGCGGTCATTTATGCTCGTCTCATTGATATCTATTTATTTAAGTTTGTCGTTCAGTTTTCTAGTACATATAATACATACGTTTATGATCAACTTGGAGCTAAATAGTTCGCATGCCAAATAAATTAAAACAAATATTTAATACATCTCTATTATCCAAAAGATTTCTAAACTAATAACTTGCCTCTACGTATTAATAAATTTTTGCCAAATGACTTCTCTTTGTGATACTTTTGATTTCATTTTCATCTAAATGCCTCACTGGCTACAACTTTAATTGCGAATAGCCCTTGAAACTACAGATTCTAATTGTAACAACATCAAAAAATAAATCAAAATGGTCGACTTTGTAGGTAGGTACAACGTGCGAAAGACAACAGACAAATACCTACGAAAGTATCTTGAGTACAAATAGACATTCACAGGTAACTCGGTAATAAGTTTTCTGAAGTTATTACACAGTTTCTGATGTTTTAATAACCGTATTTCATATAAATCTATTCCACAAAGTATATAGGTTCTGCTTGCATGATTAGCCAAACAAAACATATTACTTAACCAAATTTAAAGTCTATTTAATTTAACCCAACAATACGTTATAGAATTGATAAACTGAGCTTACAAATACTCGCACATTAGTGACATACTCTCACTACACCGACAAGTACCTTATAAATAATAGCAAACAATAAAACGACTTGACACGTAACAATAATCATATGTCGACGCGTGTCCACATTAAACGCAAACGAAGCGAGAGAAATCATTCGTCAGACCTTTATTACGTCTATAATTGACGAGTTGGACATTTTAAATTAACTAAGCGTCCCTGCCAATTACGTATAGTAGAATGCTGGCTAACCTTGACCAATTTTCAGATGTTTATAGTTTTAATAAACCATTCATCGCTGTTTTATCGAGATTTTTTCAAGGCGATTCCCGTCGATTTCCTAGGATCAGAATGTTTAAGAACCGCGCGAATAGCCTATTACGTCGTTAAACTCTCGCTTTGTTATCGCAACAACGCATAAACGTAATGTATGAGTTTGTTTATGTGTTGGCGATCGTCTAGGAAACTTTTATGAAATGGACAAAACAATCATATTTTAGTGCTTTTGGTTGCGACACGCTTTCTTAAAGTAGGGCGAAGGATCTCGCAGTGCAAAAGTTGACTTAATAATCTCGATTTGGTGAGGGTATTAATAAAAATATTGCAGTTTGGCGATTTATATAAGAGTGTCTAAAAAACAGCGAAGTAGGTATTTATTAAGTAATATGTACCATACCAATTTTGTGTTGTGTATAAATTTTCAGACAACATGTCGTTACGTAAACAACTTGAACAAAGCTTTGGAAACGATGAGATCATGCTCCAGGATCACGGGAAAAGTACCCTCCCTCCATAGAATCTACTCTAACGGAATTCTAATAACTTAAAAAAAAATATTTTGATAGTTAGTAATAGCTTTTAATTTAGGTATAATAAACATTTCTAGATAGAGGAAAAAAAAAATTTTTTTTTCTATGATTTTGTCCTGTATCATCTGTCCGAAAATGTACAAGTTCTCATTTAAATATTTTTTTAATGTATTAGTCCAATAGTTCATACTAGAATTTGAGTTTCAAACCCCCTGGGGAAACAGACATGTGACTATGACAACTTTAATATCTGAAATATTCCACGAGGTGTTTTTGTTTACATCAAACTAGCGTGTATTATTATTAATAGATAAAATATAAATGTTGTTTGTTCTTGATAAACTCCGTTTAATAGCCAACCAAAGTCAATATTTTTTCATAGAAACCACCTCAGAAAGCTATATCGTCCAAAAACAAAAACAAAACTCTACCTGAGAGAAGCTTGTTAAAGAAATAATCTAGATTGAAATTAAATAAATTTATCGCAATAAACCTTTGTTACTTCGATTAAATATATTTAGCATTCTAGTTAGAAATCGCTGCGATCAATTGAATGCCTAATGAATTTATTATGAACTCTCCGTTTCAAGTAAAGAAGGCCAATCAAGGTACATCAATTTTAAAGTGAGCTCTTTGTCGTAGGGCCAGTCAAGATTTGATGTTAAATAGAGAGAGATGGAAGATGTAAGTGATTGTAATGCTGTTATTTATTTCATGTATACGACGATATATTTAATCAGTCGATATTTCACTATTTCATGACTTTCAATAAGTTATTTAGTAGCATTTTAGGTATAACAGCGAAGTTGCCACTGAATATATTTACTGGAATCGATACTCGATTAAAAGGCTTTCAATGAGGATTAAAATTTTCAGATACATACACACAATAATGCCTACCTGATGTCGAGTTCAGATATTTCAGTCTACCAAAGCCATTGTTGCATTATTTTGTGATGGAGTGAACTGACTATCGAAATCACATGTATCTATTCACTACTTAAAACGTTTACAATTAAACTTGTGTTGTTTCAATGCAAATATCTTAAACAATCACAAACTTTAACTATTAAGAGTATGAGATTAGTAAACAATCATTGATCGATTACAGATTTATGTTTACTATTCATATCCCTGTAGAATATAATACATACATCAATCATAAGACGTAAACATTGCATGAATATACATATGATAATATATCATATCATTTATGTATGTACATATATGTTAGAAGAGGTAAGTAAGCAAACGCGAAAGAGAGGTACTCAGGAATTGAGTATAAAGGTGAATATATAAAACAACAACAACACAATATTTTCTATCTAACCCAGCCCAGTTTTGTTTGAATGTGGTTAAAAGGGCCTGTTGCCCCTTTGACTCTGCTTACCTCTTCGGGGAATATGGGCGTAATTTTGTTTTTTTTTTTCATAAAACAAACCATGTTGTAATGTGCCAACTATGTTCCTTGTCTAGCATGTCGTAAAAGGCGACTAATGGTATATCGGGCTTTGGATGATTGTGTAGGCGACGAGCTACCTACTTGTCACTACTTTTTCGCAATTTTCCATCTAAGCTAGCCCATTTTTATTTTTGGCTGTCCAGCCATTCGGGTATTACGGGCGCGATAATATGTAACTATGTATGTATAAACTAATACTGAGACGAAATTGCGAGGATACATATATTTGAAATAAGAAATATTTTCATTTACTTGATTTTCGTTTATGTAAATAGAATATAATTAATTAAAAGTTAGTATCGAAACTTAATCACTCACTATAGTTGAATGTCGAAAGTTTGTTGTAGCATAGGTAGGGTTCATTGAGACTTTCTTGACCTTTAACTAAGTATTTAGCAAGTTATCTTTAATCATGTAAACAAGTACTATATTTTGCTCACGGCTTCGGCTACTTTAGGACAGATAAAGCTTAAGTCTGTTACTATAGTTTAAATATCAAGACAATCAATTAGTAGTTAAAAAACGTTACACACAGACAATCGGACAAAATATTTTTTAATACACAAAGAAATAAAGTGACTAAACTCCACACCCTTTTATTTGTGTTGTTTAAAACAAAGACAGTTCATTATAATCATTTTTGGCTCGTAATTAAGTGCGCCACAATAGTCTTTTCAATTAATTCGTAAGAAATCAAACAGATTCCGATAATCGGCCGCCATGGCTCACGTACAATGGTCCACTCTAGGGACTAAGTGCGGAAACCCCTAGAACTTTAGAACTTTAGATCAAAAAAGTGTAAAATCTGTTTGATCTAAATCTATAGCAACTTGAAAATCATCCCTTATAGATAAGGGATGATTTTTAAGTTGCTATAGATTTTAATTAATTAATGAAACCGACACAAATTAACCAGGTCTTCTCGTCTCTGCTAACTTTCGGGGAAGCGTCAAGAAAAAAAAAAAATTCAGTACATCTAGATTGGATAAACATTGGATACACGTTGTTAGTTAATACACATGGTTCTGAAATGGTCACCACTCAGCTTTTGTCGTGACATCAGAGTTGCTATAATGCTGGTATTCTGTGGCACGAGGGAAAATTACTAACAAAATACCTATAAAACCATAATAAATATATATATATATATATATATATATAAACAAAGTGATATCACTTTGTCCAGATCAGATGTGATAAGTAGGTATATATAATTGAAAGTAATTTTACAATATTATTAATGAGATTTGTCTAGGACTAGATTTATTTAGGTTTCTAATAGACATTAATTTTGACACAGACGACTGCTAACTTTATGACAGTTAAAGTTAAAGAAGGTACTGTTTTAATCTAAGTTTAAACGAGAATAAATGTCAGCTACAGGTTCATAATTCATTAGTAAATTTTGGTTCAATAAATTTGCCTGATTTGAAAAATTCTGTCTAATATAAATATTTTTTTGAAGCGCGATGGTAGCTTAATAGTATAGACACTCTTCTTAATAGAGGGATGCTGGTTCAAATTCAAGCACGTACCTCTGGATTTTAAAAGTTTATATATACGTATTTTTACTACTAGCTCAACGGGAAGAAAACATGGGAAAAAACTTGCACATTCCAACAAACATGGATTATGGTTATACAACCATGATCCATATTTTATGGTTTCCCTTTCTATGAGTTACGAAGGTCAGATTGGCCGTCGCTTTAATGTGATTATCAGATTAGCTAAATCCTGGATCATGATTAAAGCGGACCCCGACTATGGTCGGGACATAACGCTAGGAGGATGATGATGTTGTATTTTTACTGAATATGTTTTTAGCTAGAATTGTTACGTCATTATTATCGCTACTAGCCATACTTATTATATTATATAGACTAGCTATACTTTTTTGGTTGTGCTACGTTGCAAATTTTATCGCAAATGCCACACGCCACATTCGAGCAGGGGGTATTTTTACGATTCACACTACATATGTTTTAACAACGTTGGCACCTTCAAGGAACAATGAAAACTCATTAAAGTCGGCCATATTTAAACGACTCAACATCGAACTGTCAAATATGACTAAAAATTTAACTTTCAACACAAAGGAATTCGTTCTATTACGCCTAAAGATAAAACGTTTTGAATTAGCTAATGCAAACGACACATTTCATCTCGACTCTTTTGATCGTGAAAAAATGCGTACAATTAAAATTACCCGTTATTTTCAGTCGCGGAAATCTTAATCGATTTATAACGGTCCGATTCGGGCTCGGGATAAAAACAGGAGGGCATCCATCATAATCGGACAGACGATACGTCGATGTGTGGGGGTGACGTCACGAATTCCGCGTCTCTCGTCCTCGCCGCCAAGTTTTAATTTTGGAAGCGTTGTGCCGATGCCACAGTGCAGTTAGCGTCTGAAGTAAAATATCTTTGCTTTAAGAAACACATGTTCGGAACTGTTGGGATAAGTACTATTTAACAGTATCATTCAATCAACAGTTTCAATTAGATTTCCGACATATTTACAATTTATTAAAGCTTACCTATATAGTCTAGTAGTAATAGTCCCATGCTGGTCTGGGACTTTGGGATTTGGGTGTGTCAATGTGTAGGCGTCGAGCTAGCCACTTGTCTCACAGTTTTTACACAATTTCCTATCTAACCCAGTACCTATAGTTTTATTTTCGGCTGAATGTGGTTAATGGGGCTAGCTGTTCTTTTCATTCTGCCTACCCCTTCAGGAATGACGGGTGTGATATATTCCCAATTTTAATGTAGAAAATTAAGACAAAAAGTAAGTAATTTTTTTTTTGGCTGTATCCTTTAATGAAATACCTCCTAAAGTCAATATAGTTCTAGTTTATAACGCTTCATGAACTGTAAATAACAAAACATTAAAGTTTAATAACCTTAATAATTATAATTTAAAGACTAAAAGGCTACCTAGGATTTCCTAGAATTTAGACTTCGGTTAATGAACCCGAACTCTTTGGTAAAAATTACTTAATGATATCACAATAAATCTATTTATTCGTAAAATATTGCATACAAGTAATCACTTGTACGTTATCTTACTACAATTGAAATCGAATCGAAATGAGGTAAGAAAAGATTTCAATGCTTCAATGCTTAGTAAGTCAAAGAAAAATTTTTTTTGACTTACTAAGCATTGAAGTCAATAATCTACTTAGTAAAAATCTTACTGATTGACAAATAACACATTTATAAGTCATATGGTGAGAGAAAGTGTTGTAACGAGCCCTAATAGCCATAAAACTTGTAAGAAATTATGATAATCAAAGCGAGTAAGTGTATGAGGAGCGTGCCATATCGACGCTTAAGAACCAAGACCATCTATCTACACTTTTGGCGCTTTTTACTTTTTAATGCAGTTATTTTTATGATTAATTTACGCATCGTTTCCTTTGATCAGGAACCTCAAATTCGCATTAAATAAGAAGTTATGAAAAAATACCAATACCACCTAAGTTACGTGACGTAATAAATTCAAGGAAATAAAACGTTTTTTTCGTCACCTGTGAAGTCGACTTTTTGTAGATAGATGGTCTTGGTTCTTAAGCGTCGATATGGCGCTCGGGTATTTGCCTACCCCGCCAGAAATATAGCATGAAATTTGTTTGATTATTAAAATTAAAATTTGTATTTAGTTACATTGATTTAGAGCGATGTTAACTCAGTGATAAGGACACGCGCATGTTAACCGAGGCATGCGGGTTCAAACCCGGGCACGTACATCTGAATTTTTCAAATCTATGTACGTAGCTTAGCGGTGAGGGAAAACATCGTTATTAAACCTGCACATTTCAACACCTATGGATGTGTAACCACGATCTAAAACATTATATGGTTCCCCTATCTTAGGGTTACGAAGGTCAGATTGGCAGTCGCTTCAACGTAATTATCAGACTCGCTAAATCCTGGAACATGGTCTAAGCGGACCCCGACTAAGCACGGGATAACGCTAGGTGGAGAATGATTGAATTATACTAGTTTCTGCTCTGGGAGTATTTTTTAATAAATTCAGAAGCTGTTTCTCAGTATACGTAACTAACTCTAAAAGTTATTTATTGGTAACTATTGGTTATTATTGGTTGCGTAACTCAACTCAAACTGTAATTAACTAGTAACGCTATCGAAAATTCACCCGAATAAATTAATACCTAATTTATTTAATACTGAAACCTTTTAAGTTTCAAACAAATTGGTTTATTTATTGTATCCAACATTTATTATTACAGTTAATATAGTTTTTCAAAGTTTTATTACATTATACACATTTATGAGTTATTGTGGATTACAGAATCGAGGAAAACCAGCTAAATAGATTATAATGAAATTAGCACGAAAATAGATTACTACTTAATCTATTATTAATACGTCATATATTTTTATTGGGGAAAAAATAATACCTATATCCTGCGGTGTGTTCGATAGTGTGTCTGTAACAATCCGTATTCACACGTGGGTAGCTGCAAAAAAACAGCTTGTATTACCTACATAAGTAAGTGTTCAGTATTTTTTTACACTTTAGTTTACCTGTAAAATTCACCAAAACTGCAGCCGTTTCCAAAACTCTTTAGCATTTTTTTTGGTATTATAAGAACTTTCTCATGTTGGTCTGGGACATAAAAATAATGTGCCAACTCTGTTTTTTGCCTAGCATGTCGTAAAAAGATACTAATGGTATATTGAGTTTTGGGTGTGTGATTGTATATGCGACAAGCTAGCCACTCGTCACAATTTTTTCACGATTTTCCATATTACCCAGCCCTGTTTTATTTCTTTGGGGACGTAGTTAAGGGATGTAGCTGCCCCTTTGATACTGCTGACCCCTTCGGGGAATACGGGCGTGGTAATATGTACATACATATTACCACACCCGTATTCCCCGAAGGGGTCAGCAGTATCAAAGGACATAATTTTAGCACAGTTCTTATACATACATACATATGTATGTATAAGAACTGTGCTAAAATTATGTGTTAAAATTATTCGTTTTCCAAAACGGTCAACTCGTGTGCAAACATTAACATAATTTATTACTGATTTATTATCCTGCACTGTGCCAGCACAGCCGTGGTCTTACCCGCATAATTAGCAACGCAAACACACTCCGGCGCAGCCGAATAAGGAAACGGAAATCGCTCCCGAAATACCCGAGGACTGGTGCGCGATCGATCGCGTCAATCTAACGTAAATATTGATATTTTTCGTGGAATATTTCAGGAACGGTTTCGCTTAATTTATGGCTTTCTATTAAATATATTTAGCTAGATACAATGTCGACATTGCTGTGTAAATTATTAAGTACCAGTTAGAATTTAACCCTCCAATTTGCTTTACTGTAGTCTAGGATGAATACCCTAAATGCTAATAACACCTCATCATCTTCCTAGCGTTATGTCCAGTGCTTAAACGGGGTCCGCTTAGTTAGACCATGATCCAGGATTAAGCGAGTCTGGTAATTACATTGAAGCGACTGCCGATCTGACCTTCGTAACCCGATAGGAGAACCAGACAATTTGTTATTGTACTATTGCAACCTACCTTTTCTACTTAATATAAATCTCGTTAGTTCCAAAAGTCATACTTGGGAAAACGGGAGAATTTACTCCATTTTTTAAGCTTTCGTCGCGTGTGCAGCCTTAATGGTTAAAGTTACATAGAAATCATGTATGATGGAAATACTTAGTCTTTATAATATTAACCATAAACGCGGGTGACATCGCTGGCACAGCTAGTTTCAAATAATTACACAGTGTTCGACATCATTATATCTTGGAAAATTTTAAAAACATTAGACATTTTAACTACGGTATAGATCTAATATTGTTTTATACGAGTGTTCATTTTAGGTAATAAAGTATCTTAATGCGTGTTTATTGAATTTCACGTCAAAATACAACCTGCAAATTGAATCACATTTCATAAAACATTTTCGAAAGAACTTTGTAACCTTACATCTTAATCTTGTAACCCTTATCTATGTAATGTATCTAAGTATGTTGGAACATAGTTACACATCTATATTATTTTGAATGCTCAGATTGCCTTGCGCTATTTTCCTTCATTCAGGTCACGAGACAAAACCCACTTTAAGTCTTCGAAAATCCAAAAAAGATACCAGCTTTGGGTATAGTACTATCACTAATAAGGGGTCTCATCTTTATCCTTAGAGCTACCATTAACCTAACGCGCTTTTTAAATATAATATACCTATATTAATATATTGCCAAGATTTTTAATAGAAATGTTATTTTATATTCCGAGAATTGGGAAAATTCGCGATCAATTCCCTTTTAGCTAGACAAACATAAACACAAACACGTTTGGCATGGGGTGGAGAGCCGCAATCTAAATTTAACTCCCGAAGTGGGTTATGTCTAGTGTCTAGAGCTCTCGACTTAAGGCATTCAGTTTTACCCCGAAATAGACTGCAATTTACTCTGAATCTGGATCTGTTGTGCTTTCATCTCTTGAGACTGCAGTCTCAATCTGATGGTCACATATCGTATTCTACAACCTGTTCCTTTCGATATTCCATAACTTTAGGGTATAAACGAGACCACGTTAAAGAACCCAACGGCATTTGAATTATTTTTTAATTGATTACTTTTTCAAATTTTAATATTTCATACAAAATAATTCAACAAAAATTCGACCACCATATAAAACACCTTTACTTGATCATGACAACATTGTAATTTTTAAATTTGAAATTATGAATGACTTACTCATCAATGAAATACATCAAGCCCAACACATTGACCTCGAGGTCGCCTGTATACAGTTGACAATTTTTAACAAATTTAATTAAGATTGATGTCTAAACTATGCGTTTAACTTGTCCTTTGGACTTTTTGTATTAATTTTATTTATAGAATATCACATTAAAGTTATGGGATATCAAAAGGTACAGTTGTATATAGAATCATCCGATCGTAGTATATTTTATCTAATGGTGTGAAAAAACAACTATAGAGATTAAAATATATATCTTGAGTCATTAACGGTAACTACTAATCTACATAGGTATGATAAATTATAGTAAACTTGCGAAAGACTTAAGATTATATGGACGATTGACACACCCAATTATTTTTTTTATTTTTTATTTTTTACTGGTTCGATGGTCACATTCAGTAGTGACCCTGCCCTATGCGCCAAAAGTTGTGGGTGCAAATTCCCACTACGGGCAAACATTCATATTATGATGAAATGAAAGTGTGATTTGACCACATTTCCCATAGTTAACAGATCAAAAATGTTTTTTTAGGAATTCTTTAAAAATAACTGCCTTTTAAATAACATTCCTTTAAATCCCATTCTGATGGTCCACCAATTTTGACATGTTAACAAATTTGACGTTGCGCACCCCCCTTGCGCCTTGCGCCCCTGCCCTCGCAAGAGAAATAAACTCGCCTTCATATAATGGGGTAGTTGCCCCCAACTCTAACCGGCCACGAACACAGGTGTATTCTAAGTTTATGAGCAGCAGCAAGTGAACCTGACATTAATTACTTTGTTATTCTAAATTTTGAAACGAGACCCTGATAGTTTGACAGCCAGTCTTATTTTCAACTAAGAAACATAAGTTCAAGAAACTCGGTCCCGTTTAAGTGCGTACATTTATCGCGACGTATACAAATCAGCCATATATAATCATAATGATGGTCATAATTGTTTGCTATTATTTTAATAATATGAACATATTTTATTGAGATTAACTAGGTACGTAGCGTGGGTATCTATCAAGACAAATACTTTTTTGATACCGAATTTCATTTCACAGAAAACTATTCTATGAATATTAATATATTTTTTCTTGATTTATCGAATAGTTAATAATCGCCGTTTCATAACATCGAATAACATTTTACAAAAAAATGTGTTTCGCAATTGTTTTGTTAAGCGGAATAACGATATATCAAACTAATGTTTTATAGAATTATTAAGTTATCGATAAAACCATTCATAAAAACATGTTTCAAAGTGTATAGATATAGAAACATGTGCATGCAAGTAAACAGACATACATGCATGCAGCAAGCAAGCAGGCATGCAGCAAGCAAGCAAGCATGCAGCAAGCAATCAGGCATGCAATCAAGTGGCATGCATGCAAGCATGCAGGATTTCCTCGTCTCCAGCGCTGCGGGAATAGCAGCCTCGTCACCCTTGCGTAACAAGGCACAGTCACCCAAGCTCGCCTACACAGCTTCGGCTTGCTGGACCAGCCTGAGCAGCTACGGCTCGCGTGGGTGCCTGCACCTTGTTACAGCGGGCGGAGGCTGCTCTCCCTCCGCGCCTCAGGCTTTTGAATTGCACTCTAGTATCGGGCAGACTAGTACCACGGCAAGGAGACCACGGCGAGTCGGGATTAACGCAGTTTATTTATTATATCAATATTTATTACATATTTATATCAGTTATGCTTTAAATTGTCTATGAATAAAGTATGCAATAAAATATAAGTAACAAAAATCGTTCGGCAATACGGACTTTAGTGAAGTAAAATTGGATGTTTAAACAATTCTGCATATTGAAACTTACGTGGAAATAAAATTATGAGTAACAAAATAGTAAACTAACATTACTTCGATAAAATACATAATATATGAAAAGAAGTAACGATGAAGTAAGTTTGTAGATAATATGCATTCAACCAAATGAAATTGTGATGTAACATGATTCTATAATATGTTGAATATCGTTTAGAAACATCTGCGAATGGTTTTATGGGAAATGAAAATCGTTAAAGAAAATTGCGATTAAGTGATGGGTTCCCACGTAGCGTACGTAGCGGCCCGTCCTAGAAATCTAATTGAGTTGTATAACATGACATAACATAACATCGCGACCATAGATAATCGTTATATAAATAAAAAAAATTAAGTTGAATTGTAAAAAAATCTAGTAAAATAGTATTTCGGCTTATATTTAGTCTACAAAACGTGCATTGTAGAGATTATTTTTAATAGTGAAATTAAGTTCAATTAGTTAACTAATTGAACTTAATTTCACTTCCCTAGCGGAGTAGTAGTATGTATGCATATATATATACGAGATATACGAGAACTTCCTCCTATATATTATATTATATTATTGTTATACCTACCTACAATTCCCCACGGGGTAGGCAAAATGCAAGGTCCAAGCAACAAGCACCTTTTACCAGAAAAGCCAGGTCAGATGGTAAACTGCAAAAAGAAGTGGCTAGCTCGCAATCGCAAACGTCTACGCAATCACAAACTTGACACTCATTAGTCGTCTTTAGCGACATGCTAGACAAGAAATAATGCAATTAAGAACAACGTAAAAACACCTACGCGCTCTAAAGTGCCTCATTATAAGCGTTGTAATGAATTTGATACGTACACTCCCGCGTCAAAAGCAACTTTACTGTGATCATGAGACATAGTTATATTAATTGGAGACAATCAGGGTTCATATAACATTCTTGATTCCATACAAATTTGGCTTATCAAGATGCTATCGGCAAAATGTACCTTTAACTAGTAATATTACAACTACAAAGAGAAATAATTACCAACAAACAGTCTAGACTGTTGAATTAAGAAGCCCTATATAGCCCTTTATACTTCATAATATTATGTTCACCCATATTGTGAACATAATATTATAAAGTAGTTTTCGCAACGTAGGTTATCGACAGGATGTTTGTAAGAATTAACAATTCAACAACACCTCTTATATGGATTTTATACCTATATTTAGAGAGGAAGGACATGTGACAAAGAGAGTGATGAGTATGAATATTAGTGGATGGAGAGGAAGAGGAAGGCCAAATAAGAGATGGATGGATTCTGTGAAAGATGATATGAGTAAAATGGAAGTGGATAGCTTGATGACGGCTGACCGGGACGTATGGAAGAAGAAGACATGCTGCGCCGACCCCAGATGAACTGGGAGAAGGGCAAGAGGATGATGATTTAAACTTTATTAACTCTGGCACACATTTGTAAAACAAAAACAAAATAAGTATAATGCTCTCAATGTTTAAATTAACGGAATTGATATCGTTTATTTGTCACTTAAAAATTATATTATTTAATGCGCATTATTGTTGACTGAGAGCGGTGGTAGCTCAATGGTTAGGACACGCGCTTCTTAGCCGAGAAGTGCGGGTTCAAACCCGGGCACGTACCTCTGGATTTTTCAAGTCTATGTACGTATTTATACCACTAGCTCGACGGTGAGGGAAAACATCGTGATGAAACCTGCAAATTCAAACCACTTTGGATTTGTAACCATGATCCAAAAGTTGTCTGGTTCCCCTATCTTAGGGTTACGAAGGTCAGATCGGCAGTCGCTTCAATGTAAATTACCAGACTCGCTAAATTCTGGATCATGGTCTAAGCGGACCCCGTCTAAGCACGGGACATAACGCTAGGATGATGATGATGATTGTTGACTGGTCCGTTGGTCGATTGGTCACAGATTCTGGCCTGAAGGTCGCAGGTTTTAATCTCGCTAGAGGCAAATGTTTCCAGTGATAAACATGGCCATTTAAATTTGTACTCGAGTCATGGCTATTTAAGTCTATCCACTACCATGTTGGTCTGGGACTTGGTCCATGTTGATCTGGGACAAAAAAAAGAATGTGCCAACTGTGGTTCTTGCTTAGCATATCGTAAAAGGCGACTAATGGTTTACGGGCATATACCCAAATAAGTGACTGAGTAGGCGAGGAGCTAGGCACTTGTCACTCCTTTTTCACAGCTTTCAATCTAACCCAGCCCCCTGTCCTATGTTGGTCTGGGACTTAAAAATAATATGCCAACTGTGCTTGGTCTCTAATGGTATATCGGGTTTTGGGTATGTGATTGTGTAGGCGACAGGTTAGCCTTGTCACTGCTTTTTCACAATTTTTCATCTAACATATCCCGGCTTTATTTATGGCTGAATGTGTTTGAAGGGGCAGGCTGCTCCTTTGACTCTGCCTACCTAGATGTTTAGTTTAGTAGTTCTATCCGTTACCTAATATCCATTGCACAAGCAGACATGTTTAGTTTGGAACTAGGGAATTGGTATGTCAGCCTGGAGTATTTATTATGGCTACACTTTGTATATAAAACAGAATTGAGGTCACAAGGTAGTTTTGGTAGTAGATTCCTTACAAAACACTGCTAGCTAATGTGAAATTATGAAGTAACTAATTTTGTATAACAATATCAGGTAGAATAAAATTACTTGTGGTAGCTTCCAACTTGAGCTTAAACCCACTGAACAATTAAGTTACAAGACTACGTGCGTTTTGATTGATTTATATAAGTTTATTTTGTATCCGTTTTCAGAAGAGGCGTAAATTTTTTTTTAATATTAGACGATTTTTAATGAGACACGATTTTGAAAATGCCATCATCATCTTCCTAGCGTTAATGTCCCGTATTTAAACGGGGTCCGCTTAGACTATGATCCAGGATTTAGCGAGTCTGATAATTACATTGAAGCGACTGCCGATCTGACCTTCGTAACCCTAAGATAGGGGAACCAGACAATTTTTGGATTATGGTTACAAATCCAATGCTGTTTGAATTTGCAGGTTTCATCACGATGAAAAATAAAATCACTTGTGTGATTTTATTTTTTTTACAATAAACAAATGGAAAGCTACTGGACTACAGTAAAGATACACCATCTTTACTAAGTTAGAACAAAGTGTAAGACTACTAAAATAAGCCAGTAAGCTAGAACTACTTTTAGGCCATCAGTCAGATTACTAAAATATATTTTACGTACATATTTTTTTCTTTTGTCCAGCAAACAAAAAATTACAAAAATACACCATGTTAAAATTTCGCTTGACGCCACTAAGGCTTACAAATTTTAAAAATTAGTGACGTTAAAGCGGCCCTCTCTAGAAGTTTATGGTCCGCTTCTTCGTAGGTATACAAGCATTTATTTATTTGACTGGCTCGATGGCGCATTCGGTAGTGACCCTGCCCCATGCGCCAAGAGTTGTGGGTTCGATTCCCACCCAGGACAAACATTCGTATGATGAATACTTGTGTTTGTTCTATGTCTGGGTGTTAATATCCAATATTTAAGTATATATTTGTAATACCACTGTTGTTTTTGATATCCGTAACACAAGTGCTTAAGCTACTTACCTCGGAGTCAGATCAATGTATGTGATGTAGTCGGATATTTATTATTATTTATTTATTATTATTTAATAAAACAAACATATGTTTAAAAACTGCTTAATTATTCTTTATTTAAGTATACTTGTTATTTAAGTACAAATAGGATAAACGTAAATATATATAGTCTTAGTACTTCAACCAGTAAGACTTTCACGGTTCAATCTGTTGTCCGTTTTTTATTAAATCGGATCTAATTTGATACAGCGCCAAAAACAAGCACCACCCGTTCGGAATGCAGAATGAATATTTTATCACCTTTTGCCCATGCTAAAATCCTCGTTACGAATTAAAATCTTTTCGACGTACACTGATCAAATATTCGATGAAGTAATTCTTCGAAAAACGATGACTGAATAGTTTATGTATTGAATATTTAAAAGTACCGTCAAACCCTTTGCCGAATTAACGCTATTTGTGTTTTCGCTAGTACTTACATAATTGGAAAGACTAACCTTAATATTAAAATTGGTCATATATTTCTAGTATTAATATAAAAATAGAAAAATATTTTTTATAACATAACATAATTTTTAAAGGTTATCAAAAGCAACCTAGATTTTGGACCCATTAGTAGGACGAGAGTCCTCTGACATGAATTTGAATTAAACTCAGTGTTTTAGAACATTGTTACCCCATGTCAGAGCTTAATCCTGACCTATCTAGTAACGTATTTAGTTACACTGGGCAGCGGACCTAATAACTGTGAAAAGCTTAAAACGTGCCGCATTTCAAAGAGACTTTGTGACCTAAAGTACAAATGGTTCCAGACCACTATATGCCTAATGAAGCTAATTATCTCATAATAAGCTTACCGGCCGGCAACGTGACAAAGCCTCAAAGTTTTAATAAGGTGATTTTTGTAGATCTGTGCAGACCCATGGTGGTCTGGAACTAAAAAAGAATGTGCCAATTGTGTTTCTTGCCTAGCATGTCGTAAAAGGCGACTAATGGTAGGTATATCGGGTTTTAAATGTGTGATTGTGTAGGCGACGAGCTAGCCACGTGTCACTATGTTTTAAAATTAACCATCTAACCTAGCCCAGTTTTATTTTTGGCTAAATATGGCAAAGGGCTAGCTAGCCTTTGACTCTACCTACCCCTTCAGGAATTACAAGCGTGATGATATGTATGTATGTATGTATTGTTTCAGATCTACACTGTGATCTCGGACAAACTCGTCGGCATCCTGTTGAGGTCGCGAAAACATCAGCTGACGTACTTCGAAGGAGAAGTCTTATTCCAGGTAAGATATTTACAGCATTTCGTACAAGCGAACATTAATTTAAAGCCCAATGCTATAACTATTTAGGGGCTTAAAAACGAACATTATACCGAATTACGTTTGATCAGACAGAGTTCTTTGACAAGAAAAGTGCTTTAGGTCAACAAGACAAAAAGTAATTCGGTAAAACGTTAAACGTTCCTTAATATTGCAACGCTAGTATCGCATTTGTCATACTTTTTTTTTTATATTATCTATAACCTATTTTGCTTTTAATAAAATAGGAATGGAGTATAATTATGAGTAATATCACTATTACGAAATACCTGCGCAGAACAATATGATAACCCGTTGCTCCTCGATATGCCGGAAAGGAAACGAAAATAATTTTAGGAGATCCCAAAAATTGTGTTCCTTAGAGTTTTGTAACCATAAAAATACTTACATCTAGTTTGATTATTAAATTTATCTAAATTGTAAAATTTCGAGGTTAAGGTATCAATCCGAATTGGAGTTTTTAAATTCCTATGGTACTCGCTCAAATTTGAACCAAAAACCTCGCTTATGAATCACGTGTCTGTATCTCCATTAGACTCCGACTAGTCTTCAATCGTCTTAACGTTACCGAAATCATTATTACAATAATACTAGGACTGAGTACATTGATTCTTATCTGTTAAAAAAAAAATACGCTGTTTAACGAACATTTGTTTTAAGTTACGTATGTATTAAGAATATTAACGACATACACGTGGTTTAAAAAGAGGAGAGCAGTGGTAGCTCAATGGTAAGGACACGCGCTTCTTAACCGAGGAGTGCGGGTTCAAACCCAGGCACGTACCTCTGGATTTTTCAAGTCTATGTACGTACATAGACTTGAAAAATCCAGAGGTACGTATAAATACGTATTTATACCACTAGCTCGACGTTGAGGGAAAACATCGTGATGAAACCTGCAAATTCAAACAACTTTGAATTTATAACCATGATCCAAAAGTTGTCTGGTTCCCCTATCTTAGGGTTACGAAGGTCAGATCGGCAGTCGCTTCAATGTAAATTACCAGACTCGCTAAATCCTGGATCATGGTCTAAGCGGACCCCGTCTAAGCACGGGACATAACGCTAGGATGATGATGATGACACGTAGTTTAAAAAAGGCACGTTTTACTGAAAATTCATAGGGTTGTCGTGTGAATATCGTATTTTGTTACAAACTTTCTCAATTAAAATATTATTTAACAGCTCATAATAATTTTCCTAACGTTATATTCTTGGCTTAGTCGGGATCCAATTAGACCGTGATCCAGGATTTAGCAAACCAGACAATTTGCATCATGATCCAAATTGTCTGGTTCAATTTCATGCAGGTTATGGCTTAAATGCTGGGTGAGGCACTTTTCATTTGGACATCGCAAACCCGTGTCTGGTTATCGTAAATTACATACATACATACATAACATCACGCCCATAATCCATCGTAAATTATTTTTATCGTAATTTACTTTTTTCTCTTCCATCTCTGTCTAACTTGTGATAATAAGTTGTGTTAAGTACTCCTTTCTTTTTGTAAGTAGATATTGTGTTGTGATTTCTAAATGTATTAATTGTTCTTTCTTTTTTAATTTGGATCCTAAACCAACAGGTTTCAACACAATGTTTTTCCTCGCCGTCGAGCTAGTGGTATAAACATAGACCTGACCCTTGCTACCATTTCTCTCGAAACATAATGCTATCACCACTGCCATCTGATTTTCTCCTACAATTTACCTATTTGTCTTCCAGAAACGAGATGATGACGTTCCAATATTCCTGATGCAGTCAATCGCTGACATTAGACAGTACTGCGACAACAAAGCGATGCAGGCGCGGAGATCAGTCTCGCCTATGCCTAATTAGATTTATTTGATTAGTCCAATTTAGCCATTTCTTTATTGAGCAGTAAAAACGAATGTCTTTATAAAATCCAATCCATACGACACTCGTGCTCTTCAAATGTGGATTTTTATAGTCCAAGTAACAATGACATTAATTATAAATAAAAGACAGGTAATCAGATACGTCTTAAGTGACGATGAAGATTCGAGAACGTCCCAATTGAGATGCTTTTTGACTTTCTGTTTTTTAACGCAACAATACACAAGAAAAAAAAAATTCAGTCGAATTGAGAACCTCCTCCTTTTTTTTTGAAGTCGGTTAAAAATGCGTACTGTTTAAATCACGCAAGTGTCAGTAAAGAGGTCAATACGTCATATACCTTTTGAAGTAAGTAATTTTAATGTCGAAACTGGATGCGTTAAATTTTACTGCCCGATAGAAAAGTGACATAAGGCTAACAAATGTAAAAAATATAATAATCGATGTAACAAATAATATGATTGGGCTAGCCCTATCTTATCCAAATCTCTTTGTAATTATTACATGAAATTAATGATTGTTCAATATGTCCACAAAGTAATGTCATATAATTTTATAATTAAAAGGTCATTATCTAAAAATATATTTTTAAGATTATAATATTTACTTTAACACATAATGTTCATTTAGAAATTGTTTTGTTAAATCTGAAAATATTAATGCCCACATTAGCCAGTAGACACAGCTTTAGACCAACTATTATATAACTGTATAAATATTGTACCTAAATGTGTAAAGTTCCAAATAAGGTCCTACAAAATTGTAATACTATTAACAAATATTCGTATAAAAAAATGTTCAGCTTCGTCATTAAGAGAACTAGGTACGACGTTATTTTAGCACGATTACCATATAAATTAGAGAAAAATATTTGCTTTTCAACATCCAGGTAATTGAAATCTTCTTTAAGCAAAATAATTTACATTAGTTAAAATAAATAAGTACATATTTAACGCATAACTTATATAATCAAGAGTGTAAATGTATATGAAATTAATTGCCGTTTAAATTTATATCATGTACACATTTACTTAAGAAACAGATTTGAATGGAAAAAAAAAACACTTCACGTATTTTCACATCGCTTTAATGATTTAACTTATACCACTATGATACTATGATTTTAATCTAAATCTATATTAAATTTTATCTGCAATTATCTTGTTGAATCTTGTGCCAGCAAGTTGTTTATATGAATTTATATTTTTTATATAAATAGAGCTCAATTATATTTACTTATATATCTTTTAAGATGATATGATCGTGCCAAATTATTAATTATATTTAAGATGTAAATACTTATTTTATTATGATATACAAACTTTATACTCAAGAGGAATACTTTTATTTATACAATCATATTTTATTTATACCTTCTTTGGAACTTGGCTGTGTATCGAGATTTTTATTTTTAATACATGAGTAGTAAGCATAAAGTATCTGAAAACTACTCTATTAAAAAAAAGTGTCAGCACCCTTTTTTTTAACATTTAATAAACGAAAAATACATCAAGCAGAAGGTACGGTCTTTGAAGAGGCGCTTAGAAAGGAACTTATGTAACTTTAAGTCACTACGAAGAGGGCTATTTGCTTTTAAATTCATCCGGCATTCAATTTCCATTACGTTCTTATAATAATGCCCGTATAGTGACCGTACCATTCCTGTAACTCATAAGAAAATTTTTTTCTGGAAAATTGTTGTTAGGTTTTAAATTATACGTAGCATAGAAAGATTACATGTAAACAAGGGACCTTGTATGAACATTTCGTAGACGCTTCTGTTTGCTATTTTTACTAGTTTTAGCCCTGGTACCAGTGGCGTAGCGTGATAGGGTTAAGGGGGACGGTCCGCCCCGGGCGGCACTTGTGGGGGGCGGCAAATTTGAATTAACTGTTGAAATTTTAAAGATTTATTTAGTTAATCCTGGGTTACTGTAGGGGTGGCCGAAAATTGAGTTTCCTCCCCCCCCCCCCCCCCTCCCCTCCTGGTACGCTTATCCAAAAGTCTACAAGTACTGAGTACCTACTAAGATAACCAGGGATATGTGTTGCTTCTGTGGCCGTAGTTGTAGCAGAAATGTATTGGTGCTTTGAAAATCGTGAACGCAAATCGGCTTAGATATTATAATGTAAATTAATAACTAGATAGACTAGTCGTGAGCGACTTTGTCTTGACTTTGACTGGCTCGATGGTGCATTCGGTAGTGACCCTGCCCCGTGCGCCAAGAGTTGAGGGTTCGATTCCCACCCAGGCCAAACATTCGTAAGATGAATACTTGTGTTTGTTCTGTGTCTGGGTGTTAATATCCAATATTTAAGTATATATTTGAAATACCACTGTTGATTCTGATATTCGTAACAGAAGAGCTTAAGCTACTTACCTCGGAGTCAGATCAATATATGTGATGTAGTCTGATATTATTTATTTATTTGTAACGAATTACTCGTTGCCCGTAACACACAATAAAACATCTGGTGCTATTCTCTCTTCTCACAAAGTAACAAAGCCTTTACTAAGGTCAAGTTTCTTATAGGACGAATAAGGAATAGTTTCTTGAGAATAAATTATAAATATGATAAAAGGATGCGATCGAGAACATCCACAATAAATGTTACGACCTCGCTCGACAATTACCAATGTGATAAGGCTATATGAGTAAGTTACTAGATGAATTAAACTGTAGATCCAATGAAGAAGTTGTTTCAAAATTTTAAACTTACTTGAAAGGCATCCAAATATACAAGCTAATCATTTATACCAGGCTACAAAGTTTTTTTAATCAAAAATTCCAACTTTTTTGTTCGTACAAAGTTGTAGGTACCTGGTAATCAATAGTATAGGAATTTAATCAATATTGCGTCGTAACTTCCATTTAAGCAATTTGAATATAACCTACTTCGATGCTCCAGGTAATATAATAATTAAATACAGATTCTGAAAATTTGTACGCCTCAATACACTTATATAAAGTTTGGAAATAAGCAAGAACAATCTAGTCTTTCTAGTTACAATTAGGTGTAAGTATTTTGGTCTCGCCGAAAGTACTTTGCTGTTTTTGTATTGTAATTAATGTGAATATTTTAATGCTAAGTTGAAACCCTAAGTAAAACGCAAGCTAAGTTCGTAGTTGACCGTCTAAGACCCAGATCAGACTTAAGACTTAATCTGCGGGTAAGAGCAAGCAACGGAAACCCCGTATAAGGATGAAAACTACAGGAGATCTCATCTTTTTTCTATTTAGTTTGTATATTCACTTTCACGTACTATCTTTGAAACTGTTTCCATTATTCATTGTTACCTACTATTCAAATTTAAACCTAAACGTCTTGAAATCATGGTTGCTTTTCATCCTTTTCACAATTTAGCCAATTCTTTAAACAAATACAATGCAGCCTCTATATCAATTGTCTTTGTCACAGTTGAACAAAGGTCTATAACGTGATGTCTTCAGCAAAATTACTATTAAAATCAAGCTAACGCTCCGACATGACTTTTTCTTTAGTCTATTGTTCTCCGTAGATAAGTCTCTTATCTGCATTGGGTCTAAGTTAAGGTCAAAAACTAAATTATGCCCATAAAAGTTTCATAGTGTTTGAAAGTATTGACAAGGTTGATGTCCATTGCCGTTTCAATTCACCAACAATTTTTAAATGTGTAAATGGCTAAAATCAGTCCCAAAATACATATATTTTAAATATTGCAATCGTTTCTACATCGGATGAATCTGAATGTTGGGCCGTGAAGAAGACGGATGAAAGACGAGTGCATGCAGTGGAAATGAGGATGTTAAGGAGGATGTGTGGAATGACACGAATGGACAAGGTAAGAAATAAATATATAAAAGGAATATGAAAGTGGCACCAGTGATAGATAATATGAGAGAAAACCGTTTGTCTTGGTACGGGCATGTGATGAGAAGAGAGGAAGGACACAAAAAGAGTGATGAGTATGAATGTTAGTGGATAGACAGGAAGAGGAAGGCCAAATAAGAGGTGGATGGATTGTGTGAAAGATGATATGAGTGAAATAGGAGTGGATAGCTTGATGACGGCTGACCGGGACGGATGGAAGAGGAAGACATTCTGCGCCGACCCCAGATGACCTGGGAGAAGGGCAAGAGAATGATTAATTGTTTCTACATCAGATGTTAACTTAGGAACACAATAAGCTACTTAATTTTAAGTTAATTAATTATTTTTAGGGGGCAGTTAAAAAAGCAACGACAATCACTTACAGTTGCCTCTTTTGTGGTTTAAAGAAACTCTGACATTTGATGAAATTTAGTGAGACAGTCAGCAAGTTAGAAAAAACAATTTAAGACATTTGTAATATAGATACGTGCGGTTTGACATTTAACGTCGCAAACGAAACCAATATGTGTTACCGACGATTGATTTTGCCATTTTGTTGGGTGTCGGAGACGAAAGGTTAAAGGACACAAGCCTTTGAACGTGCGAATAAATATCTGCTAAAGGTGCAGGTAAATACATTTAAAGTTTCTAATGTAAACACGTCCAACCGCTTGGATATTTTTATCTCTCTCCGGCCGTGTCTATGTAACTGTGAAAAATGAGCTTAGATCGTGAATAGTTAACAAACATGTCTGATGGAAAACTTATGGGAGAAAGTGTTTCAGTCTTTCGTGAACAAAAAATAATAACATAACACAACATAACATCGCGCCCGTAATCCCTGAAGGGGTAGGCAAAGTCAAAGGACAGCAGTTCCCTTTAACCACATTCAGACAAAGATAAAACTGGGCTGGGTTAGATGGAAAATTGTGAAAAAATAGTGGCAAGTGGCTACCTTGTCGCCTACACACATACTCAAAATCCGATATACCATTAGTCGCCTTTTACGACATGCTAGGCATGAAATACAGTTAGCAAATTCTTTTATAGTCCCAGACCAACACAGGACTAAAAAATAATAATTCAACAATATAATAATCACACGTTTACACCGTAAAATAAGCAACCGAAAAAACAATAAAATCATACTTTAGTACATAAATGAGATGGGCGGATTAGTAAGAAGGCGGCCTCTAGTCAAAAAATATACTTTTTAGTCAATTTTGTTTCTTATAAAAACTACGTTTCGCAATGAATAACGGAGACTTGCTTTATAAGCAGCTACTTCTTAATTAAGTGCCTTGTATAAAGTTAAAATACGCAAGTAATTAACTTTGTAAGGCATCCAACAACAGGAACAAAATTATGTAACTCCATTAAACAAATCTTACCACTGTTAAAAAAAACTGCAATTTGGTTACATTAATATTACGTACATTATATAATTAGTTGTTTGCTTAGGCTTACGAGAAAAAAAGATTAGATTAAAAAAAAAAACTCAAAAGCAAAGGTTTACATACATACTACCTTCTACCCACGGCGTTGCTCGCGTTGTACATCAATGAAATATAACTTACGTATTATTCAAATGTATAAACTATACTATTGTAAAGTTTCATTATAATCCATGCAGTACTTTTTGTGTCAAAGAACAACAAACACACATCACACAACTTTCACGATAATAATTAAATATATGCACATTTATTGGAAATTATTATTTATTTATTCAGTGACAGAATTTACTGACTGTCACATGATTACAGAGATTTCTAGAAATTGTGACTTTAAAGCTGACTGCGAATGACGGCTTGTGTTAAAGCCGGATTTATATATGTGTGACGAGCTATGTCGGACCTCAGAACGTAATTAACATTAACATTATTAATATGATGATAATGATGATGATATTATACAAATAATGTTCAGTTTGTTAAAATACACCGCATTATAATGTGAAACGCCACCGAAATAAATGTATGGAAACGATACTATTTCTATCGTGTTACTCAATCCAGATGCAATTTACGACGATGGTAGTAATGGCCAGATTTTAAAGATGCAAGAAAAATTAAATGATACCTAAATTAATTTAACTTTTTTTATTAATTTAGCTTAAAATTTTTGTAGGTACGGCTTTACAGCACCTATTAGTAGATATTTACTCATACGATTTAAATTAAAATGTATTATATGATCTAGTGGTGTTGTTTAGTTTGAATACTTATAAATGTTATAATATTAAGCTCATTTTCTCGTCTGAAAATATTTTTAATATAAAATTTTTTATCCTCCACCTGAAGGATTTGTAATATTGTGAAAATAAAATGTCATTAACATGCCGCAAAAGTTGATCAATAAATATTTGCCAAAGATTTATTCTATTGTTTTTTTTTAATCCCTCTCTTCAAATATATTAATTCAAGGATTTAAATAAAATTAGTTGAGTTTGGATTATTCAAATGACTATAACGATTAAATATCTTTTTGACAATAAAATATTGAGTTGTGAGTTCTAAAACATATTAAGACTTCACCGCTTTGATGAATGTTTAATCAATTCATAATTTCTTTATCACTTACATATGCTATAATGTACATACATACGTGACATAACATCACGCCCATAATCCCCGAAGGGGTAGGCAGAGTCAATAGGGCAGCAGGCCCCTTCAACCAGATTTAGCCAAAAATAAAACTGGCTGGGTTAGATGGAAAATTGTGAAAAAGTAGTGACAAGTGGCTAGCTGTGTTAGTATGTGATATACATACCCAAAATACCATATACCATTAGTTGCTTTTATCGACATGCTATGCAAAAAACATGGGGCAAATGTATATAGGTTAAATGTTATTATAGTTCCATTTTTAATATAGGTTTATATTCACGATTTGTCATCTGATTAAATACTAGTGCAGTTATACGAGCACGCTCGACATTAACTTTTGCTGACAACATGCTCCCGCGCGAATCGATGCACTTTATAAAGGTACTTATTTTGTACTCATTTATTTTTTGTACAATAAATAATATAAATATCAGACTACATCACATACATTGATTTGACTCCGAGCTAAGTAGCTTAAGTACCTACTTGTGATATAGATATCAAAAACAGCACCCAGACACAGAACAAACACAAGTATTCATCATACGAATGTTTGTCTTGGGATCAAACCCACAACTCTTTGGCACGTGGGGCAGGCTCACTACCAAATGAGCCATCAAGCCAGTCAACAATAAACACTGTAAGCGGTGACGGACACTTTTACAACATTCTGTTCCCACCAAAACTTAGTACTACGATCCTAACTTACAACTACTTAAGCTACATCTACTTACCTGAATACTTACGTCTATATATAAAGGCTTATACACCAATAATTTATAGGTTTGTCTTACAGTGGTAAAGGGGCTTTAGCTATGAGTCCATTAGCATCGTCAAACTTACAATAACTTGACGAAATTACATTAGATGTACGTATGACAAACGTACAAGCACATTATGATTACTTAAATATTATCAGACACAATACATCACAATGTCACTCAAGTGTAAACATATTACTTAATCGTCAAAGAAATCATTCAGTCTTGTTCAAACTTTACTTAAGTTAACTTCACATAAAATGGCATTATTTCAACAAAAGAATATTCCTCGAAATATTTTTGGAATAATAATACTGATCCTGTACATTTTTGGTTTAAATCGAGGCACATATTTCAATAAAAAACCAAAGTGGCGAATCCCTCAGATAATTTACAGCCTTTTTTGGCTCTTGTTATTTCTAATGTATATACCTTTTATCCATTATGAAGATAGACTAGAAGATAGGACTGCATACTTCGGACTCAATTACGTCCCCACTGTTACCACTATATTGAAATATATCATTTTGTGGATAACATGTGTAATGAGAGGAACAAAAAAGCTTTCTCAAACTTACTCAAAATTGTTCAGCTTAGATGCACATCTGACTGTTAAAGATAATGTTGTATGGGTAGTTTCCAACTTTGTTCTCTATTTTGCAACTGAAGTCATTATTTTCGAATACGTCTTTACTAATACCAAGAAACAATGTGTGCTGGAATATGTTATTTTTGCGTATATGAGACTTGTTACTGCCTTGATCCGACTGAACACTCTGTGGCACTTTCTTATGTTTTATCTCATAAGAAGCAGATTGGAAAGTACGTATAGATGCTTAAAAGAAGTTATAAGAAACCGCGGTATAAAAAAGATATCTATTTACACGAGAAGTCTTTATTGTAAAAGGTTGACAAATGTCTTTGGTTACTACAAGACGCTTGTTGAAGTTCAAAAAACAGCCATTTGGGTCATCGAACCTCAGGTAACGTATATATTATAGTTTTTTCTTTGTAATTAGGTACGTGTATTGTATGGAAACAAAGTCTTAGCAACGGTCACTTAGTTTATTTTAACTAGGTACCTATACATTAAATAAATAAATATCCAACAACACCACATACATTGATCTGACTCCAAGCTAAGTGGTATTACAAATATATATATAAATATCTTAGAATAACACCCAGACACAGAACCAACACAGGTATTCCTCATACAAATGTTTCTCCTGAGTGGGAATCGAACCCACAACTCTTGGCGCATTGGACAGGGACACTACGAAATGCGCCATCGAGCCAGTCAATTATATGTAATACATGTCATCTTAATAATGATAGATATATGACCATGATCAGATTCATCTTGCTCTTCTGTTATGGTTCATGATGGCCATAAAATTACTTTAAAATAATATTAATACTCGCTAAGGATTATTGTCCAAGTGGACCCCGATTAGAAACGTTATCACGTCGAAACTAGGAGGAAAATGATGGCCAGCACTTTAAATGATTGATATAATTCAACTGTTTCAGTTTACCATTCATCTTATATTATCATTAATAGCTGCCTTATCGGCTATGACTCGTGCGGCCTATAATTCAAGAATTTACGTAAGTACGTGTAATAAATAAAAACTGGAATATTTAATATTATGGAATTAGTATATTTATATTTGGCTGGATGTGGTTTAAGGTGCTTATCTCTTCAGACTTTGCCCACCCCCTCGGGTATCACGGGCATGATATTTTATCAGTCAAAAAGTTTGGGCATATTACGAGTTCAACATAAAAGTATGGAGTTAATTTATAATACTCTCATCCTGGCTGCTCGTTACAGACCTTAATTAGATTGTGATATAATGTTTTTTAGTCATATTTTAACCAACTTTATAATTATAGAGCTTGATTCTACAGTGACGTACACAAAAAGATAAAATAACAAAATGTCAAAAATGTGTTTTTGAATAATTTTCTAATTTACATTTCACCAGACCAGAGTTGTATTATAAACATACATACATTATATGGTCGTTAGTAATGCTTTAAACAATTTAAAACTGCAGTTAGGCATCAATTCAGATCAATACATATTTAAGTATTGTAGAATCTCTAGATTATTCTTCCGAACTAAAAACATTCACCGAATCTTAATGGAAGTTTTGAAAGACGAACAAATATATGAATAACAAATGAGAAATCCATACTCAAATATTATTTTTAAGAAACAAAAATATCTGCAGACAATCCTAGGTGAATTCAGTACGCCTCCTTGAGTTGGGTTGGAATAATCTTAAATGTGAAAATAGGATTTTTTGTTTACAGAATACTGAATTCAGTATCGGCTATTTACTGATATTCATTATAACAAACTTCAAAACATTATTTCTGTTGTCACTTCATTGTTTTGAAGGTGACATTATTACGAAGTTGGATAGAAAATTCACGATATTGCTCACGGAATTGAGCATTGATGAAGAAGGTAAGTAATAATAATAATAATAAATTCATTTATTTCAGGCAACAAATTATTATAAAACAATATTGGCCCATATAATATATACCTTAAGTCTAACATACATATATTATAAAAACAATCTAATCTACTTCTTAATAATAACACGTTGTGACGGCGACGTGATGCGCGCTGTGTCAGCGGAAAGTCGACCTCGGAACTTGCGAAATACGACTCCCTCCGGCCAGTAGTAGTCCTCCTTCATAAAGGTGTCCAGATGGTGGGTCGGCACCCTCACCACAAACGAGTTGAAATTCACTTTGTGGCGGGACTCCAACTTCTCGACTCTCAGTGTGAAGGTGGACTTCTTTCGTACATAGTCTACGAGATCCTCGACCTTCGTGGACCAATGTAGGCGGGAGACATACAGCTGCGTCGCGCGTATTTCCGGACGCAGCGGAGGCTTCGGACAGGTCGGTGCGGTGCCACGGTGGTTGCGGCTGACGGGCCTCCTCCTCTTTTTCTCCACCTTTGTGAAGCCCTCCTCATCGCACTTGTCTCTCGGTGGACACGGTGTTGGTGTCACCATCGGATTTTTCCCCCGCGATGTTAGCTGCCGAGGCGGTGCAGCGGCAGCGGCGGCGTAGGCACGGGGCGGCTCGCACCAGCACTTGTCGGCTCCGCGGGGACAGAGCGGGCGGCGGGGCGCGGCGTGACGCACTCAGCAACAGCTGGCGGCGAACACACCGCCGCCTCAAAACTGCTGACTTGCGCCCCGCGACGCATGTTGACTTTCGAGGCCACGGGTGACCCACTTACCGAATCATTACGTTTTAACGCTAACAATTCGGTATGCAAATCGGAGATGGTTGATTCCGAAGCCTCGAGTTTCAGCATCACCTCGGCCAGACTCGCTTTTAGGGTCGTGATGTCCTTCAGCAGCCTGGTGACGTCGACGTAATCGAAGATGACGGGGGGCAGCTTGTTCAGGTTGTGATTGTGTAGGCGACGAGCTAGCCACTTGTCACTACGTTTTCGCAATTTTCCATCTAACCCAGCCCAGTTTTATTTTTTGTGGTTCAAGAGGCTTACTGTCCTATTGACTCTGCCTAGCCCTTCGGGGATTACGGGCGTAAAGTTATGTATGTATGTATGGATTTTAAACTCTCGCGTCATATTCTGTGGCATCTTAAAACACTCACGGGTTTCTCCGTTATTGCCAAGATTACATATTTTATGCAACGTTCAATTAGTTTTTCATTAAAACACTGCACGTGACCTATTACAACGTTATGACAACGTTATGATAATCATAGATGTTAGTTTTACTTTTCCCATCTTTCTTCTTTTTCTTCTTATTTATTTTCCGACTTTCAATTTTCTGGGGTCAAACTAATATAAATTCTAGTCGATAATACCAGAAAAAAGGAGTTAAAAAAAAGTGTAGTAGTATTCACTTATCTAAAGATAATTGAAGAATACTTTTGCCCGTACTATAAGTAAACACGATCACTATATAGAATAGGGTAAATGTTAGAAACAAGGGATCACCTTCTACTCACCGCAGTGAGTACTAAGATTTCCCCTTAAATTCTCTATTCGAAACACACGATTCTCAGACATATGTATCAAGTTTACATCTAACCACCGAGCACAAAACTTATAGAGAAGTGATATAGGCGATAAAATGCACTGTAAAAGTTTAATTCACGAAAAATTTGATAAAGAAAGTCCAATTGAAACCCAAGTAAGCAATCCTCAATCAATCAGCTATAAACCCCTTAATCGGTTGAGCCAATCAGAACACAGCGACTACAATGTTTTAAGCAAAATTACTCTCAAACTTTCACACATTGATCTATTAGCTATATGTTCGCTCCAGTTATTGCATTATTACCTACCTACTTCGTACGTTAGCGGCAGTCATATTAAAATACTTACCCTTTACGAGGTGCAATATTGTGCATTTCCCAGGTTTCTTAGAATTGTCTACACGTCTTGGCGTTAATGTTCATGACTTAGAAACGCCAGCAACAAGAATTTCATTCAAGACGGTATAACTACCTTCCCGTTACAAAATACATTTTCACTAACTAGTATTAGTCATAAAGGCACCTCAGTGGCAAAAGGTCATTAGCACCAACTTTTAATGCCCAAGGTACACAAAGCTGCGTAAAATGAAACAGCTGTTCCGTACATTTTGTCAAAGGCCATTGACCTTTAATTAGTTTTCTTTTGACCCTAACAAATCTGGTGATATCAAAATAAGTTTAAAAAAAAGTTGAATTCGGACAAATGGCTTCAAGCTTAGTAACACCACTCTAAATAAATAGAATATTCTCCCTCTCTACGTGACAACTTATCACGTATTTTTTTACCGTCACATTTATTTATTTATTTATTTATATTAGGTACACAAACAGATTACAGTCTATACATGAACATATTACTTAACAATACACATTTGGCTAGACAGCAATCCGAAAACAGTGTACACATCATGCTTATGTATTAGCCTAGAATAAAAAAAACATAATAACATTTAATATTCATGAACTAAAGAGAACAAAAAATATAGACTGGGTAATTTTAATAAAAAAGTAATTAACGATTCGGTTTCACTTCAGATGACCCCACAGTAAAAGCTGTGATAGAAGAATTCATACGCTACATCGAAAAGAACGAAGATAAATTCAGAGTATTCCGTATTATCGAGATGACACTGCAACTGCCCTGGACCTGTTTGTTATATCTTGTTGAATACACTGTGTTAGTAGTTCAGTTCATGCAAGTGTACATTTAAAATAACAAGGTTTTCTTTTGTATCACTTAATAATAACACTAATATTACTAGTATTATTATTAATAGGACTGAACTGATGATGAGCACTTCCACCTTAAATGGTGATCTTCAAATCTGAGGTAGAGTCTATCTCCATCCGTCCTGATCGTCCTCGTCCTATCTCCCGATACTCGGCGTATCTTAGACCATAGAGTCGAGGGTGGTGCTGATCTGGCTTAACCAACGCATCAGGCTACGCGTCCTAGAGCCTTTGACCTTTTTCCCTTCACTTTCCTAGTAAATAATGTTTTTAAAGATTTCCTTCGTCCTTCCCGTCGTTTGAAGTACTTCAAGATTCTAATGAAGCAGATAGTAGAAACAGCGTTGGGTCTTGCAACCTATTGATGAATAAATTGAAACGTCCAGTGTTAGCTATCATGGACTGCTTAGTCTATTTAGTGCTATTTGTAAGTAATAAACACTGTTAAAGATGATTATTATTGTAAATGTTTATAGTAAATAATGTGTATGTATAAATAATATTGATAATAATGTTTTTTTATTATATAAATTGATGCATAAATTGTGGCGATTAAAATTTGAATGCTATCTTTAGCGGAATATACTGAATTACATTGTAACATAAATTTTGTATCTATGATTTACAAATAAAAATATTGTATTGTATTATATTATAATGTTTATTACTACCTTAGATCTTAGAAATATCAATTATAAAGTATGATTAGTCGTATTAACGAAAATCACAATCACATCATCCTCTTAGCGTTATGTCCCGTGCTTAGTCGGGGTCCGCTTAGACCATGGTCCAGGATTTAGCGAGTCTGGTTGAACATTGAAGCGACTGCTGATCTGACTTATGCAACCCGTATGTACGGATACTAGACAAAGACTAGGATTATGGTACACATATATGAATGTACAGGTTTCATCACGATGTTTTCTCGCACCGCCAAGCTAGTAATATAAATACGTACATAGATTTGAAAACTCCATAGGTACTTGGCTAGGTATTGAACCCACACCGCATTGAATATGAGGCGCGTGTCCTTACCATTAAGCTACCACCGCTCATAAAAAATCTCAACCACAATTATAAATGAAATGAACATATAGTATCGGTTAAAAAACATTTAATTTTTAATAAGTAATAGAATCCATATTAAGATTGTTTGTCCACATGCTTTTGTATTTAAAATATAGGTAGATGTGTTTTATTTGGAGATATATAGTAGCTGAAACTGAATATTGAGAACAATATTTTGTGTCCTATACACTTTCAAAGAGTTAATAAAAGTGCTTCTGTGTTCATCGTGGAAACACGACACTTCCCTTTCATTATTCCTATAAAATATTTTTATTTTCGGTAAAATATTTTATGAAGTTTTCGGTAGATAATAAAAATATTTTCTATGCTCTAATTATGTATAGCGATTTAATGTAATATCTTAAACTAAACAAAGCATCACGCCGCAATCCCTGAAGGGGTAGGCAGAGTTGAAGGGGCAGCAAGCCACTTTAACCACATTCAGCCAAAAATAAGACTGGGCTGGGTGAGATAGAAACATTGTGAAATGCGTGATGCTTTTTTAAACTAATTATCGCTAACGTCAAACTAAGAAAGATCATTCATATCTATGTAGATAGAGGCTATCAAATTTGTAGCCTACATCACATGATAGATGCTACAAATTTGATATAGGTACTATACTCAGATGTGTTTAGTCTAGGCCAGTGCTTCTCAAACTTTTTATGCTATGGAACCCTTTTAGGAAGCGGACTATTTGACGGAACCCTAGAACAGCGCGGGCGGCAGCGCGGGGGTGGGGGGGGGGGAGCGTAATAATCGACTTTAAACGGATTTTCCCCCAGGAGACTTAAATATAGTACCCCTTTATTTTAACAATTATGATCAGTACCAATTTTCGTGGACCCCCCAGAAAGGCTTCACGGAACCCCAGGGTTCCGCGGAACACACATTGAGTATAGCTAGATTGTTGATAAAATACTCTTTCCTCTATTTATATAAAATCGAGGAGCTGACAGCCGCGAACTCGAATGCACGTCTGTATAATATATATTAAGACTGTCATCATTTATCAACAGTATGTCCATCAAATTCCAAATGTATTTAACACATTCATACCTTCACACGGAACATCGACAATTAAACTGTTTACATATTATATTGTCTACTGCGACATTGTCCGCGTAGAATTTGAATTACAATTATCTATGCCGATATCTCATTCTTTAAATAAAAAAATCCTAAATTATCCCATTTGATCGGTTCATGTGTTTTAAAGATTAGCCAAACAAATAGACTAATAGGCATATAACATCCCGATATATTTTTGTACATAAGTTTCGCATATACACATTTTGATAACAGACATACATACATACATACATTACATCACGCCCATAATCTCCGAAGAGGTAGGCATAGTCAAAAGGGCGGCAGGCCCCTTTAACCACAGCCAAGAACAAAACTGATAAGAAATTTTCATAACTTGTTATTTTGACATAACTAATGGAACCTTCAATTAGTTTTAACATTAAAAATAGTTTTTATTTAGATATGTACCTATATGTCTCTAGAGAGTCTGGATAATTAAATGAAGTACCATGTTCCGTAACAAATAATCTTTGAATTCGAGAAAAATCGAATTCTCTTTTAAATTATCATCACCATTGGATATTAAGGGTTTTTATAAAACAATATTCGCATATAACTATAAATCCCCATCAATGATGGTGTTTTAATTAAAATGTTACTTTCTGCTTTCATTATCATTGGAATTAATACGATGTAGCCCAGTTATCATAACATCATCAATAAGACATTAAATTAAAATTAAATTAAATTAATTAAACAAGCGAGGTCCGACATATCAATTCTGTGGCTTGATTAAAATAACAGATTTTTTTTTCTAGCGAACTCTGCAGCCGCGTTTTCTCAAAAAATATTATAATAATTCTTTTGCATTAGAATCAATACCAATGTGCGTTAAATATAAGTACCTATAAACCGTAAAGATTGTCATCATGTGATGAGTTAGCCATTTGTCACTACTGTTTTAATAATTTCATACAGCGGAACTGATGTGATGAGAAGAGAGGAAGGACACGTGACAAAGAAAATTATAAGTTTGAATGTTAGTGGATGGAGAGGAAGAGGAAGGCCAAATAAAAGATGGATGGATTGTGTGAAAGATGATATGAGTGAAATGGGAGTGGATAGCTTGATGACGGCTGTCCGGGACGTGTGGATGAGGAAGACATGCTGCGCCGACCCCAGTAGACCTGGGAGAAGGGTAAGAGGAGAACAGGAGGACTTCTAAGGAGCTTCTTCCTCCTTGGACTGGCTACTTCTTCGAGGATTGCGGGTGTGGTGGTATATACATATATCCCATACAATATTCTCGGTAAGTATTTCGAACCTCTTTTTTAGAACTTAGCTGTCACGCTCTCGTGTGAAGTTTTGTGCAAAAGCTTACACTGAAAACGGAATTGCAAATTGTTTTTACTAACAACGTATGGTGAGGAACGTGTTCCACAACAAGTTGAAACAAGTTTGTTTTTACTGAGTTGATAAGCAGCTATTTTAACAAGCGTTAAATAGACACTTTTTGAGTAATTGGCAAGTAAAACTTGCCCAACTAGGTACTTATTTTTTTAAGGATTTTAACACTTGCATCAATAAAACTTTTGGTCGATAGCTTAAAAAAAATATTTTGTAAGTACTTATTGAGGCTTATACACATGAGGCAAATTAGTATGAAAACAAAAAAGTTTATTCCGATAATAGATACGATACAACATATGGAATACTCCTAAGACGTCGTATCAAAAAGGTTGAACCTAATGTTATCAATAACTTATACCTTTTTTTTTTTTTTTTTTTTTTTTTTTACGTGAGGAATGCATTTACGCACCGTCCAAGTAAACCTAGGTTCGGCCTACGAGGGATGTGTCGGGCTCAGAGGCCGGGAAAGCACTCTACTACCGACTAAACCTCACGGTGGTCATTCTTCGGGCGTTGGCGCAGATTCCGGGCTCCCCACTCGGGACTCTACGCGAAATCTACGTCTACGCCGCTGCCGATCCATGCGGCCCATCTCGAGGGAGAGGCAACCTCGCCCCCAGAACACCTCGCGGTGCTTATGACGGCACAGACCACAGTGTCACCCCATCCTATTTAACGGACGAGGATCCACGTGTCGTCATCTTCTCTGGGGCTGCTTAACGAAGTGAATGCAGGCCCCCCCGCAAACACTCCACAGCCCCAAAGGCCCTTTTAGTCGCCTCCTACGACAGGCAGGGATACCACAGGAGTATTCGGAGCCCCCCCTGTAGGGCGCCGCCGGGCTAGACACCATCGCCACGGCGGCCTCGCCTTCTGCGTCGGGCGGGATTGTCGAGCTCGCGCTGACGTTCGGCGCTCTCCTTCTGCGACATAACGATGCCGCAGAAGGAGAGCACCGCCTCCTAGGAGCTCTCGCTCGCCACCATGGCTGACACCACGGATGGCAGCGAGAGGTCCTGCCCAACGGCGGCGGAGAGCGCTGCGCGCTCGCCGGCAAAAGCCGGACACACCTCCAGCGTGTGCTGGGCACAGTCCTCGATGGCACCGCAATGGTGACACGACCTGGACGCCTCCCGACCAATCCGACACAGGTACTTCCCGAAGCAATCAATAACTTATACCTGGTGAAGTAGGAAGTCATTAATCTAACCACACATAAGCGGAAATCTAATCTCAATTCTCGCTAAAATACCAACACAATTCACATTGGCAGAATCACTGCATTATCATAATACACGACATTAAGTCCACCAAAAAGGGGTGTTATTTTAAAAGCTCCGTTGAAAACATCTGTATACCGTGTCATTACCCTTATTATGTGTGAGTAAACCTTAAACGAGCAGAGAATTTCGCTCATAAGCGAACATGCGACATGTGTCGTGAAAGTCGTCCCATCTGAATTACCTCAACTCGCATTTGCAACGAGAAACGAGCTCGTTATTTCAGAAAACAGCTAACTGTTTTCCATTTTTGTTATAACCATCACCCTCCTATCGTTTTAACCCGTGCTAGGTCAGGGACCGCTTTGACCATGATCCAGGATTTAGCGAGTCTGGTAATTAATCACATTGAATTGACTGGCGATCTGATCGTCGTCACCCTTTGGACAGGGGAATCAGGCAATTTGTAGCAGGTTCCATCACGATATTTTCGCTCACCGCCGAGCTAATGGTATAAATACGTATATTTTTTATTATTATTAATGAATTATCTATATAGATATAGATAGAGCGGTGCTTTTAAGGGTACGTGTTTATGAGTAAGAACCTTTAGTTAGAAAGAATATTACCAAAAATAATACACGCAAGTTCCTAATGAGCGGTGGTAGCTCAATGGTAAGGACACGCGCTTCTTAACCGAGGAATGCGGGTTAAAACCCGGGCACATACCTCTGGATTTTTCAAATCTATGTACGTATTTATACCACTAGCTCGACGGTGAGGGAAAACATCGTAATAAAACCTGCAAATTCAAACAATTTTGGATTTGTAACCATGATCCAAAAATTGTCTGGTTTCCCTATCTTAGGGTTACGAAAGTCGGATCGGCAGTCGCTTCAATGTAATTACCAGACTCGCTAAATCCTGGATCATGGTCTAAGCGGACCCCGTCTAAGCACGGGACATAACGCTGGGAAGATGATGAAGTGACTGCCGACCTGACCTGTGTAACCCTTAGATAGGGGAACCAGACAATTTGGTGCAGGTTCCATCACGATATTTTCGCTCACCGCCGAGCTAATGGTATAAACACGTATATTATTTGTTATTATTAATGAATTATCTATATAGATAGAACGGTGCTTTTAAGAATACTTGTTTATGAGTAAGAACCTTTAATTAGAATGAATATTACCTAAAATAATGCACGCAAGTTCCAAGAAAAACGCTAAGGCTTCCAAATTCGATCAACTAAATTAAATGTTACATGAACTCTGCTAATTGCCAACTCTGTTACATATCTGAACCCTAATTATTGACATTTATGTAATAATGTTATGTAACTACGTTGTGAAACTACGTACATGCAACGATAATTTTATAATTATAATAATTTTAAAACCTTTAAACTTGTTCACCATCTTGGTCTGGGACTTAAAAAGAATGCGCCAACTATGTTGGGCAAGGTCCTATGTCGTAAAAGATTATTAATGGTTATCTAGTTTCGGGAATTATGGACTTGATGTTATATGTAGGTACATTGAACTTGAAAGACTTTAATAATAGAATTTGGCATAGAAATATCGGAAAAATACCCAGATCAACACATGGAAGATACCTACTCTTAACAAGCTACATCAAAACAACAATAAACAACATTTCATGTAATTTTAACATACCTACATTATCTTTTAATATATGTACTTTTAGGGTTTTATTAAACTCAGATTAGGAGTAGTAATTTTATGACAATAATAATAGGGGATTTCTATATTACCTGTATAAAAAAAACAGCAGATTACGCTTTCAATCTTAAAGGAGCGAAAATGACCTAGACGTATGTAGGTTACTAGAAAACTAATCTCACAAAAGTAGTCAAAATAAGTAAATTAAGAACTGAATTATGTATGTAACAAATATAAATGTGAAAGAAAGTAGATTATGCTTTTATTTGAAGAAAATGTATTTTTAAATATATTTTAGTCAAAAAGAGATTCTGTAAAAAGTCAGAATGTTTTTTATGATAAATAAGTATATATTTAGCTACAAAAAAATAGATTTAGAAGTACACATTATGAAAATTAGATAAATAGCGCCAGGATTGGGCTTCATAGAGTTTATCGCCTATGTTTCCCATTCATGCTTTTTGTCTTAATGGCTAAAATGTATTTCACAATTTATCCTGTACGTCTTAAAATAGAAAATAGATACCTGCATACATAAAGTAGCATAAAACAAATAAGTTTCGTACAATGCCAAAGTTTGATTAAATTCTGTGAAAATATAAAATTATTTATTCAAATTATTTTAAGAATCATGAGTATAAATCTTTAATTAAAGTTGTAACACGCTGCCGAGTTAAATTATCGCAGTAAAATGTTTAGTATTACTTATGGCTATCTATTTCTTCATGATTAGATTTGAAACTATTCGTAATTTAACAGTTTTTATTACATTATTCGCAGACAGGTATTATTGTCTGGATACTTAATAAACTTGTACTTTTTAAGATTTCGTACCTGAAAAGGTAAAAGTAAACGTTTATATCAGGACTTTCAAGGGGGGGGGGGGGCTGTGTTACGCCCCCCTAGGGCATGACGATATTAATTTTGGTTCGGGGAGCCTCCGCGAAATAAAGGTTAGAATAGAAAACACTGGCATATAGGATGATTTCGTTGTCAGTCTAACAATTTCAATCGTGTCGAACATGGACAAACAAATATACTTTCATATTGAAAACATTCGTAAGGATTAGTTATGGTATATTATTTATTGCAGGTAAATTACCTTTAAGCCGCGGTAGTATAAAAAAACGCTTAGATTTATTTAATAACCGATTTAACTAAAGGACTACATGACAGTCAGCCATCATTTGCCACGTTAAAATTGCGCGCCGGGGTTGTATGAACGGTCTAGGCGTCCAATTAGCTGACTAATTAAACGAAATATTATCGACAAATATACTTATGTAACTTTGTTTTCCAAATACCAAGCTTTGTTTTTGTCGGGTACATTGACATCGCTTGTGGGACGCATACGGCGATCCTAATCCCTTTCCAATGATTAAATGTATTCAGTTGATTAATGTTTTTATACTGGAATGAAAGGGGAATACTACCCTCTTAGGCTTCGATGTATTGTAATTTATTGTATATGCGATGTATTATTTATTTATTACTAGCTGTGCCAGCGGTGTCACTCGCGTTTATGGTTAATATTATAAAGACTATTTCCGTCATACATGATTTCTATGTAACTTTAACCATTAAGGCTGCACATGCGACGGAAGCTTAAAAAATGGAGTAACTTCTCCCGTTTTCCCAACATTTCCCTTCACTACTCGGCTCCTATTGATTGTAGCGTGATGAAAAGTATACTATAACCTGCCCAGGAGTTAGAAGAATAATTGTACCAAGTTTCGTTAAAATCCGTTTTTGTTTCTATAAGGAACATACAGACAGACAGACAGACAGAAAGACAGACAGACAGACAAAAATTTTACTGATTGCATTTTTGGCATCAGTATCGATCACTAATCACCCCCTGATAGTTATTTTGAAAATATATTTCATGTACAGAATTGACCTCTCTACAGATTTATTATAAGTATAGATTAACGTTTTGTAAAGATTTGTAGATCTGGGGATGACACGTTAACCTATATGTATTACAATTATTGTTGTACCTATAGATACATAGCTAAAAAATACGTTTGTTTGTTTGTTTGTTTAACCCGCTAATCTAAGGAACACTGGGACAGATTTGTAAAATAATTTTCTTATTAGATACCATATTTGGAGACAAATGATTTATGATAAATTAAAATTTAAGATAAATACCGTGCTTAGTCGGGGTCCGCTTAGACCATGATTTAGCGAACCTTGTAATTACATTGAAGCGACTGCCGATCTGACCTTTGTAATGGTTACACATCCATAGTTAATTAGAATGTGCACATTTTGTCACGATGTTTTTTCCCTCACTTTCACATTCACATTAGGTGTAATACCTCTTTTGACTATTTTAGCAACAAAAGTCTCTCGATGGCATCCGTCATAGTAAGTAAAAACATTGATATTTTACTATAGTTAATATGTCTTACATTTAACAATTAAAAAGGATAGCGTGATTAGTCCCATGTTGGTCTGGGACTTTAAAATAATGTGCCAACTGTGTTTCTTGCCTAGCATGTCGTAAAAGGCGACCAATGGTATATGGGGTTTTGGGTAAGTGATTGTGTATGCAACAAGCTGGTCATTTGTCACAAATTTTTCCATCTAACCCAGCCCACATTTATTTATTTATGGCTGGATGTGGTTAAAGGGCCTGCTGCCCCTTTGAGAAACCTACCTACCCCTTCCGGGATTATGAGCATGATGTAATGTTATCTTTGAAGTGATTTAAACTATAGGTACGTAAAAAAGACAGCTAGCGTCTATCCGTCATTGATAAATGTAAAAAAAGTCCAACATTGTTTGACATTTTCGACTCTTTACATGGATAAGACATATCTGTGTCACATCTAATGTATTATCATAGGTACAAAAAAATATTTTCTTATATCTAAGCGGTCTTGAAATAGGGAAAGTCGCGTGTCTTTACCTCTCCAAAAAAAAGTATCACGTGACTTGTATGGCAATTGACAGGTTGTTTACCCTACACTAGTGTTAATACAGGAACGTTTCATGCACATGCTTACAAACTTGTCTATCCGGTACTTGTTTAGCTCAATAGGCTAGATGACTAAAAAATTCTGCTTAGTCCGTCAGTTAGATTATAAAAAAATATTGAACACGTATTTTTTAATTTATTTGTCAAACAAACATTGACGAAGATACAATGCTTACAAGTTGCGCGTGACGTCACACCTACGTACAATTTTTACAAAGTAGTGACGTCGCAAGCCCCCACTCCAAAACTTTGATGCTCATTATCTTTGTGAATTTTTGTTAATTTGATAAAGCGAAAAATATGTGTCTAGTGTTTTTGATCTAACTGACGGACTGAATAGAATTATAGTTTTTTAATGCAGTCATCATCCCTATTACTCAAATATATTATGATTTTCTTTTTAGTTTTATTTTTAGTTGAATGTGGTTTAAGGGGCTCGCTGCCCCTTTGACTCTGCCTACCCCTTCCGGGATTATGGGCGTAATGTTATGTATGTATTCCATTATTTTTGTTAAAATGTTAATGCCTCAATATAGCACTACAAGTTGACTTATTGTACAATGAACAATACTTAAAAAGTTTGTTTTTACATTTACAATTGTACAAAACTACTGGAACGGAATAAACAACCATTTATTCTTTTGATAGATAATTAAAAGTATAGCAATGACATCTTTATATCGATACAGTGATCATAATCTCGTAAAATTTTACCGATAAACAAGCAACCTATTTGTACATATATATAACATACATACATAACACACATATATATAAACACTTGGTATATCAATAATTAAATAAATAAACACGGCAAACGGCAAGTAGGTACAACTGGTCGTCTGTTAATCAAAAGAGCATATATTTTAAATGAACAACAGCATTTCTCGTTCGGCTAATGGGGTTTAAGCTTGGAGTAAAATAATGGTTTAATTTTTGATATTCACGGCTACTGTTCAAACCAAATTGAAAAAGGGAATTAGTAACTTACGCAATTCTTTTATATTTTTTAGCATTTAACTTGAATTTTGCTTTTCATCGAAAAGCCTTAATTTTTAATCGACTTCGTAAAATGAAGAGGTGCTATGTTCCGCTATGTATGTATGATATACAACGTGTTACAAAATACCCCGTAAAAAATATAATTAATTATCAAAGTAAAAAATTTTGTCAACCCTAATAAGCTGTCATGTCAGGAAACCAGATTTTTCAAAAGAAAGTCCTACGTACCTATTTTACCTAATGTTTTTCTATTTTTCATTCATAAAGGTTTGCTACCTCAATACAAGGATGTAATTATACTCAAGTACTGGCTTCAAAAAATGTCAAGTTGGTAAAAATAAACATGTTTTCAATTTCCAATCTTTAAAATTTTTGTCGTTCCGCGAATTAGGTAGAAATGTAGGTACATTCTGCGTCATTTACTCTTTAATTTTACTGAAATAGGGTTTACACATCAGTGAAAATAATATATTTTGTTATTTTCTTGGGGTATGTTATACAGCGTTACCTACTACGGTTCTTATATATTGTGAATGAACTCGTTATAAGGCCCCATTTAACCTCCTTTCGGCTTTACGGGTAGTTTTGTAACACCTTGTATATTGTAATATTTTTGCATTGTCTGTATTCAAAAAATTATATTCCTAAGAACAAAGGACTTTGTATTGTAACACAAAATGAAGTAACAATAGCTTCCTTAAGAAATAATTTCCCTGTCTACCATTGTTTGGCTTAATTAGACTATATCCTACCCCATCCTGATCCGTCTTGATTTAGCTAATAATTACGATATTAACTTAGAGACAATTAATATAGCATAGGTAAACCCTATTAGCCAGTCAGCGTCCCTATCACAATATACTCGTTCTGATTTCCCAAGTGCGAAACCTGCGATTTGTGTTAATGAATTATACTAACAATGCGATAACTGCGTAAATATTGGTAATGGATTTATTTTTATTTGTGCGATAGACAAATATGACTATAATAAATAGAGCTCTAAATAATGCTTGTTTCAGAAATTGGTAACTCGTAGGTCGCTTCAATGTATTATTTAAACTCGCTTTCATGATCATGGTCTAAGAGGCCCCCTGATAATAAATAAATAAATGGTGTTTTCAATCACATCGCCCTTCTTGTAAAATGAAATATTTAGCCTGTCCTCAAAGGGGCAGACTAAGTGCAAGGTGTCAACTCCTCTAAACACTTTTAGAAAAAAAAAAAATTAAGCTGGGTAAGATGTACGATCTTACCCAGCTTATTTTTTTTTTTTTAAAGTATTGTAACTAATGTGTCACCAAAACAATCAGAAAATCAATACCCATTAGTACGAGTAGCTTTTAACGACATGAGGCAAGGAACACAGTTGTCACATTATTTGTAAGTCTCAGAACACGGGACAAAATAAATTGTATAATATCAAACAAAATGTATGCCAAACACAGTATTATATAATAGCATTGATGTACCTACGTCGTCGGCCTTTTTACAACAAATTGGATTTAGATAGGATGAAGAAATTGAGAACATAAAGCTGGATATATTGAGAGAAATTATGAAAAATACTGTACAAAGGGCTCATTTATAACTCTGGAGATGAAAGGTACCAGCTCCGATGTATATGTAGCTTGAACAACCTGTGTATTTAGGTCATTTAGTAGATTATGATTTTTACTTATTTATTCAGTTTGACGATTTGCCGGGTCGATAAAACTGTATATCCGCGGGTACGGACCCGAATACGGATATTTGGTGTCAAGATCCGCGAATATGTATCCACATGTATGTGATGTGATGATGATGATGACGATGATGATGATGATGATGATGATGATGATGGTGGTGATGATGATGATGATGCTGATATGAATACGGATATGGATCTTAAATCGGTGTCAATGCGCGAGACCTTGAAATAGTTGACGCCACGTTCGCCGTGACGACTATTACAAATATAATTGATAAAGATAGTTGATTTTTTACCTTTAAGTTAAATACTATTGGTATGGTAACTCATACTTGCATTATAAAAGTTCCAAATATTTTATTTTAAAGAATTTAATCGCTTTTCATTGCTCCCTAATCAGTATGCACAGAATTTCTTCAATAAATTGTAAATGGAACGATTTTTGTGGATTAATAAGGTATAAGATTCGCTAAAAAGTAACGGATACGAATACGGATCTTTCTTCTCCCTTGGATATCTACGGATACGAACATCTGGCACATCACTAATGCATATCATCAGGCCGGCAATCCCCAAAGGGATACGCAAAGTTCAAGTCCTTTAACCAAACAAACCAAAAACGAAGCTGAGTATTTTATTCAAAAACGACAGTTGATAATATATTATATACACTTAATGTTTTTGAAATACAGCAAGCATCATACATCACAGAATCATAGAATATTTAAAATCCATCTCGAAACTGCCCCTTAATTTATAGTTGAAAGTATAAGCAAAATAAAAAAGTTTACAACTTCATGGGGTCGTCAACGAATTAATGGGTATATATTTAATTATACAGGGGTATAGGTATATTATATATAGGTATAGGTAGGAGCGGTGGTAGCTCAATGGTAAGGACACGCGCCTCTTAACCGAGGAGTGCGGGTTCAAACCCGCGCACGTACCTCTGGATTTTTCAATGTACGTATTTATACCACTAGCTCAACGGTGAAGGAAAAACGTCGTGATGAAACCTGCAAATTCAAACAACATTGGATTTGTAACCATGCTCCAAAAATTGTCTGGTTCCCCTATCTTAGGGTTACGAAGGTCAAATCGGCAGTCGCTTTAATGTACCTAATTACCAGACTCGCTAAATCCTGGAATATGGTCTAAGCGGACCCCGTCTAAACACGGGACATAACGCTAGGAAGATGATGATATATTATATGTAGGTATATATATATTAAATAATAGATAGAATTTGTAGAATCTTTGATAACTCAACTGTATGTGGAATGAAAATGCATATATTTAGTCTTCGCGGTAAATTTGATTGCCTAGCTAGATTCACGAAACAATTATTTCGGTAAGGCATTTTAGAATTTGAAATTGAACCTTCATATTAGTTTAACGATATAAGCGCAATCAAATATTGGTACTCATATATATTGACATGTTTTATAAAAGTATATTATGTTAATAAAAAAAAAATCATGGCGAAGTTTTTCGATTTAATCGATATTGGTTCTGAAGTTAAAATTAAGTTGAGCCCGTGCTCTGAAATGAAATACAAACAAGTTTAAAATAGTTTGAGGGCAAGTAAATTTGTGTACTAAATGGGAAGTGGTAGCTTCAAAATAGCAATCTACAGATGTTTATGACTCCAAGCATTGTTATTATAAATTTGGCTTCACTTGTTAACACTTACAATGTTTGAAATAGGCAAGCACAAATTATTGTAACACACTGGATGGTTATTGCGACCCAAGTCTGCGAGCCTAGTGACCAATGTCAATCGTTGTATGTTATGTGCTTTTAGGAAAATAAATGATTATTATTATTACTATTACTTCTCACCTACATAAATAATACGAATTATCACACTGTATTTTTGGCTTTATGTAACACTAACGACCAGGTAGGTAATGGTGTGCTTAATGTATTAGATAATGTCCTCCTAACCGATATCGGTCACGATGGTCAATCTCAACGAGGATTAGCCAACTGCGCAGGTGATATTATAGTGCACAAGTGTGTGGTGCGCAATTACACTCTCCATTCCTTCACCGTGATATTCCGGTGAGACGGCAATTCGACATGACCTGAGACAGGTCAGGCGCAGGACCAACGGTTAACGAGCTTTCTGAGGCACGGGGGTGATTAAACCGCCAACTTCTTGACTCCGGGCTGTTACTGAGTAATTTCAATATTGAAATTACCCAGCTACAACTTTTGGCCCGATCCGGGATTTGAAATCAGGACCTCTTGGCCCTTAGGCGATGCATGCTACCACTAGACCAACGAGGCAGTCAATAATGTATATACTGTACTTATAACATAACATACTACCTACGCCCGGAATTCCCCAAGGGGTAGGCAGAGTCAAAGGGGTAGTCCCCTTAATCACATGCAACCAAAAAATAAAACTGGGCTTGGATAGTTAGATTGAACAATGCAAAAAAGTAGTGACAAGTGGCTAGCTCGTCGCCTACACAATCACACACCCAAAGTGCGATACATATACCATTAGTCGTGTTTTATTACATGCTAGGCAAGTTACACAGTCGGCACATACTTTTTAAGTTCTAGACCAACATAGGACGGTACTTATAAGAATTAAATTAAGCAGGTTTTGTCTGTCTGTTCCAAGTAATCTCCTAATGGATGAAACTAGTTGAACGGGAATCTCATTGGTAGATAGAAAGTACTCATATTTGAATTGTCGCGTGAGTCTAAAGCAAGCGTTTCCCTTCGTCGTCGCAACACGGAAATATTTGTTTTTAACCAGTGCGCAGTGAACTATGACTAATATTATAATTGCTTACACGCGCCAACTTAACACCCTGTAACTCGCTTACGCAGTCTGTGGCATTTGTAGTATGACGTCCATTTCTCTTGATGGAAACTAACCGGACAATGTTCTAACGTGCTACGTGAATTCAATTACTAAAAGAAGATATTCTAGTTCTAATTAATGAAACAAATGTGAAAGGAAGTATCTATTATTTCACACAATTTTTCACTGAGGGTAAAATAAATGAAAAAAATGATCTTTTATGGATAGAAATAGTCCTATTCACAAAATAAATGTACATTAAGCAAGTAAAATCCTGGAAAAAAGCAAGTGTACGTGTTAAAATTTGATAGCACATCGCGTCCATCAGAGATGTGCAAGGTAGGGCCTGAATCAGGTGTTTAAAAATCCTAACAAAGCCTGTGATTCTGACTTTATCACAAGCCCCTTTACTACATTTAGCCAAAAATAAAACTGGCTGGGTTAGATGGAAAATTGTGAAAAAGTAGTGACAAGTGGCAAGCTCGTCGCCTGACGCCTACTCAATCACACACCCAAAATCCTGCATACCATTAGTCGCCTTTTACTACATGCTAGTCAAGGATCACAGTACATTATTTTTAAGTTCCAGACCAACATGGGACTTTCTTCTGAACATTCTAAGGAAAAATATGGGTATTTGTGCTAAGCAAGATCATTTCACTTAAATTAATGACGATCATCAACTTAATTAAGTAGGTACCTACGTCTTTTCATTTTAGTTTCCTACAAGTATCTATAAAATATATGAGCCTAAATGATTTTGCCAAGTTTTATATGGAATTCAAGACTTTGTTTCAGCTCACTTTAAACGCTACAATCGTGTGAAAGCTGTAATGATAAGCTTATCGTGTCTTTGGAAGTGCGGAAAAGTCAACGATATCTTAATTTGGATCAGCTACCGGGCTTTAATAGCAACTGAGTTGCCTCAATTTGCTATCAAACGTCGTTAGAGTGAACCGAGACTTATAACAAACTATACCTAATGCCTTTTTTGATGGAAAAATATTCAAAATAGGTAAATCAGGTCTTTGTCAGAGATAGTGAAAGTGTCTATAGAAACAGTTGTCTGTTTAAAAATTGTCTAAAGATTTGAACAGTCTACACTTATCTTAAATGAGAAATATTATAAAAAGAAGTACCGCATTCTTATTTTACTTTTTCTCAAATTATAGACATACACACATACACATCTCAATTAGTACATACGAGATGTGAACCAAAGGGTAGTCAGAGTAACAAATGTCAAGTGGCTAGCGCGTGGCTCACACCATTTAATTATGGAAACAATAGATGTATAAACCAATTTAACGATATCATATTATGTATGAGTGGTGAAAGTTAGAAAGCAATGACTTTAAAGTAATAACCAGATTTCTGGGGTCATGCTTCAAGCGAATCCTGACTAGACAAGATTTAACGCTAGGAGAAGATAATTAAAGTTTCCGACTATGAAATTGTTCTCTGTTTGATGCGTAGGAATACTAAGTCTATATTATCATTGGTTCCAATTAGGCTAGAACGTAGACAAACGAGAATTTTGGCTAGTTAAATAATAAGAATTTAGCTGTTGTAAGCTGCCAATTTTGGTATTAACAAGTCGTAGAACCGACCGCAATACGGCTAATTACAAGGCGGAGTGTCTCGTACAATTGTTAGGTGAATAAATTATATACATTCATTCTTTAACGCCCGGACACACGCACACTCTCCGAAAGGATAGGCAGAGTACAAGGTGCAGTAAACTCTTATAACCATTATTAGCCAAAAATCAGAATAATATAGAATATTGTGAAAATTGCTACGTATCAGTTGCCATTGAAATAGACTTGTTGTCGAATTCAACTTGTTACAAAAATCTACAAAAAAATTATGACAAACATTTTAACAAAGAATTTGTCAGGCCGCATTGTTGTTAAGAGATAGTGGGAAAAATGTTTGTGCAAAAATTTTGATAATTTTGTAGTCTATTATTCTACGCATATAACCAAAAATATGATTCCACTAACGTATAAATATATTCCAATAACAATGATTGAAAAAAATATCGGTGGTCGCAATACGAAATACAAAATATTTTACCCACATTTTTGTTTGTTTAAAATATACTTGTAAAATATTCTCCAGAATTCAAGTATTTTTCAGCAGGACGCATAACTATGCGTGCTGCTGAAAAATGTACTTATATGTGAAAAATTTACTATAAATGAGCGAATATGCAGTTGCATATCCGCTCATATCCGCCGATATGAGCGGATTTCCGCTGCCGACCACTACCTAGGCTGTACATACATACATACATACTATTATCAACGTTATCCTCGAAGGAGACAAAATACACAAAGAATTGTATATAATAACATACCTAAGTATAATGTAGTCGTAGTTCAAATCCCAGGTCGCCCAAAAATTCGTGGCGGGGTATTTCAATATTGAAATTACTCAATAACAGCCCGGAGTCAGGAAGTTAGCGGTTATATCACCTCGGCGGTTTAATGCCTCAGAAAGCACGTTAAGCCGTTGGTCCTGCGCCTGACCTCTCCGATCATGTCGAATAGTCGTCTCACCGGACACACTTGTGCACTATAACATATTCAGCGCAGTTGGCTAATCCTCGTTGAGATTGGCAGCCGGGACCGATATCGGTTAGGAGGATATTATTATGCGTTGTAAAAATATCACCGCAATCCCTGAAAGGATTAGCAGAGGCTGAGTCAACCCACCAGCTCTGGTCGGAGAGGGGGTCTCCGACTAAGAGGCCCCTGGAAGTCCCACACACCACTTTCATGGTGAAAGATATTGATTTTGATTTCATTTGATTAACAAGTGGCTAACTCCTAACTCGTAGAGCTTGTATGAAAAGGATTATGAATGTTGAAGAGGCGAGTGAGGTGTGTAAGGATCGTGCCATATGGCGTTCGGTTCTCTCTGCCTACCCCGCTAGGGAAGTGGCGTGAAGTTTAGTTAGTTAGTTAGTTAACTCCTTGCCTCCATAGGCGGCTGTTACGACATGCTAGATAAGGAACACGTTGGCACATTAGTTTCAAGTGGCAGACCAACATGTGACTAATACTTACAATGATTTTGGATTTTGATACCTAGAGGTACTAGCTCATGTAGAATTGAACTAACAATTGTCGCACACGAGGCGCGCATCCTTATCCACTAACTAACCTATTACGTACCATATTACCCATTGCCAACAGATTTTTCAAATTAAAGGTTTCCATTACCATAAAAACGGTATTTGAATAACCTACGTAAACAATAAACAGTGGTTTGAGCGCATTATTCAAATATTTTAATGCCGCTCGTCAAACATGGCCTATTGAATAATTCATACTGAGCTAGCGATGCGAAAATGTCGATAGTTTACCTCCAAAACTAATAAGAATGTGTCATGTTGGGCTGGGACCAAGAAATTAACGTACCAACTGTGTTCCTTAGTAAGATAAATCGTATCGTATATCGCAAAAAGCGAGTAATGATGTATTAAGTATTGGGTTTGTGAACCAGCCATTTTTACATACATTTCCATCCAAATATTATACTAATTAGTATGCCGATTGATAGTCACAAGTCAATACTGATGATTTCATTGATTTGAAAATTATGGCATTTCTACAAAACAACTAAATAAATAAATTCTCCAGACCGACACACCAATGCTCTAGTTCAAAACTAAGCTTATGCTTGTGCTATGTAACATCCATGACTCAAGTACAAATGTATGTAATGTTCATCACACGAAACCTTTTGACCACTCCACCAACGGGCCTGTGTAAAAAAGCAAAACATAAATACTACATAATGAAAGGTTTTTAGATATAAGCAATGTTTGAAAATAAAATTTTGCGATATAAGACAGCCGTTACAAAACGTTATAACGAAATTATAACGAAAAACGAAATAAAAAGATATTACCGACTTAACGCTATTACTAAGTCATAGTGTCGTTGAGATAGGATTAACTCGTGAGAATTGTATTGATACGCTATCCATATTGTTGACTTTACGTCAACTATCAGTATAAAAAAGTATATCTATATTTTAGAGAAATTAATTGACTATCGACAATCTATCGACTGCCGGTATGCAACAATAGTATAGCAACGCTAGAGCGATGTCCAGCCGACTCGTTTGCCTAGCGACTGTTTAAATCAGTTTGAAAACTGTTAATCTTAAGAACGAGATCTTGTTAAAAAACATTTAGCACATTGGTGTTAGAAATTGGAGTGGTAATGACGAAGTGTCTGTGAGTACTGACTTCTTCGTTAACAGCTTTAGTGTTGTAGTTCAGCCATGTCCTCAATCTTCTGGAATCAAAGTGTACTCCACTTTGATTTTGATAACTTGTATTCCCTGCAAGAATACTTCCTAATATAAAAAAAAATATACCATTTTGCATTTTAGAGAAATTAATTGACTATCGACAATCTATCGACTGCCGGTATGCAACAATAGTATAGCAACGCTAGAGCGATGTCCAGCCGACTCGTTTGCCTAGCGACTGTTTAAATCAGTTTGAAAACTGCGATACATTTAGATTGTTATAAACTTGTGACATCATGCAAAATAAGCTTGACCTGTACTCGTGTATTTCCATACAGTACTTTATATATATTATATATAAAGTTAATATATATATAAACCACTATATGCGGAATTTTATTATATTTATTTATTTTTTTTGTTGTCTGATATTTATTTCCTATCCTATCTGCCCAAAGAACATAACTATTTAGCGAAAAATGTACCAGAACGTATTGTCGATCTATGTTTTATATATTTAACGGACTTTAATGCACAATATTGTCACTTAATGTTCTAAATACCGTACAGTAATGAAAATAGGACAATATTGAAATACTTTTCTTTTAAGATGCGTATCCAGCATCAAGTAATTGCAAAAAAAGTATATTTTTTTATGACTTTAGATCTGATGACATCTCTTGAATAAAGGTTTAAAACGTCATTCGATGTAAGAATAAACTCGGCGGAATCTATAAAGTAACAATAAAATAATAAAATCTCTTTTTTAACCATTAACAAAAAAATAACCGAACCTGCATGTCACGTTCAGATTTTTTCATTCGTTTAGTTCTATTGTTAGCTACAATTCGGTTCCAACCTTATATAAAAAGTATTTTCAGATTATGAGAATATCTTTTATTCAAAAAATACCGTGAAAAACTGACGTTAAAAACGCAACCTTAACTGGTGAAATTAAGGATAAGAGAAAATACACCACTAGGTACTACTTTTCTACTCAACTAGCAAATGCACCAAACAATAATTAATGAAAATCTCATCACTGGCGGGGTGAAAAGGCGACAAATGGTATATTGGCTTGGTGATTGTGTAGCCAATAGCTATCAATCAGAATATACTTTCATATTCGTATAATTAAAACTATTTGACGGGCCCTTTGGTCAAGCGTTCACAGACCCTGGCCACGAAACCAAAGATCGCGGGTTCGAATCCCGCTAGGGGCAAATGTTTCGTGTGATGAACATGGACGTTTGTTATCAAGTCATGGATGTTTATAAACTTATATAATTATGTATAGCCGTTTACTTAGTATCCATAGCACAAGCTTATAAGCTTAGTTTAGAACTAGGGAATTGGTGTGTCAGTGTGGAGAATTTATTATTATTGAAACATACAAATAATCATTTCATAAATATTTTTATTAACAATTCTACAGCCATGATTGCTAAACTTGAAATCACTATAGATTGCGGCGTACTGTGAACACCTATCAACCCAATCCGCTAAACATTCAAGCTAGCACCATAAATATAGTCTGAGCTTAGACCTAACTTACCTTGTGAGAAAAATTTAACTTAATACCCTTCTCACTCCAGTAACTCGAAGTGTTGAAGTAATTAAATTTTTGTTACATCAAGGAATCACTAAGCAAAGTAATAGCAACGTACTTTGCTTTTACAGCTGAACAATAAAATGTTAATCTTAAGAACGAGATCTTGTTAAAAAACATTTAGCACATTGGTGTTAGAAATTGGAGTGGTAATGACGAAGTGTCTGTAGAGCGGTGGTAGCTCAATGGTAAGGACACGCGCTTCTTAACCGAGGAGTGCTGGTTCAAGCCCGGCACGTACCTCTGGATTTTTCAAATCTATGTACGTATTTATACCACTAGCTCGGCGGTGAGGGAAAACATCGTGATGAAACCTGCAAATTCAAACAACTTTGGATTTGTAACCATGATCCAAAAATTGTCTGGTTCCCCTATCTTAGGGTTGCGAAGGTTAGATCGGCAGTCGCTTCAATGTAATTACCAGACTCGCTAAATCCTGGATCATGGCTAAGCGGACCCCGTCTAAACACGGGACATAACGCTAGGAAGATGAATGACGAAGTGTCTGTGAGTACTGACTTCTTCGTTAACAGCTTTAGTGTTGTAGTTCAGCCATGTCCTCAATCTTCTGGAATCAAAGTGTACTCCACTTTGATTTTGATAACTTGTATTCCCTGCAAGAATACTTCCTAATATAAAAAAAAATTATACCATTTTGTACAACATAGCACATATAATATGGTATCTCTTTAGAGTTTTTTCTTAGAAGATTGACTAAACAGATATACAATGCGAATGTGGAAGGATGTAGGAGCCGCGGAAGGCCCAGGCTCACCTACCACGACCAGATTGGTCGTGTATTAAAAGAAGGTGATGTTAGGAGTCATAAAAATCGTAGAGCTTGTATGAAAAGGATTATGAATGTTGAAGAGGCGAGTGAGGTGTGTAAGGATCGTGTCATATGTCGTTCGGTTCTCTCTGCCTACCCCGCTAGGGAAGTGGCGTGAAGTTTAGTTAGTTAGTTAGTTAGTTAGTTTATTCTTAGTTCAAATCTCGTTTAAACTTTTTCAATCTACCTAAATTGTAGTATATTACTAAGAAACCATAAATAGGGTTACGAAAGTCAGATCGGCATTCGCTTCAATGTTATAGCTAGACTCGCAAAATCCCGGATCATGGTCAAAGCGGACCCCGTGTAAGCACGGGACGTAACGCTAGGAAGATAATGATATTAAGATAATTTAATTTATAATTATAATTCTCTTCACACCTGACATGTATACACACACATATTAATTTATTTGTCTTAATATAATTACTGTACATTCTCAAAAACTGCCGATCTGTATATGTAAATTAATAAATAAATTCTCCAGATTGGCACACCAATTCCAAACTAAGCTTAAAGCTTGCTATGGATACTAGGCGAACGGATAGATATACTTAATTACGTTTTTATAAACGCCCATGACTCGAGTACAAAGGTCCAAGTTCACCACACGAAACATTTGCCCCTAGCGGGATTCGAACCCGCGACCCTCGGTTTCGTGGCCAGGGTCTCCGACCACTCGACCATCGGGTGTCGATATGCCTGCTTTTCATACATATCATCACTCCTGCAATCCCCAAAGGGGTAAGCTGAGTCCAAGGAGTAATAAAGCTATGGAGCTTGGTTTATGTAAACCAAATTTTTCAAAATAGTACCAAATTCTGGCAAACCGTCCTAATGATTAGGCATATATATGTAAGAAAGTTAAAAAAGTATCAGAGCAAAAGCGTAAGCCCTTGCTTGAACCCAGATCCTATTTTGAGCTAGAATACCTAGACTATTACTAATGCAATGTTTCTGCTTGATTCAATTTCAAATTTGTAGCAAGTGAAATCCTTAGGAGAAAGTGCGTGAACTGAATCATATTTGTAGCAGGTACTCCTTGATATTCCAGACACGTATCCTTCACTTGGCAACATCGCGTTTCAAAGGGATTACGGTGACAAAATATCGCAGTAAATGGCATGCCTTTACTTGCTTTCATATGGTTTTCGTCAATGTTACGATAAATATTTATCAAGATGAGGAAAAATATACGAAAAATGTACGAGTGTACAGTCCTAATACAATTTAATAAAAAAGGTAAATGTATAGCTACATAGCAAATTAGTTCCGAAACATTGTCAATAGATGGCCCTGTACGTAATTAGATCGCGCAATTGAAATTTTTTTCCGGACCCATATACTTGTATAGTCTTAAGATGATCTTGAAAATCGAGCTATCCATTAGTTAGACCCATGGATGCTAATTCTTGGGTTTTATTTATCGAGTACACCTGGTTGCGACCTTAACCAGACGGTCAATCAGTAAATGTGTGTTGAGTTAACCGAGAATAATTTTAAACGAAGCATGAGGAAGTTTGACGGCAGTTCCATAATTATGTGAAAAGGCAACTGAGATCTCTCATTCGCAAAAACGATTAGGCTATTGGTTTTATTTCTATTGGCTTATTTGTCCTTGGACCCTGGCTACCCCTTTGGGGATTTCAGGCGTAATGTAATGTTTGTAGATATGTAGTATTTTGTATAATTAAAAATTTGGGTCTAAGTATTGTGCTATCTATATTAATAACTTCTGACATGTATCCATAATCCAGATCTAGGGCTATGAAAGTCAGATCAGCAGTCGCTCGCTTCAATGTAATTACCAGATTCAATAAATCCTGGATCATGGTCTTAGCGGGCCCCGACTAATCACGAGACATAACGCATAAGGAGAATGATTTTTAATAACTTCAGACAGACCACTTTCCCTAGTTATTAAAAATCCTGGCCACGAATCTAAAGTACTTAGTATGTTGCGGAATTGGTATACCAGTGTGAAAAATAAACTATACGTCGCTGGAATAACAAATATAAATTTGTTTTTTTTTTCATGGCCTTTTCGTTAGGTCTTATTGGAAATTAGTCGGCACGTTATTTTTAAATTCAGAGGGTTGTATGTATTTATTGTATACATTTGCAGTACATTTTGTAAAATAAAAAAACATAAACGATAAATCTGAATTTGTATCGAATTTATCGATCTTCTCTATATTTAGATATTTTAATATAACATCACGCCCATAATCCCCTAAGGGGCCGGCAGAGTTCAAGGGGCAGTAAGCCCTTTCAACCGTATTCAGCCAAAAATAAAACGGAGCAAGACGCAAAATTGTTATAAAAATGTCCATATTTTGAAATGCTTCCTTGATTTATTTTGTTAGAGTAGTAATAATAATTGTAATTCTTATTTAGTAGCCTTTTACATAGGTATTTGCAGGTGCAATTAATATAATACAAATTATCAAAGAAGTTTTCATTTAAACTTTAATAAGATAAGCTGCATTATATTATTTAAATTTCTTATTATTTGTTTTCAGTTATTTCTCTATTTACATTATGTTATGTGACGTAATAACGTTCTTTTGATGTGAATTTGGTAAGAGAGCCTTTAAAATATCAGTCAAAGGACTTTTGGAGATATGAATCAATAGAAACTGTTTTCGCATTTCTCTTCAATTCACAACTATTCAGATAATGGAACCAATGCATTCCATAAATGAGTATAAAGGATCTTACAGACGAGCGACAGTATAGCTGCATAAAAGTAAGACTTGAACACTCAGACACTCATACTCTCATCATCTCATCACACACACACACACACGCACGCACGCACGTACACACACTTTAAATGCGTTAACATGTTTTTAATGAAATATGACATTCTGTCTTTGTTCTGTTTATATCTTAAAAATGTTATTATTTGGAATATTTTAAAGCGGCATTGTATTTGTCAATCCCATCTTCGATCTGACTCCCACGTGACAGGCATCACCTAGTGTGGGAGTCACTGTTTATCATTGTAATTGTCCTTTGATTTTCTGGTAAATAAAAAAAATTGATTTATTTTAATTTTAACTGTAGCTGTAAAAAATACTAAACACCGTTTTTCATAGACACTGCTGCTGTCCATCAATAGACAGTAATGTACTGCTAGCTTGATGGTAAACGGTTGCCGCAGCCTATCACAAATACTTTGCTGACCTTGCAAGTGCATCAAAACTCTTTTTGAAGCTTGAGATTCAGCTTGAGCTGTTTGAACAGGTTGAATGAGGCATCCGAGAAAACTTTAGTCGGTAGGAGAACCGGTGTTGCCAGCCGGTTCCGAGCCCGACACACCCTTGTAGGAGGCTCTTACTCAGGTCTTCTTGGACCGTGCGTAAAGGCATTCCTCAAGTACAAAAAAAAAAGGCATCCGAGAAAATGTAATATTGTTTGCTGTGATGGCTATATGTCGGTTGCTAATGGTCTGGTAGGTAGGTCTTTAATCGTGGAAATTACAGCTGCACCACTCTGACGACGAAGGGTGTCGCGAGACTAAGTGGGTACCCCAACCACTCCATCTTAACCGGAGGGGTTTCCGTTTCAGAGGGCCCTCACACTACGTCATTCGCCCGCGGATCGGGTGACGGACGAAAGGTTGCCAATGATCGCAAACTGACGCGTGCACTCGCCAACTATGGCATGATTGCATTTGGATAGATGTTTCTACCGGTGGTCGGCGACGATCGTCAATAGTCGCCGAAATTCACCGACAGTCCCGCACTGTCCCATTGAACAGCTCGACATCTACATAGGTACAAAGCCCGTTTTCCACCGCCAAAGAGGAATAGGGATGTTTGGCGGAGCGGTCTTCATGTACATAAAATAGGATTGCTTTTCCACCGAGAAAGAGTTCGGGAGTATTGATTTCCACCGCCGAAAAGGAATGAGCAAAACAAAAGAGCTTAGCGAGATGAACTGAAAATGGGAAATAAAAAATGAATTTTGATTTGCTCGACTCTAAGTAGTTGGCGAGACTGTGACACAGCGGACACATATTTACTCTTTCGTGATTTTCGCTCACCTCTTTCCCGGTGGAAACACTACTATGTAAATCTCAATTGCGAGTTGGAAGGACTCATTAATGAGTTCGCTAAGTACTCTAGAAATGAGCGAACTCATTTTTACTCTTTGCCCTCTTTTTAATTTTCGCTCGACTCTTTGTTGGTGGAAACAGATGTATGCTTTTTTGTATTGCAAAGTAAACGGAGTAATTAATAGGCTCGCTCCGCTCGCAGTGGAAAACTCGCTTTAAGTGGCCGTTGCAACGTTATACATTATACAACTAATGACTATTTTAATTGTCACTGACGATTGCAATGATGAATGAACGAAGCTTCTTCGATAATTATAAACGATTGCTGACAGTTATCAAAGTTGCTTGCGTACATGCTGTCGCCAATCTGCTTCTTAACTTCTTAGCGCTAAAAGGAGTCACTGCCAATGCGGGAATGTTTTCGAAACTGCAGAATTGGATGAAGTTCTAAACTTTAAGTAGTTAGTTGAAAACTGGTATCCTCAGACGACTTTTCAGCATAGCATCTAGTTTGTAATATAAACTTTTTGCCGGTTGAGTCGTATTACAGTACTTGTAGGGATGAAAAATGGATTTATCTAATGGATCCGTCTCTCTTTTCATTGGTTATTAAAGCAGACGAAATTCAGTCTATAACAGAGACTGACTGGGATCTATAAAGTAACCTCTTTTATCCATAGATAAAACTGAGTTGTTGGGTGTTGAGAGTTGGGTCTCACGGGACATCATAGCAAAGTAACAAACTCAATACCCACTACACTATCATCGTTTACAATATACTAGGAAAGTATACAGTTAATACATATTGAGCGGTGGTAGCTCAATGGTAAGCGCCTCATAACCGAGGGGTGCGGGTTCAAACCCGAGCACGTACCTCTGGATGTTTCAAATCTATGTACATATTTATACAACTAGCTCTACGATGATGGAAAACATCGTGATGAAACCTGCAAATTCAAATTACTTTGGATTTGTAACCATGATCCAAAAATTGTCTGGTTCCCCTATTTTTAGGTTGCGAAGGTCAGATCGGCAGTCGCTTCAATGTAATTATCAGATTCGCTAAATCCTGGATCATGGCCTAAGCGAACCCCGTCTAAGCACATCATATAACACTAGTATAGGAAGATAATGCAACAGTTGATACATTTTTTGTAAGGCCCAGACTAAAATAAAACAAATATACAATGCTTTCTGCTAAATAAACATGGAACACTTACAATATAAATAAAATTTGATTTACATAAAAACGTTAAATCTGCAATTCATTTGTCTTAATTTATTATCTCATTGTTTAAGTACCTGTTGGGCGTATTTCTGCTAAGCAATGTTTTCTTTTTTCCGAGATTTTTATGTTAATCCATCACAGTTCAATGAGTCTTGAGGCTAAAGTCAGAATATTTCAATTCCAATAATATGTCAAGACACCGAGACGGTTAGTCGGACCTAAGCCCCCGAGCAAGTAACACCTTTTTTTTTTGGTTTACCCAGGGGAATGCGTTACGCACCGTCCTGCTGAGACCGGGGGGAATCAGCGGGGTGTGTCGGACTCCCGGGGCTCTCTAAATGATAGGAGAACCCTACTCCGCCCAAGGTGGTAGTGGGCGGGGTATACCGACTAAACCCCTGGGATGTACCTTTACGCCTTTATGTAAGGTGCCCAGGGGATCGCGCAGCGCTAAACCACCGTGAACACCTCAGCGTCGGCCCTGCCTTAGCTGGGCCTCCCGCGCCTAGGGGGAGACGATCCGGCACACGGACATCGTCTCCCAGACAGGCGGAACCGTGCAATGCGGGTGGGGGGCCCCCAGCCCTGAGCAAGTAAAACCTAGCTCGGCGGAGAACTTCCACTTTTAATGCGAGCGCGTGTGTTCGATAAATAATGTTCAGAGCCAATTAAATATGTTAAGGCCATAGAAGTATGTTAGGGAGATATGGATGAACCGAATTTCAAATCAACATTCGGATTGAAAATTCTTACTAAATCTGACAAATATGTATCTATTGTATTATTAATCCATCCATTCAAGTATATTCTAAGAGGAACCTTAGCAATGCCAGATTCTGAAGTGAAGCAATGCTATGAAATAGCTATGTAAGGAAATATTGTTACACGTCCTTAATTGGCTTAAATGCAGCTTGAATATATCCTTCACACGCCTCTCTCGCTTGTTAAATGGAATACTTTCACTTCACCAAACCGATTTCTAGAAAACTATTAGCATAACATTCTGGAAATCGGTATAGCAATGTGAGGCGGCTTGAAGATTAAAAAATTATTATAGTCAAATTCAAATTCAAAATCTCTTTATTTTTATAGGCTTCAAAAAAAGAACTTATAAATAGTCAGTTTATAGAGAAAAGAAAACATTAACACCGGTTCGGAAGGTAGACTCTATCGAGAAGAAACCGGCAAGGAACTCCATAGTTACTCTTTAAAATGCCCAAATTTACAATTTCGTATTTAATAATCTACACTTACTAGGTGCAGACTGCAGGTGAACACTTAATTATGAAGTTAAAACATATATGCTTATCATTTAAGAAGTCTTCAATTTTATAGTAGCCCTTACTCATTAAAAACGCTTTAATGCACAATTACAATTTATGTGAAGGTAATGCTAGTAGACTTTATGGAAGTTTATTAAATATTTTATTAAGACCAATAAATGTCAATAATATACTACTCTACAATAAATTACTACTCTTCTGGAGTCTTACATACACATGACACCTAAAATGAGGATTTTAGGTAATATTCTCAACCCTTAGAGGTAAGGGTTGAGAATATTCATTGTCATGCGACCCTAAGGGTTATAGTCTCAGACCAACATGGAACCATAAAAAAATAAATAGTTCATGTTTATTTTTTTCTCATACTCCGTTTTAAACTGGCTATGAAGGAAGCTACTCATACTTGTTCACCTATTCGCCTGGTTTCCTGTCAAAGGGTAACGAGGGTGAAATAGCGCTCGTCCCGACGTAATAACCGAACTTCCGAATTTAATAATGGACAAGGATAGATATAAAGGTTTATTTTCATCAGAGCTCACACAAGATTTATACAAAGGCAGTAAGTATGTAAAAGGGATCCTCTTGTTTTATTTTTTATGATCTGATTGAGACTGGCTCCATGGCTCATTCGGTAGTGACCCTGCCCTGACCAAGAGTGGTGGGTTCGATCCCCACCCATGACAAACATTCGTATGGTGAATTGTTCCGTGTTTGTTCTGTGTCTGGGTGTAAATATTGATTAATTAAGTATATATTTGTAATACCACTGTTGTTTCTGATATCCGTAACACAAGTGCTTAAGGGCCGAGTTCACCAACAGATGGTTAAATTTTAATCAGCTGTTTAAACCATAAACGACTGTTTAACAATATTTTGCTGTTCACCACACACTAACCATTGATTAAGTACTGTAATCGAGTGATTAACTTAAACGAAGTAGCCAACTCAGTTTAACCATTGGTTTACGCTTACTGACGTGACATTTTGCATTGTGCATCACTTCTGATTACAAAATAAAAATGCAGGACGCCTTGAATTATATCTTAGAAGAGGATAACGTGTTAGATGATTTTGAAGATATAGAAAGAATTTTGCGCACTCCACGTATATTCCAAACAAGGTGCAATTATTTTGAGGAATACGACGAGAAAGCATTTGGTACCAGATTTCGTTTATATAAACGTAGTGCTTTGGAATTACTTGATTTAATTGAAAGGAAGTTGGAAACAGATTTCTCGTCACTGGTGAAATTTACATTACGTCTTCGTTTTTCTGCCATAATCACTGATTTAATAAGTATGAAAAAAATAACACGATCGATTCAACAAGTTTGGTAGTTTACAGTTTGACATTGACAATGAAAATTGATTGACGTTGATATTCAACATTCACACAATAATGCTAAACCATTCGATCATTCGGTCGTTTTCGACTCAATCATTCAAAAACGTTTGGTTACTTAACCGTTGGTTAGAAAAAAATGGTGAACTCCAAAAAAACGCGGTTTGTTTAAACGACTGTTTAATACTAACAGGACGGTTATGTAATCAATGGTTAAGTTGTAGTTGGTGAACTCGGGTCTAAGCTACTTAACTCGCAGTCAGATCAATGTATGTGATGTAGTGTGATATTTATTTATATTATTTATTTATTTATGCCACACAAGGCAACATGCGTAAACGTTACTTAGGAATATTAGCAACAAACAATCATTCACAAGTTTCCATCTTGCAAGGAAGCAAGATGGAAATGTATTTGTGTTAGACATCTGAAAACCATACTACGATACCTTCATTAATTTTCATTTCAAATTGTAATTAAACTTCAGAAAAATATAGCTTATACACCCGAATAACATATAGGCTATGTTTTATCGATGCACTACGCGAGCGAAGCCGCGGACAGAAGCTAGTATAGATATAAAAATATGTCACGGTATTTGGTCGCATTCTTCCGAAATGGCTCTACCGATTTTATATATATTTTTTTTGTATTTTTAGTTGTAAATTGGTCGTTAAGCATTTTTTACCCCCAACCCCCATTTAAAATGGATAAACAATGTTTGCTGGGTTAGCTAATAAAAGGATTGTATTAGGTAGATAGTTTATTTGCATTAGGCATAAGTGTGCTTAACACATAGAAACCAAGTAAACAAACCTACCTACATAAATAAAGTTAATTAACCTCGCTTGCGCGCTTCACTTAAAAGGTGCCACCGTTCAACTATTTAAGTGACGCGTTGCGTAAAGTTAGAAGAGGAATTCTCTACTTACAACCGGGTAAGTAAAAAATTCCTCTTCTTCTATACCTACCGAGGTATATTATCTGTGTAGAATATTTTTAATATCAAACCAAATAACCTACTTGCATTCCCTTAACCTGTTAGTGATGTCCGCATTATAATCAATTTAGCCTTTATACCTACATGCGCAAACCAATATACAGATAAATAAACAAATGGACAAACACACACAACAAAAGAGAATATATGTTAAACTCCAAAAATTAAAAAAAATCAAATTCCACTACATTAGGAACTTCTAAATGTTTAGATGCAGCTTACTGACAGAATCAGAATACTGATTTACTTAAAAAAGGCTACCAAAAAGTCTTAATTTGAAACACTAAGCCATATGCTATTGTTAAGCCCAGACAATAACTTTCTATGCAAAAGCCGTAACTAACATCACTATACCAAATGATCCACGCAAATGAAAATACGTAATTGTAATATCCAATCTCGTCTCTTAATCGCTTGTAGAATTGTTATTCATTACATTTTATGACATGTATCCGAACGTTGAGAAGTACAAAGACCCGCGTGATGAAATACTCATGTACCTACTTACATAATTTATTATGACAAATGAAAAATATCATATGCGTATTAGAAATTTGGGATATTACCTATGCTTGGTATGTGAACCCTCTTTGTTCGTCAACTCTGAACTGTATTGTATAGTACAGAAGGTGACGACAAAGTTTGCGAAGACAGCCAATTTCGCAAGTTTGAAAGCGGAGCATGAAACGCCAATTAAGGTTGGTTCAGGAATTTATATTATGTAGATGGGTGCATAGTAGAAATTTCTTGGCTAAACTACATAATACAGATGGCAATATTTAGCTTATTATGATCAGTGCACTGAACAAAATATAGCAATATTTTCTTATTTCGAAAATCACTAAAGGCTTGCCCAATAAATATCTGCTATTGCTTAACATCCAATTATTTTTATGTACCATTTGCTACAGATTTTTATCAAAATGTTTAGTGGAAATTGTGTACTATTATTAGTTCATATAGTTTTAAAACACTTGCAACATCGAATTATTTCACATTAGCATTATAAATAACGCTAATGTGAATTATAAATAACGATATGCATGCATATACGCTTTGTTTCCTAGACTGTGGTAAAGACTGTGCACCGTTTCAACATGGAATTTCTAAATATGTTATCATATTTATGATCCAGATCATACACTGAATGCAAAACTGTTGAATTTTATTTCATATAATTTATCTCTATTGCCTTCAAACTCGCTGCGATCGCTTGGACTATGTAGGGAAGTGTGCACGACACGAGGTTTGTGCGAGTGTATAATTCTGAATTGATTTTCTCTCGTTGCTAATCATTATTTCGATACCTATTATTTATTCGCCAACGTACGCGGAGACACAATAAAATAAATAACAATATGCTATCTTCGATAATAGGTCGTTTCAATAAACAACGACATTGAAGATTTGTTGTGATGAGCGGTTTTTTTAGTAAGGTTATTATAATTAATTGTTAGTTTTCGAAACAGTCTAGTATCCAATTATAACATCAAATCATAGCATCAGCATCATCAAATCATGCAAACCATAGCGCTTTCCTCATGAAAATCAGAAGATTTTGTAATACTTGAAATGCTATTTTTAATTTAATAATTGACTGGCCCGTTTGTCGAGTGGTCAGAGACTCTGGCACGAAATCAACGGTCGCGCTAAATCCCGCTAGGGGTAAATATTTCGTGTGATGAACATAGATATTTGTACTAGTCATGGACGTTCATAAACGTATTTAAGTATGTCTATCCGTTCACCTAGTATTCATAGCACAAGCTTATAAACTTAGTTTGGGACTAGGGAATTGGTGTGTCGGTCCGACGAATTTATGAATTTATTTATAAATCATGAGATTTTGTAGTACTTGAAATGCTATTTTTTACTTTTATTGAAATGCCATTTTTAATGCTATTTTATATTTATCTGATAAATGTATCATATTAGCTGACCCAGCGCGATTCTCAATACCCATTTATTTCCGTGCAACTATTTTTTTCTTTCATAAGAACCTTCACCTGATATTAACAAACACAACTAAGAAAGAATTAGCAAAATCGGTTCAGCTTTTCTCGAGATTTGCGTTTAGCAACACATCCAGCCATTCATTTTTATATTATAGATTAAGTATCCCTAAAATTAAAAACTACTACTTTCAACAAAACACCTCACTTTTTACCCTTTCTTAACTGTGGAATCAAACAAATACAAAAACATTGAGTTCATTCATGCGATTTTTAATAGCATTGATTCCAATTTTGTGAGCAATTTTGTCAGGTCGGGAGTATCGGCCTTTGTTCTGAGAAGAAGTATCATGTCAATTATATACATATCTTCTTAGTAACGCTAATTATTGAATTGATCTGGCATTACCAGTATTTTAGTCATCAACACAATAAAAATCTTTCATTTTAAGAAAGCTGTTACTAAAATTATTAGTCTTTTCCTAATTTTGGACACCCTTTCATTTCTTAACACTCGTATGAGGCGCTTAGATTTTGTAAAAGAACATTAAACATATACACTACGCTAGTAATATTGCTTCAGGAGTTTGAAGCCTTTCTTATAATCGTAATAGATGAAAATCCGAACCTTATAATATAATAGAAACCTCAATATCATTTTTGAAGACCTATCCATAGACACCACACACGTATGGGTTTGATAAAAAAAAAATTGAGTTTCAGTTCTAAGTATGGGGAACCCCAAAAATTTATTGTTTTTATTCTATTTTCGTATAAAAATATTAATGCGGTTCACCGAATACATCTACTTACCAAGTTTCCACAGTATAGCTCTTATAGCTACGGAAAAAAGTGGCTGTGACATACGGACAGACAGACATGACGAATCCATAAGGGTTCCGTTTTTTGCCATTCAGCTACGGAACCCTAAAAATGGGTTGGCTAAAAAATCCTGGATTTCGAAGGTCGACTTAGGTTTGGATCTTAGACCATAAAATTACTTATATAATAATGACAAAAGATATATTCTGGTAATCCATCCAGAATTTGATTCCAATTAGTAATGCTTAACTTTGAGAACCATCATATGAAACACTACATCTGCGGGAGTTACGATATTTACCGAGACATAAATACGAAAGGTTTATATTTTTGTGAAAAAGAATCTGAGGTGACTAATGATACATCAGGTTTTGGATATGTGATTGTGTAGGCGACGAGCTGGCCTACACTACTTTTTCACAGTTTTCCTACAAACCCAGACCAGTTTTATTTTTGGCTGAATGTGGTTGAAGGGACTTACTACCCCTTTGACTCTACCTACCCCTTCGGTGATTGCGAGCGTGATGTTATGTATGTATGTTTATTTGGAACATGTAACATGTCAAGACCCAACATAATCGCGAGAAATATCGAAACCTCTTTTCCAAAACTTAAACTCTCCCTTCTTCTCACTATCCTTGCATTAACGCTTAATAGCTGTATTGTACAAGTTTGAAAGCGACGAAACAATTTGCTGTAGTGTCAGGACCATTAGCATTAATTACCAACCCGGAAAGTTCTATTAAACGGGACAAATACGAACTTATAGCGTCTCACTGAAATGTACCAAGTATTTACGTAACTCAAGTTAAGTAAGTTTTTGAAAATATAGAAATAGATAACATTTCATAGACAAAAATGTCTTTTGAGAGCAAATTTTGCTTGGAATTAAATTCGTACTAAATTAATAAAAATCACAGTTTCTGGTCGAAATAGCCGTTTCAGATATGTATGTATGTACGTATAAATGTACCTCTTATAATAACTACTACTTTAAATATTGTGATTTTACGAGTATACGGAGATTTTATTTAAGTTGGAAGCCATGGAAGTATGTACATAATGTGATTTGATGAAATTTTGGAGTAGCCATTGTAATCTTTGCCTTTCAAAGCTGGAAGAGGATTTTTTTTAATACCAAACGGTGGTAAACTAGTGGCTAACGATAAAAAACGTATGAATTGATTGTAGCCGAAGACCGGATAGCTTGCAATACAAAGGGCCTCGATACCAATGCGTTTTAAAGGCTTCTGCAAATTTTGTGTATTTTTTACCTTTATTAGGTTATACTTACATTTCCCATCCCGTCTCCCCCTTAAATGAGAGGAGACTAGTGGTGCCCACCATGTAGGGTGGGCTGGTCGCTGGAAGCGTTTTGGAAGCAGAATTGTCCCCATGACACTTCCACTCGAGCGAGGGGTACCGCGGGGTTTAGTGGGTACACCCCGGCCACTCACCACCTTTAGCCAGAAAGGGGGCCTCTGACTCAAGAGGCCCCTGGGAGCCCCACACACCACTCTGTTCCCCCGGGCAGGGTGAAGGTGCGTCACGCATTCCCCGAGTAAAAAAAAAAAAAGGTTATACTTACATACGTTCACCGATAGTCCGAGGAGCAATAAAGCTCTTAAAAACGCATTTAGCCAAAAAGTTTGAGTTGAGTAAGGTACATTATTTTTGAGTTCAAAACAACATAGGAAAATATCGAAGTCTTTTTTTTCTCAAAATTGATCACCTTTCACTTTGACTCGTGTCTTAGTTCAATTCTTTCATGTCTTTCGATAATACAGGATACATCTTTTGGAATTCTGATTGATGTGCACAGTTCGCTGAGCGTAATAATAACGTTTCAGATGAAATCGTGTGTAATTCAGTCTATAAGATAAGTAAATATAATAATATTTATGTATTTCATTGCACACATAGGCAAAGTATCTATGTACCTATATACTGCTATATATTTTATACCTATAGACGAAGAAAAAACGTTTGTACTCTTGCCCAAACTTTGTGGCTAATACTGATCCTGTATTAGCGACAAAGTTAAGAACATTCTTCTCTCGCGTCAATATAGATGTTTCTACAAGTATTTCCCAGGATGAATAGTTATTTTTCCTTTGGGGATTATGGGCGGGATGTTATGTATGTATGAACAATTATTTTGTGAACTCGTAAGTAAATCGCTCCGCTCATACACCCGCTTCGCTCGCGCCCCCGCTGACTCTCTAGCCCCACGGAGGAGTTGTAAAATGATGATGATGATGTTATTATTATATATTTGTAATACCACTGTTGATTCTGATATCCGTAACACAAGTGCTTAAGCTACTTACCTCGGAGTCAGGTCAATGTATGTGATGTAGTTGGATATTATTATAAACCTCTAGGAGTATTAACTTTATTCTACACTTCTTCAACTGCTACTTGTAGGTATAGCGACGTAACGATATCGTTGGAGACTGGAAAATTCGTGGGATGGAGCCTTTTCTCCAGTGCCTGTTTGAGCCCGGTATGGTCACAGCATTCCGGAGCCCGTGACTTTTGTCCTTTCTGGCACCCAATATAGGGCCCTGGCTGGGCACCGTTGCTTCAACTATAAAGCAATACATGGGATTTGAAATTAGGATTCTGTGAAGCTTGCAACCGATTTCCATGCTATCAGCGCGCCATGCGCCACGAAAAACAATTAGATCGCTAAAAAAGTTAAATGCGTCTGATTTGTATAAAAGCACAAATACATTTAACTATTTTCGTGATCTAATTGTTTTTCAATATCGACGGAAAACGCAACATGCAGAATCGCAGACTTCTTCGTAAAATACTCCTTTAATAAAACTTTTCTGATTAAATACATGTAGCTTATACTTTTATCGAGTAGATCTTTAACCCTGCTTCACTTAACATCTTGCCTGCTGCAGAGACGCAATACCCACTTGTCAACATAATTAGGGATCCTAGCTCAGGCCGTGCCTAGCCTAAGCTAATATTTAATGTAAGGATTGTCTTCAAGGCTCACTGAGCATAACCGTTTCATCTTACGTAAACCTTAGGTATTAATATCCGAATTAGAAGCCTATGCCTGTTTCCGAGAAGTACTAACGCTGTTCGTAACTAATAAATTGATACCATTAAATAACAATAGTGTTGTGCTACTTACCAAAACGAACTTAACTCAAGATTTTAATTTTCGGAGAATATAAGATGGGTAAAAAAATCTGTTTTGTCCGTCAGTTAAATTATAAAAATATATTGAACATGTGTTTTTTATTTATTTGTCATACAAACATTGACAAGATACAATGCATTCAAGTTGCACGTGACGTCACAAATTCTTATAATGTTTACTCAATAGTGACGTCGCAAGCCCCGGCACCACTTTGATGCTCTTTATCTTTGTGATTTTTTGTTAAATAGAAAAAGCGAAAAATATGTGTCTAGTATTTTTGTATAATCTAACTGACGGACTAAATAGAATTATAGTTTTTTAATGCAGTCATCATCATACTTTACTAACTGCATGAAAATGGAACACTATAAAAAATAAGAACCTTGCAATATTAAATAAAAAAGAATATTTACAAAACTTTTAACTAAAATTTTATTAACAGTTTAATAACTCTCCATAATAATTAATGTTCTCGTGAAAATCAAATAAATGTAAGTAAAGACTAACTTAATATAACTATAGTATAAATAGTGATACCACATCTCATCACCTATTGGGAATTTTATATTATATAAGTAAGCTTACAGGGTCCTAATTATATTTCGTGCTCTTCAAACAACGTAGGAGTTGCTTAATTTTGATTACCAATCTAAATTATAGCGAAGCGAATGCTCAATGAAATTCTCATATTGAATATAATTTACTTGAGAGGAAATTGAGATTTTCGCTTTCAAGTTTCCTATAAAAATCCAGGAGCAATGAGCTCCTTGACTCATTGGACTCTGTCTACTTACTTTGACTGTGGGCATGATGGTATGTATGTTGGTCTGGTGGTAGAATCGGGCCAAAAATTTGTGACTGGGTATTTCAATATAAAAATTACTCAGTAACTGTCCGGAGTCAGGAACTAGGCGGTTTGGTCGCCCTCGTGCCTCGGAAAGCACGGTATGCCGTCGGTCTTCCGCCTGACCTCTCTCCGGTCATGTCGAATTGCCGTCTCACCGGACTATAAGAGTGAAAAAATAAAGAGTGCACCTGTGTTTGCCTCACACTTGTGCACTATAATATCTCCTGCGCAGCTGAAATGTTGGCTGATCCTCGTTGAGATTGGCCGCCGTGACCTATGTATTGAGCGTTCACGGAGAAGCGTTTTTCCACGCGCTTGATTGAATTTTTTCCACGCGTTTCGCGATGATTGAAGCGTTAGGATGACGAAAATATTTGTGTTTCAAAAGCGTTTATATACACATGTGTGACATTGAGTATGTTACACGTCGACGTCCCAGCCATTTGTTATTTCTGCCGGTTCCTGACCCGTCCAATTGTTTTGTCTGGAGTAGCTCGTTAGCGCAACAATCGGGTGTTCCGGCGAATTCTCGATTTCTCTAATTGCACCGAATTTCCAAAAGGCGTTCATTTATGGAATGTCGGAGTCTGTTGGAAAAACCGTGCTCCGAGAATTATAAATACAGAAAATTCAAAGGCAATGTTTCTATAACTAGCTGAACTTGGGTACGTTTCGCGGTGAAACGTGGTGAATCGGTCTGATATTCATTATTAAGATTTCATGTTTCGTGTAGAATAATATAAGTAGTGGTGGTAGCTCAATGGTAAGGACACGAGCCTCTTATCCGAGGAGTGCAGGTAAAAACCCGGGCACTACATCTGGATTTTTCAAGTCTATGTACGTATTTATACCACTAGATCGACGGTGAAGGAAAACATCGTGATGGAACCTGCAAATTCAAACAACTTTGGATTTGTAACCATGATCCAAAAATTATCTGGTTCCCCTATCTTAGGGTTACGAAGGTCAGATCGGCAGTAGCTTCAATGTGATTACCAGACTCGCTAAATCCTGGATCATGGTCTAAGCGGACCCCGTCTAAGCGGGACATAACGCTAGAAAGATGATGTAGAATAATATATTTAGCTAAAGGAAATTATTGGTTATCAATTATTTTATTATTTAACCTGACGTTTCATTCCTCTTACAGTAATTGTCCAAAATGAACCACTTAAACTGTCTGTCAGGAACCAATTAGAGAAGCTCGCTTCTAAAAAATTAAATACGACATATACTATTTATTATATTACTAGTACACTATTGTCCCATGTTGGTCTGGGACTTGGCCCATGTTGATCTGGGACAAAAAAAAGAATGTGCCAACTGTGGTTCTTGCCTAGCATGTCGTAAGAGGCGACTAATGGTTTACGGGCTTTTGGGTATGTGACTGAGTAGGCGACGAGCTAGCCACTTGTCACTCCTTTTTCACAGCTTTCCATTCAACCCAGCCCACTGTCCCATGTTGGTCTAGGACTTAAAAAGAATGTGCCAACTGTGGTTCTTGCCTAGCATGTCGTAAAAGGCGACTAATGGTATATCGTGTTTTGGGTGTGTGATTGTGTAGGCGACAGGTTAGCCGCTTGTCACTGCTTTTTCACAATTTTCCATTTAACCCAGCCCTACTTTATTTTTGGCTGAATGTGGTTGAAGGGGCAGGCTGCCCCTTTGACTCTGCCTACCCCTTCGGGGATTATGGGCGTGATGTTATGTATTTATGTATGTACGTACATATACTATAAGTATTTTCTCATTTCAAGGAAGCACCCAAACCAATTCAATTATTTAGTGTTAAAGTCTTCAAAACCTTAGTAAATTATGACTATTTATAGGTTTATCGACCGTGTTTAGCTTAATACTAAACACTTCACAGGCTAATAATGAATATTGTTTATGTATAATGCTGTTGACCTTTTCATTTAAATGTATATTTTTGTCTTGTTTGTATTAAAGCGCGTGTTATTTAAATATGTAGCATTTTATGTAGGTGGACAATTTAATTTAATTATCAACAGATAATTAATATTTAATTTGACGTACTATAGTGCGGACTTGTATACTATGTGCCTAAAATTTTTGTTGTGTTAGAAACTTAAGTAAAACAAATAGTCACCCACTTTTTCGTCTGAAGGCCACGCAGACTTTATTCTACCCCTTTTCACTCTTAGAGGCTAAATTTCGAAAATCCTTTCTTATTCTCAGTTAACGTCATGAAGGAAATTTCAGCTTTTTAGTTCAAAGAATTTAGCCTAAACGTTAATAAGTCTATGAGTAAGGACATTCCTTTCTTTATATATAATCTATCATCACGTTCGTGCTTGGATTTTTGACTAAGTTTTTACTGATGATATTCTATTATTACAATACTTTATATTTCTCATTTATATTATATACTGTAATTTTACATAATATGAAAATCCGTCACTTACATACCTACCTAGATTATCGTGCCTAATATTTTTTTCCCAGTTCCAGTTAAAAAGTCGTTTGGAGTTAAAACTCTTGATAAACTGTACTAATTTAAGTCAACAAATACTAAATATATAAAAATAATTGTTAATGTTTTAATCATATAAAGCAAACACGAGTTACATTATCGTATAAAATATTTCAAAACTTTATTCCAAATATGTTTCAATTATATTAAAAAGCCGCTTATGTCATCATTTTAAGTTAAACACAAAATTAAATCTATTAAACTACACGTGAATCTAGCAAATAATTAGTAAAATAATATAGTAGGTAAATTATTTGCTCACAGGTAAAGCTTTAGCCGTTCATTATTTCCACTAAGAGGTAGTTTATTGTCCTTTGATGATTTACCAAAAAAGGTCACAAACTCAGGCCTTATACTACTAGCAGAAGTACCACGTGTATTAATCACGTGCCATCTCAAGGTGAAGACTTCTGAAATCCCTTGTCTAGTGTCAGTTATTAATAAATCATGAAGTTACTTATCAACGATCTTCATCCAACATCGTCTGAAACTTATAATAATGCCAAATGTGTTCCATATCTTAAAATGCGACTAAGGCCGTCTAATTCTAGAGTTTGGGGCCCCGATTTATCTTATTTACTTGCAGCAAGATAATATTGGCTTAAAAGTAATTTACGCCGCTTTTACCTATGAGGTCAATTATTATATACATATACAACAAATTACAAAATACCCCGTAAATAATATAATTAATTATCAAAGTCAACAATTTTGTCAACCCTAGTAAGCTGTCATGTCAGGGAACCAGATTATTTAACAGAAAGGCCTACGTACCTATTCTACCTAATAATTGTCTAAATAAATCTTTGCTACCTCAATACAATGATGTCATTATACCCAAATACCGGCTTTAAAAAATGTCAAGTTGGAAAAAAAAATATTTTGCCAATTTTAAATCTTTAAAATTTTTGTCGATTCGAGAATTAGGTAGAAATTTAGGTACATTCTGCGTAGTTTACTCTTTAATTTTACTGAAATGGACATCAGTGAAAATAATAATATTTTTTGATTTTCTTGGGGTATGTTATACAGCGTTACAACAGTTCTTAAATATTATGAATGGACTCATTATAAGGCCCCATTTAACCTCCTTTTGGCTTTACGGGTAGTTTTGTAACATTCTGTATATGTTAGTCTTTGTGGTATATATTATATGGGCCAACATTTATCTGTAACATAACATATTCATTTGTAAGTTGCCTGAAATAAATGATTTATTATATTATTATTATTGTGTTTAAAATATATAAATATTTTCTCCCTTTGACAGGGGAATATTCAACTTTGCGGGCAGTTGATTTTATGGGCTCGACTCAGATTCCAGTTGCAAAAATTTTCTGACTATTCTACAGGTGTTGAGAAGAGGTTTTTTGTAGAGTAATATATGTGTACTTTAGGAGATTTAAATTACGTTATTATTATTTTTAATAATCCTGTCCAGGTCAAACTAAGCCAAAACCAATGTGTCTTCCTTCACCCCGGCTTAACCTACACACAGACCTTTCGTAATTTATACATAGTTACATATTCACTTCACTTCAACATACCAGACGTTTCTGCACTAATTTATATATTCGAAATAGTTTACTAAAGTACTTTCACGTTAAAATTTCGCTTCTAATACACCACTAGCTAATATCTCAAGCGTATTGAGAATCCATTCCAGTGCTAGAGGTAAACCAATTTTCAATTCAGTTAAAGTAGTTGCTACAAGAATAAAGGCAATTAGCAGTAGCGCCTCGTAGAGCTTTCGTAGTCGATTACGTAGAACGTCTTGTAATAGTCACTGTACCCATAGCAAACTATATAACCTTACTTGTTGGTTACTTTACCTTAATAAAGCTATTTATTGTAATAAATTGTATAAATGTTAATTATTGGTTTGAAGCCTTAGAACCTACGACTTATTAGTGTATTGAATGTGTTATTTCGAGCTGTTATTGTATAATAAAGCCATTAAAAACTCGACCATATTTGTGTTTTGACACATGATATGATTGCGTAAATTAATAGCAATATATACGCCTTTTTTAAATAGCGGTGGTAGCCCAATGGTAAGGACACGCGCCTCTTAACCGAGGAGTGCGAGTTCAAATTCAAACCCGGGCATGTACCTCTGGATTTTTCAAGTCTATGTACGTATTTATACCACTAGCTCGACGGTGAAGGAAAACATTTTGATGAAACCTGCAAATTCAAACAACTTTGGATTTGTAACCATGATCAAAAAATTGTCTGGTTCCCCTATCTTAGGGTTACGAAGGTCAGATCCGCAGTCGTTTCAATGTAATTACCAGACTCGCTAAATCCTGGATCATGGTCTAAGCGGACCCCGGCTAAGCACGGGACATAACGCTAGGAAGATGATGATGTACCTTTTTTTTTATATTAGTAAAATAATTATCTTTACCAACCCTTGAAGATTTTTGGAACGTAATAATTTAAACACATACATAGCATCCTGAAACATTCTTGTGGTTATAAAAGCGTGATGTTTTATCACTTTTATATGCAAAAAAACTGTTTAAACTTCGCTAACACGTCTTTTTGTTCATTTAACTAAAGGTACTAACAGTTTTAATAAAGGTACCAAGAACTACTGGTGCAGTATTAACTAATTACAATATATAATATGCAACATTTTTTACATGGCTCCGTGGTTCTCACGTTCATTTTTATTTTATACTTTTCTACCTTGTTTGCGTTATTGCTCACCTTCAAAAACATTTGTTTTTGTGCATAATAAATAACATAAAAAAAAAAAATGATTTTTTTTCCTTACTAGTAATATCAAAATGATGAAGATTCCTAATTTTACCCATTTCTGTGTCAATCTACAAGTTTACACGGTTCAACTTTGTGAATCAGGTCAATAATTTGTGTTGTCGTTGAAATTAATTAGGTCGATTTCATTAATTATATATAGAAACCGCCCTGACTTCTCATAGCTAGTAATAAATACCTTTGATAACTTTGTATCGCATTTCACAGAATAAACATGACGGAATTTTCAATTACTTTTCGCCTTTGTACGTAAAATTACAAAATATTTTCTATCATAGTTATTTTAAGTGTATTTTGCATCAAATAAATATTACTGTCTGACTCTTTTAAGTAGAAAAAAAAACAATGGATTAAATTTTAAAATTTTTATTTCGGAATGTTTAATTACATGAACATTGATTTGTAAAATTGCCACATTTTATTTAAAAATAAATTATTCACAGAGTAAAAAACATTATTTACAAAGTACTATTTACATTAGTATAATTTCTACACAGTCACAATATTTACATAAAAATCACACAATAGTACTAGTATTTACGAAATATTAAGTCAATATCACAATCTCCTAACATCAGAAGAAATTAACTTAATAAATATTTGTTTAACCTATAAAATATCCAGTTCTCTCCTAGCACACTATAAACACAGTAATTGAATTAAAGAGGACACTGTCGATTAAACTGTCTCTCATTAACATCATTCCATTATATCTACTTATCTTTTATGTAAATGGGTAACAATGAAAAACTTTTTTAAAAGGATTTAAAATACAGGATAAGCTCTATCCATTCAACATTTAGTGTTACTACAGTGTGACGTTATTAGACATTATTCCACACTTCACGAATTATGTTTGTTTTCTCAAAAACGGTCACAAAAAGAACCTAATTTTTTACTTTTTTAAAAGGAATGCTGCCAATTTAGAAAACAGTTTCAGTGACAGTGTCACTCTTAGCCCTTTCCTATGAGAGGAATGCCCTTCGGGGGGTGTGGAGGACGAAGATCTCGCAGCTCTGGGAAGGCTTCACCGTCCTCTCAGCGAAGGACCGCTCGCTGAAGAAGTGAATGGGGTCCGAGTTAACGCTCGGCCGGGCCACTGAGGAGTCTTCGAACCGCACTGGGTATCGGCGCGCGCAGCTGGGCCGCACCTGGAAATAAGATTAGTATTAATTTCATTTTATACTGGCTGTTCAGGACCAGCTTTACCACTACCGGCGCCTAGGGCGTGTTTTTTTTTGTTTTTTTTTTTTACAGTAGTAAAAAATAAAACAAATTTGCTGTATATAAAGAAAACAATACTGGAAATTTTATTGAGAAACAATATTTAAAACATTTTTCAGCAATTAATCAAGTTTATTAACCGACGAAAAAAAGGGAGGTGATTATCAATTCGACGCTAGTTATTTTTTATTTTTTATATGTGCTCAATTAGAAATCACTTTGAAGAATCCAGAGAGCCCGCATAAAGAAACGCACAATAGCCAGATTGAACAACATGTGCAAGATTGAATTCCCTAATTGTATCAAATCATCACATGTTAAATAAATATACAGAATTCATCATATCATTATATAGCAAGCTAAGCTAAACTACATAGCAAAAACTTTATCCCGTAATCCAATAATGTTACTAATACTACATACATACATAATGCTAATACCAGAATAATGTTAAAGTTTATTGAGAAATACGTGGCAACTTATATTCCAATCCAGTCCTAACCACATTAAAGAAGGGATCTAATAGACCGATTAGGCGATTTATTGCTACAAGAACATTTCCTTAGGGGGTAATTATAGCTTTCCTATAACCATATATTACCCCTTCATTATCCCCAAGCCTATTAATAATTGTAGTCTTATAGTTTGTTTCACAAATAAACTGGATTCAATAATAAACAAAAATCAATATAGTTTATTGCCTATTTATAAGTATTCCTAATAATTATATAAATTCTGCAGTCTCAAACACCAATTCCCCAGCTCCAAACTAAGCATGTATGCTTATATTGCTTGTGCTATGGATAAATAAATAGATAAACATACTAAATTTTAATACTTTGGCTATGTCTAGCCCTTCGGCGAACGCGGGCGTGATGATATGTATGTACCTATATCCCATTTTTGCAGATGAATCACTCAGCCGATGTGATTTTTAGATTCGCCAATATTTTCAACCATATGTACGTTACGTACGTACGTAATGTACGTACGTACGTAATGTACGTACGTAAGTAATGTACGTTATAAGATACTTAAAACATAGATATCGCAAGATGAAAAAATAATACACCTGACTGAAGATACATTAACTTATAATAGCCGTTGAACGATGGAAACAACTCATCATTTTAAAATAAATGGAGTGGCAAGTAATATTAAATTCAAATTCAAATTCAAATTCAAATTCAAATTCAAAATCTCTTTATTTATATAGGCTTCAAAAAAGCACTTATAAATAGTCAATTTAAACAGAAAAAAGGATTACCACCGGTTCGGAAGGTAGAATCTATCGAGAAGAAACCGGCAAGAAACTCGATAGTTACTCTTTTAAATGCAAAGATTTACAATTTCGTGCTTAATATTCTATAGGTACTTATTAGGTAACAACACTGCAGGTGAACACTTCATTATGAAGTTAAACATAAATGCTTATCATTTAGGAAGTCTTCAAACTTATAATAGCCTTTTTTCATTAAGAACGCTTTAATGCACAATTTGAACTTATGTAAAGGTAACGCTAGTAGACTTTCTGGAAGTTTATTAAATATTTTAATACTAAGACCAATAAATGAATTACCACTCTTCTGGAGTCTATGGTTTGGAACAGCAAGTTTGTGTTTATTTCTAGTATTAAAACTATGAGTGTTTGACTTCTTAGGAAATTGGTCAATGTTTTTATATATATACAAAATACAATCTAAAATAAATTGTGATGCAATTGTTAAAATGTTAATTTCTTTAAAAATATCTCTAAGAGAGTCACGTGGTCTAAGGCCGTATATGGCTCTAACGGCTCTTTTCTGCAATACAAAAATAGTTTGTATATTAGCCGCAGATCCCCACAGCAGCAGACCATATGACATTACGCTATGAAAATAACTGAAATACACCAATCTTGCTGTTTCAACATCTGTTAATTGTCGTATTTTCCTGACTGCATATGCAGCCGAACTAAGTCTTCCTGCCAAGGCCGCAATATGGGAACCCCATTGCAATTTAGCGTCTAAGGTGATTCCAAGAAATACAGTTGAGTTAACTACATCAATTGCTTCATTGTTCATAGTGATTTGTGTATTAACTTGCCTTGTGTTTGGCATTGAAAACTTAACACATTTTGTTTTTTTTGCATTAAGTAGTAGGTTGTTGGTAGAAAACCAATATAGTACTCGTGAGAGAGCGTTATTTACATCGTCAACAAATTCCTTTTGTCTATCAATTTTAAAAATCAGGGAAGTATCATCAGCAAATAAAACTATCTCACATAAATCCTTTGCAAAATAAGGGAGATCATTAATGTATAAAAGAAAAAGCAGAGGTCCCAATATTGAGCCCTGGGGTACTCCCATCGATAATGGGGCACCAGAAGAGTTTGTACCATTTACACTCACTATTTGAAGCCTATCAGATAAATAAGACTTCAGCAGACTAAGTGAGTTCCCATATACACCATAATGACGTAGCTTCATTAGTAAAGTTTGGTGGTCAACGCAATCGAATGCCTTCGACAAATCACAGAATATTCCAACAGCATCCTGTTTTCTTTCCCAAGCTTCGATAATGTGTTTTGTAAGTGCCACTCCTGCGTCAGTAGTGGATTTCCCTTTGGTAAATCCATACTGATTGCTATGTAATAAATTGTTGACTCTAAGGTGACATATTAATTGACTAAATATAATTTTTTCAAAGATTTTACTCAGTGCTGGCAGGATAGAAATTGGTCTATAATTAGATGGGTCACTTTTGTCACCTGATTTAAATAAAGGAATAACTTTACTATGTTTCATTAAGTTAGGAAATTGACCCATATCAACACATTTATTAAAAATATTTGACAAGATAGGGGCAATACATTGTATTATATGTCTTAGTATATGTATCGAAACGCCCCATAGATCTTCGGTTTTCTTAAAATTTAAACTTATGAAAGTATTTAAAATTACCTTATCATTAACATGATGAAAACTAAAAGGAGTATTGCATTCTTCTACACTAGATTTCAGGATGCTATTTGCAAGGTGTGGGTTGGAATCTAATGAACGAGTAGTTGCAGTCGGGATATTAGAAAAATATGATTCAAAAGCTTCTGCCACTTCCCCATCTGAATGTAGACATCTATTATCAATGTTTAGAGAGAACTTGTGATTTTGTATTTTGTTTTTACAAGTCTCTTTGTTGATAATATTCCAAGTAGCTTTAATTTTGTCACTAGAATTAGAAATCTTATGCTTGAGATAGTTTGATTTTGCTACTGCACACACTTTTTTAAATAATTTGGAATAATTTCTGACATATTCGATTAATTTAGGGTCATTCGAATTTGCTTTATCATTATACAAATCGAATAGCTTTCGTCTACTAGTGAAAATACCTGTAGTGGCCCAGTCACTAAATTTTGTTTTAGAATTATTAATAGTGACTTTTTTCTTGGTAAAAATCCTTACAAATTCTTTTTCAATTACATTGAATAACATGTTATATGAATCATTAATATCTACACCCCTAAATTTTAACAACGAGACTCTATTGACTATATTTTTCCTAAATGTATCTAGTCGATGTGCTGTGATTGGTCTACAACTGAAAGTAGATGAAGTCGTGACAGCATAGTGCTCCAAGCTAACAATCTGTCCGCTATGGTCAGAATTAATGAAATTAATTATTGACCTATCAATTACATTGCAATTACAGAAAATATTATCAATACAGGTGGCAGATGTAGAGGTAATTCTAGTAGGCTGGGTAAACAGCTCATGTAAGTTATAGCTTTTAAACAAGTTTAAAAACATAATTGAATTTGGAGATGTATCTAAAATATTTACATTAAAATCGCCACATATAATGATCTTCTTATTACAATTACATATTTTTTTCAATACCTCATCCATAATAGACTCAAAAGTGTGATAATTACCAGACGGAGGCCTATAAATACAGACAATAATGAACTGTTCAAGCTCTGCACATGATATTTCAATAGTTCGTTCAGTTGAAAGTGCCACTATGTCTTTACGCTCTTTACCTTTTAAATTATTGTTTAATAGTATAAGTGACCCGCCTCTAATAGCTGATTTTCTTGTGAACGAACTAATGAGTGTATAATTTTCAATATTAATTAGTAGCTCACTCTTCCTCAACCAATGCTCGGTCAAACATAAAACCTGTATATCCATTTGGTTAAGACCTAGTTCCATTTCTAATTCTTTGCCGGAGAAGCCCTGAATATTTTGATGAACAATATTTAAAATATTGGACTTCCCTATTGTCTCTAAACTAGATATTCTACTAACGCTAGAGGTGTCCTCTATTGTCTTAGATGTAAATTTAAATGATTTGGAACGAGTTCCAAGGTCCGATTATGTATACAATTAATATTATTAATATTATAGGCTAATAAATTAGCCAGTTGTTTTTTAATTTTAAAAGGCAAATAAAAAGTTTTGCCAGTCAACATATTATTAGGAATAAATTTATTTGTGTCAAAAAACACAAATTTGTCATTATGACTAGTCAAATTGTATAACAATGTATTCAATTTATGAATACTATCATTTTGAGAAGATGAATAAAATTTATAAAAAGGTAATGCGCATAAATAAATTCTTTTTACAGGGAGTTCTGACAGAAGAGAAAACCCCTTAATAATGTCTTTTTTACTAGTTTTTACATTACCTATCATTATTATAATTGTAGAATATATATTAAAATTACTATTAAGCACACGTTTACATATCTCACTTAGAGGAGCGTCTGGCATGCAGAAATTTAAAACATTACAATTTAACATTTTATTTAATAGGGATCCATAGCCAACTCCTATATCGTCAGAAAACATTAAAACATTATCATTTATAGGTGTCAACGGTGTTAATACGTCACACAAGGGTTGCTGGACAACATCTACACTGTGCTGATCAGAAGGATCAGCGCTTTGATTACAGCTGCACTGGTCCACAAGTGTGTTGACAGCTTGTATGTGTTCATTTATTTGGGCTCGAGCAGACTTGTATCTGTCGGTCATAAGCTCAAGGGACCTGTGCAATCGTGAGATGTCAGCCTGCAACTCCTGTGTGTCATTGTCATATTTTAGTCTACTTTGATTGAGCTTGTAACTATACAATTCCAGACTGTCTATCAAATCTAAACGTTGTTTTCTGAGCGCAATATTCTTCTTGAAACATTTTTGCTTTTTCAATAACATATTGCATCTTTCAATAAATTTGCTAATTCTAACATATTTCTTAAACTTATTTTTACTAAGCCTAACTCTAGAAGCAGTATTTTTTTTGGTGATGTCCGTATCTGCTGGCGACTCGATCAGCTCCTCATATAGGCGATGGGTATGTGAGGTTTGTTGGCTACAGATGGCCTCCTCAGACTGCCTTATAGATGTGTTTACATCATTAGGGTAAAAACATAAATTGTGATCCTGTACAATCAGATGCCCAGCCGGTGACCCAATCAACTCTTCATACAGGCTGTGGGTGTGAGTAGCCTCTTGACGCCGAGAGTCTTCTTCATACTGCTGTATGGTCCTGTTCGCGTCGCGCAGCTCCACCTCGAGCTCCTGAATGCGCCCCAAGGCCCGCTCGTAGGTATTGCTGTATTAAAAGGAACCATTAAGGTATTAACAAGTTATTATTACTTTTTATTATTTTTTTGTCTTAATTTTATATCTACTTACATATTATTATTTTTAACCATAGTATTTAGTTAATTGGCAAATAATGTTGTGTAGGTATGCTAATTATTGGCTAACATATATAATACTACTGTGGTAAGTGATTATTTTGTAATGGTTGTATGTATAGCTGTAAGCATACCTAAATAAAATAAAAATAAATAAATAAAAGGTATTTAATGTTGAGTGGGTAATATCGATTTTTTGATTGCGAGGCGGTGGCTCAATCAGTAAGGTGAAAGCAAGGGTCATGAGTTCAGATCTGGGTTCATTATCTTTAGATAATAAATTCTTTGTGGCAATTCACTGTTTATAAAATTAAATACATACATAATGTCACGCCTTTTTCCTATGGAGGTAGGCAGAGATCACATTCTTCCATTTGCAACGATGATTATATAAAATGATGGATGTTTTATTGTTTAACTATGGTTCAATTTGTCTGGTTCCCTTATGAATTACGAAGGCCAGTTGGCAGTAGATTTAACATAATAAATAAAAACACAGTTGGCACATTCTTTTTATTTCCCGACCAACATGGGGCAATTTTAATTTAATTATACAAAATATTATGATAACATAATTTTTTTTTATGATCAAATAATAAATAAATAATGTACAATTCTCACACACGTCACACAAATTTCCGCACTCCTCGATTTCAATATGTAGCGTTCTTTAGGGACGCCTACACAATCGTTATAACAAAATAACCCACCATTAAAGGGTTCATTGTTGAGGAAATGACATACGAAAGCCCAAGGGCGCTGTTACAAACAAGGAATATATAAAAATTTTAATATCCCACCCAGAAATAAGTGACGAAAATATTTACGCAAATATATGCACGCATATACGAATGAACCTGTCCAATTGTTCCGTAGTAATCTTCCTTAGTTTGGCGATAGAGACTTTAGTAAGAACATTTTATTGATCCTTTTAATTCTAAATGGAATTCATTTATATCATCGCACTATAGGCAATAAACCGGGGTTGAAGGAGATAATTTTTTTTTGAAAAAGTAGTGACAAGCTCTTCGCCTACACAATCACATACCCAAAATAGACTAAGATCCCAGGGATCCCGCCAGACGTTACTCTTTATTTACTCAGAAATGAAATGGTAGAAAAGGGGAAAAGGGTAAAGGGTAAAAGGTAAAAGGTAAAGGGTAAAGGGTAGGTACGGGTACTAGCAAGTTTGGGTAGTGGGGCAATTTGTAGGTATCACGTACGAAAGTTAGGAAAATATATTTCTCACTTAACCTTAATTCTGATTGTCGATTTTCATGTATGTTGTTTAGAATACTATTTACATCAATATTTTACAAATTGTCTTGTTCCCCTATCTTAAGGGTTACGAAAGTCAGATCGGCAGTCGCTTCAATGTAATTACCAGACTCGCTAAATCCTGGATCATGCTAAGCGGACCCCGTCTAAACACGGGACATAACGCTAGGAAGATGATGATTTAACAAAATGTTAATAATACTAAATGGTCACAAAGAAATCTTTTTACTTTCAATTGTATATAAAAGCACTTGTGACTATTACTTATAGTGTGTTGAAAGTAAAGAAGATTTCTGATTCAGAAAATAAAATCTTTATAAATTTTGCGGGGTCTACATTAGCTTCGAAAACAGTTTTCTAGATTCCATTAACTTTGGAGGTGATTGACCGTTGATAAGTTACTTTTAAGATAAGGCTTCAGTCCTTTATACGAACCCTTTTTAAATCATATAAATTAAACGCCAATGAATGTACTGTGATTGGATATCTCATTGATGTTATCAAGCATTCGTTTTCTAAGGTCAAGAATTTATTGAAATAACAGAGGTTAAATAGGTAGATCAATAGTTACTAGACTATTAATCCCCTGGGACTATGACCAATCGAAGAAGATTGTTAAGGTGGTCTGATAAACCTGACCGGTAGAGTCACATTTGTAGGGCTTCCCATCACCCCACGATGCGTTCACACAAATACAGATACTCTCTTATTTAATCATGTTGTTCTTGTATATTGTATATCCTCTCAGACACTCATACTATTTTAATCATTTCATCACACACACACACACACACAGATACACAACACGCACACACTTTAAATGCGTTAACATGTTTTTAATGTCATATTTTTCTGTCTTTGTTCTGTTTATATCTTAAAAATGTTATTATTTGGAATATTTTAAAGCGGCATTGTATTTGTCAAATCCATCCTCGATCTGACTCCCACGTGACAGGCATCACCTACTGTGGGAGTCACTGTTTATCATTGTAATTGTCCTTTGATTTTCTCGTAAATAAACAAAATTTAATTTAATTTATTTCATTTAATTGATGTTTTTTTTTCTATATACAATTTTTTTTATGTAAATATTGATTACCAACTCAAAAATGTTCCTAAATACGCATATCGCAGACTGCATGTCCCGTTCTAGCACTATCTACATAATCTCTGTCAGTCACATTAATTCTAAAAAACGCGTGACCTTTCTATACCACATTTATTTCATTTACTTCGCAGTGTTTTAGATCGATGCAGCAATTAAAATTCTTAAAGTATACTTAAATAAAACTTATAATATGAAGCATCTTATTATTATGTCTAGTTAAGAATATCTAGCTAAAACATCCGGGATTTGAGATGACAAATAAATTAATTATATAACTTTTAAGTGCTCTCATCGATAATGCTGGTTAATTTCCAATGAAAAGAAGGATCTTTTCATTAACAACTTAACACTGGGAAGTGTTGATCATTTTCTCAAGAATTCCATCATCCTTTCCAAAACCCTAAATAATTTATCTACCTACCTTTAGGTAGGTTAAGAATGGGGAGAAGAATAAGATACATCTTGAAATTTGTATACCTATGCAATAAAAACCAAACATAATTAAAGTAAAAAAAACCTTTAAACATTTATCCTCTCTTTAAACACAACTTGCAATTAAAACAACTATTATAAAAAAAGAATTTTGGAAATCGGTTTACAATTCTCAGAGAGAATCTCCTCCTTATTTTATAAGTCGGTTACAAAATACCAATACTAAAACCAGATTAATATTTGTAAGTTTCTTGTTTTCCGATTATGCTAAAACAGGAATAAATGCTGAAATACTTTATCCTCTGTGGTACTGACATTAATTTAGAATTATTTATGACTTTTTGATTTAATTTGTCTTTAGCGACCTTACAGTAAAATTGCAAATCTAAGGGAAATTGTAAATGGGAATACAATGACACTGGACTGGACCTGCACTCGCGGGTACCAATGAAATAGTCGTTAATCTTTTTTTTATTGACCCAGTGTTGCCATTTACGTGATGCAAACTCGTTAAGGAACAAAAATCTTTATAAAAGTAGAGAAACTTATTTTATACTAGCTGTTTCCCGCAACTTTGTCTGCGTGATGGAAATTAATATCTATTTGTTGCCATTGCCACTGTATAAACAATTAATCTGATATTGATATAATACAAACTGTATAAACAATTAATCAAATTCAAGTTCAAATTCAAAATTTCTTTATTCATTCCTTCATTCCTTAAAAAAAGCACTTATAAATCGTCAATTTTACAAAATCTTTAGAGCAATGTGAATCTACCACCGGTTCGGAATGCTGATTCTACCGAGAAGAAACCGGCAAGAAACTCGGTAGTTACTCTTTTCAGCGTCAAAATATACATGAGTAATATACACTTTTTTTTTTAATGTTCTAAACCAAATCATACAATCAATGACTGCGGGAGATGACATAATATGATTACTTACAATAAAAGTGTAAGACCAGAGCAGACTGACTAATCTGATATTAATATAATAAATAACTTAATTAACTTGCATCTCGTCGCCATAATTTAGTGTTATCTTTTATCTCGTCTACGACAAAGTACAAAGGAGTGGTAATTACAATTTTAAACTAAAAAGCGCTTTATGAAAATATGTATTCTTCAGCTTTTAATAATAATTCTTTCAGATTTTCACATGAGGTATGTCCCGTGTTTCATAAACTAATATTTTAAGTAAAATATTCATAAAACGAGTTTTAATTGTATCTATTCATTAATATGTAAGGTATTCTCGAGCATTCTTCTTATTTAATTAATCATATTTTAATTAAGATATTTCTCACAATAGAACAAGCAATATTTCCCTTAATCGCAGCATATGACTTTTTTCAACAGACCTTTTTGTAGCCCCAGGCAAGGTCTCGTAATATTATCCTAAGTACCTAAATGTACAAATGTTAATATTTGACTGGCTCGATAGCGCATTCGGTAGTGCCCTATGCGTCAAGAGTTGTGGGTTCGATTCTCACCCAGGACAAACATTCGTGTGATGAATACTTGTGTTTGTTCTGTGTCTGGGTGTTAATATCCAATATTTATGTCTATATTTGAAATACCACTGTTGATTCTGATATCAGTAACACATGTGCCTAAGCTACTTACCTCAGTCAGATCAGAGTCAGATTAATGTATGATGTAGTCTGATATTTATAGTCGTAAATGTTTTCGATTTTAGCATAATGCTGGTTATTATTAATTTTATTTATTAATAATAAAACGGCATGTTTATCTGTGACTCGTTCTGTGTAGGCAGGCCACAATCTCTCTTAATATTTAAATAATATTGGTATACTTTTCGACTACGCTGAAAACGTGACATAAGGATTTATGTCATTAGAGTAACTATTAAATCGCTGGTATATGACTCAGCAAATAATAATTATTATTGGACAACACTACATACATTTGACACCAAAGTAAGTTTAAGCTTAAACACTTGTAGAATGGTAGATGGAAATAGTCCGATGTAATAAATAAATTGTTTTTTATAAACAACATTAGTATTTTTTTTTTGTTTTCGAGCCATATAAACTGAAGTCCATTAAATAAAGCGGGAGGTCTAAACCATTCCACCATCGAGGCCAGTCAAGTACATTATATTAGTATAGGTTTGTTTGTCCCATGTCCCATGGGTCTCAAAAATGTGCTGTGTTTCTTGCCAAGCATATCATTAAAGGTGACTAACGATGTATTCAGTATTGGTTTTGTGATTAATGTAGGAATTTTCAATTTGTTGACGAAAAATCAAAAAAAATAAGATAAAAAACAAAGAACAAAAGAAAAAAGTTTAATATTCGTAGTAGTTAAACTTTTTCTTGCAAAAACGCACGAAAGAAGAGAATATGCAAAAAGTATATTATGTAGTCACGACGATGTGAAATGGTTAGGTATATAAATTATTATCGAAGACTCTGACTAATCGTATGTTAGCGAGAAAATCCTAGTGAAATTCTCAATAGTGTTTTTCAACCAACCATAAGTAAGTCTAGGACAGAGACAAATGAATTGATGCTGACAAATCTGTTCTGTATCTTAGGATTAAATTAATATCCCATTTTGGGTGTAGAGACCACTTAGTAATATTATCCTAAATACCTACTTGTGCATTATAATATTTAATTGGTTCGATGGCGCATTCGGTAGTGACCCTACCCTATGCGCCAAGAGTTATGGGTTCGATCCCCACCCAGGACAAACATTCGTATAATGAATACTTGTGTTTGTTCTGTGTCTGAGTGTTAATATCTAATATTTAAGTATATATTTGTAATACGACTGTAGATTCTGATATCCGTAACACAAGTGCTTAAGCTACTTACCTCGGAGTCAGATCAATGTATGTGATGTCGTCGGATATTTATTTATTTATTATTATTTACTTAGTATAATTACCAATAAATAGAACCATATGCCCCATGTTGGTCTGGGCCTGAAACCAACCAACTGTGGATTGTATGTAATGCAGCGGCTTTTCTTTTACTGGATCTAGCAGAGCTAAAATTCTGCTGGACTCAGCTGGATTGCTTGATCCAGCATTCCAATCCCTAGTAAGGATTGACCCCCAGCGGCATTACACCAGCACTAGTCGCTGAATCCAGCACAGCTAAATAGTGCTGGGCCCAGTTGCATTGCTGAATTGCTAGTACCAACTTACTTAGTTAAGTATGTAATTATAGTTGACGAGCTAGCCACTTGTCTCACAATTTCCGATCTTACCCGACTCAATGAGGGTTTTCAAATACAAAACCGCCAGATGGCACAAGGGAGTCTCATGGTCTGTCACTATTCACTGTCACTATTGGCTCCTTGTTGACAGCATGTCAGTTTGGTCTGACAACTAACCAATGAGGAGGGTGACAAGACCGCAAGTCAAAGTTATCGCGCCATCTTTTGGATGTTTTAATTCAAAAAACCCTCATTGTACTTTTAGCTAAATGTGTTTAAAGGAGCTTGCTTCTGGACTCTGCCCTCCCTTAATTGGGTTGCTGGCGTGACAGTATGTACAAATATACCTTCACTGTTGACTACCTAGGCGTCTGCCAAGTGACTGGCCCGTAGGACGAGTGGTCAAAGGCACTGGCCACGAAACCGAGGGTCACGAATTTATTTATTTTAGTGACAAATCCATATACCCTGTGTTGACCCAGCAGGAATAATTGAAGAAAATTTTATGTCAGATAAATACACTTTATGTCTGTTGACGTCACTACAAAGCCTGTGAGTAGGCTTCGTGAATATTACCTATTCAAATACGATGACTCTGTCTGTCTATCTATTATGTTTTAACGCCGAAACCATTTCACCGATTCAATGAAATCTGGAACGATAATAGTTCAGATTTTGATAAAGGCCATATTCTTTTCATTGTGTAAAAATATCGTGTTAGACCCCACGGGGTGCCCAAAACAACGTGGCTATAAAACTTTCCTTAACGGAACTTTCAAAGCACTACATTAAAATGGTGATCCATGCAATATGATAATTTATTTTATTTTTTTTTATTTTTTAGATAAGGTTTACCAACTAAATACATACATGCAAAATATATTAAAAATAACTTACAATAAACAAAACTATTCTTATATGCACTTAAATTAAAGGTGAGCACAACATTGGTATATTAAAAAACAATGCTAAAAAGAGAAATTAAAAGCTAGAAATAACGACTTACGATCCTAATCTTTTTAAATATTCTAAGATAGATTTTTTAAAGGTGGTAATTTTGTCACTACAAATATCTATGTCGTTATTTTGGAACACAGTATTAAAAATTTTGAGCAAACAATTTATGGGTGAGGAACTACCATATTTATTTTTCCTTAAAGTAATTGAAAATGGTTTATAATTATGTAAACGAGCTGCCATTCTAGGGACCAATATATTAATTTGTGATAAGAGAGACGGACCGTCCACTTCATGATTCAACAATTTAAATAGAAAAATCATGGAAAGCTGCTCGTTCCTTTGCCGTAGAGACAACAATTTAAAATGGGTTAACCGTGCAGAGTAGCCTTTAATGCTGCGGTAAGTGCCATCAATAAACGAGATTCTGTTCACAAACTTTTTCTGGATTCTTTCGATACGCTGAATGCTGTTCTGGTAATATGGATACCAAACCAAATTACAGTAGTCTACATGGCTGCGAACCAATGCGAAATATAATACCTTCATAGCACTAACAGATCTAAATTCCTTTGTGTTTCTAAAAATAAAAGCCAACATTCTTAAACATTTGTTGACCGTGTTGTTAATATGGTTTGTCAATTTTATCTCCGAGTCAAGAGCAACTCCCAAATCTCTAACTTGATCCACTTTGTTTAAAACCGTATAAATAATATAAGTACTTATTGTTATAAGTTATAAGTTATCAAACATTCTAACATTCTATGTTAGAATGTTTGATAGTTATGTATATCAGCTTAATTTGTATATCATACAACGCGCATAGCTTAAACAATTAAAATTTTGTTTTATAGTATATTCTTAATAAATAAATTCTCCAGACTTGACACACCAAATACCTAGTCCCAGACTAAGCTTGTGTTTGTGCTATGGATACTAGGTGAACGGATAGACATACTTAACTTGTGCTCAAAAGAAGGCACCAGCCGTAGTTAATCGTAAATGTGCCTAATTATTTGTAAATAAAGAATTATTATAAAAAAAAAATATGTTTATAAACATCCATGACTCGAGTACAAATGTCCATGTTCATCACACTAAACATTTGTCCCTAGTGGGATTCAAACCCGCGACGCTCGGTTTCGTGGCCAGGTTCACTGACTACTTAACCAACAGGCCAGTCAGATTCGTACTTATCCTGGTTATTTATGTCATTAAATCAAAATCCAAAATTAAAACACGACCAATATTTTACATGACTTGACTTACCAACAGATAACTTGACTTGACAAGGAATTCTAAGAAGCGATTATTATAAGCGAACCATGTTTGCTTTAAAAGTTCTCGGAAATATTGAAATAAAAATTAAATTAAGATAAGTTAGTTAAAGTAAGATTAAGGGAAAAACATTCCCCTTTAGACAAGGTTTTATCCATTGACAACTTTACACTTTTAATAAGTTGAATCTTCACTAGAGCCTCTGTGCTTTTCTCAAATTAAAGAACAACTGACCAATCAACAATTTTCTATTTAAAAACAATTCATATTTCCATTTAAACTCTGATAAATATCATAATATTTACCTAACTTAAAGGCAAAAATATAAATATATAATGATTTTCTATCACCCCTTTAACTCTGCCTACCCCCTTGGGGTTTACGGGCGTGTTGTTATTTATTTATTTTTATTCTCCGTTTTATTTTATGTTATTTAAAAAATATTCTTACAAAACCTAAATTTTTGTTCTTTAACGTATGTATGAAAAAATTTATTATCGAAATATAATTAAAAAAATAATAATTACCCAACGGTATTTAATGCTAAATTTATTACAATAATATACTCTTTTTCGTTCTAGAATTATGTCCTGTTTTTAGTTGACATGCTGTTAGACCGTAAGATTCAGTGAGTCTGGCTATTACATTAAAAAGCCTACCACTTGACCTTCATTACTCTTCGATAGGAGAACTAGAAATGTTAGATTTTGCCTAGAGCTCTTAGTCATTTGAACTTGCAGGTTCAACAAATCCCTCATTCACTACCAATATATTGGTATATAATAATAATAATCTCCTTCTAACCGATATCGGTCCCAGCGGCCAATCTCAACGAGGATTAGCCATCTGCGCAGGAACTATTATAGTGCACAAGTGTGTGCGCCAACACAGGTGCATTCTCTATTCCTTCACTCTCATAGTTCGGTGAGATGGCAATTTGACATGACCGGAAAGAGGTCAGGCGCAGGACCAACGGCTTAACGTGCTTTTCGAGGCACGGGGGTGATTAAACTTCCTGACTCCTGACTATTACTGAGTAATTTCAATATTGAAATAACCAGCCACAAATTCTTGGTCCGACCCAGGATTTGAACCCGGGACCTCTTGGTCCTTAGGTGACGGTCCTTAGGTCCTTACCCATTGGTATATACAAAATACAAATATACAGTTCGAGCGTAAATTTAAACTTAAGCCCTTTGTATTTAAGACACTTCGGTCTTATCATTCAGCTACCACCACTTGTTAAGAGATACGTAGATAACATATATTTTCATAGAGGTGTATATCTTGCGTCATGGTAACTAAAGCATAAGAAACAATATTATTAAGTAATCTTCTTAAACCTATGTATATTTGTGTGGCGGATTATGTCAGCCACTAAGTCGGCTACATATGAATATCTTAAGAGCGGACGCGAGCTGAGAGACATTTGAAAAATATGTATTTGAAACAACTGTTGCTGTCGCGCTTTGGTGCTCGCGCCGGCGAGCTGTGCGATAGGGACAGCTGCAGCTCGAGCTGAATATTGCGAATAAAAATTTCAAAATTCGAGGTTAGGCTCTTGGCGACTTAGTCCTCCAAATAAGACATATGTGAAAGAATTTTTACCCATGGAATAATATTATTCGGCTTTTTTTTTAATACTTAGTGAATCTCCACACTAAACGCTTTCAGTAGTGATAAAAATAAGATATTTTTTGGTATATTTTAGGGCTTCTAGTTATTTGGAAAAACAAGTGATCGAGAAAAGAAATACATAGAAGCACAGAATAAGTAAATATTTAATTTAAGTATGAACATTATTTCCGTTGAGAACGTTTGTATGAAAAATACAGCGCCCACCTTCCCTCTTAACGTAACAACCTACGACAATGATCCTACACCAACCAACATGTTAAGCTTGTTATATCAGCCGACAACCACACTGTATTAACATAAAGAGGAGTACACTAACGAAAGTGTATTATTATTTTGGCACCCCTGAAATTATAACTATCCTTTATTATTCTCCCTTGTTAGTCTGCCACTGAAAAAGTTCTCAAATCTTTCTTAGCAAAACGGCGGATAGTATATATACATTAAAAACTTAGGAACTATTTAAAAGAATTGTAAATCTTTTGTTGAGGGCCCAGAAGTAAAATATATAATAATTAATTAAGTAAGTAATATAATATCTCATTGTAAATGAATTATTTAACTTCGTATGAGAAATAAATATATTTAAACCGAAACCGATTTTTTGGTTAGGAAAATGAAAATTTCATGGGCGGCGGCCACACCATAAATATTGCAAGACTAGCAAGGACGGATATGAAGATGAAACCCTAATCCAAAAAAACGCACAAAAATACTTCCGATGATTATGTAGGACGAACTAGCCATTTGTCACTACTTTTTTACAATTTTCCATCTAGGCCGGCCCAGTTTTATTTTTGGCTGAATGTGATTAAAGGCCTGCTGCTCTATTGACTCTGCCTACCCCATCGAGGATTTCGGGCAAAATGTTGGGTATGTATGTAAATACTTCATGATTGTCCCATCCATCTTGATTTTGATGAGAACACGAGACGCTGTCTCGTTTACCGCAATCCTATAGGTAACATCCTTCTAGTCTGAACACTCATAATTCCCATCAACTATATACTTTTAGACACTCTTCGCTTTTTAAATTTAAGTTTACGGCCCTATGTAACGTATCGTGACTTTTGGGAGGAAACAAAATGCCATCAACTGGAGAGCTAAATGCTAAGTCATCTGCCGCTACGCATTTCTAGGCTATCACTATCAAAAAAGGGCACTGACTCGATGGCACATTCAGAAGTGACCCTGCCCTATGCGTTAAGAGTTGTGGGTTTGTTTCCCACCATGGACAAACATTCGTATGATGAATACTTCTATTTGTTCTGTTTCTGCGTGTTAATATTAAATAATTTAAAGTATATACTTGTAATACCACTGTTGATTTTGATATCCGTTAAATAAGTGCTTAAGCTACTTACCTCGGAGTCAGATCAATGTATGTGATGTAGTCGGATATTTATTTATTTATGAGATTTCTTGGTGTTTATCAACCGAATGACTGAAATGACAGCACACAATAACATACGCTTTTTCAAATCAGGCTAATATAGAAAGGCAGAAATTTATCATTACTTATTTACAGTATGCCAGCGGCCATATTTGGAATTTTGTATTCAACAGGCGAATCAATTGGACCACGTGATGAGACATGGGAGGTCATTGCCTCGTCAAAGTTCGAATATCTGAGAATTGGGTCCAAATACGTTGAGGCCCGGTGTTTGATGCTGCTAACCCTTATAAGGGTCACGGCGGAAGTATATTGCAAGTTGGTGACCGGCGAGATGCTCGCGGGAACATATAATTTGAAATACTATAGCGTTGCTAGCGATTAATGATACGGGTACGTCTCTTAATCGAGGGTACGGGTTCAAACCCGAGCACGTAATCTGGATTTTTCAAATCTATGTACGTATTTATACCACTAGCTCAGCGGTAAGAGAATATGATGATGTTTAAACATGATCCAATGATGTTTAAAATTGAGTGGATCCACTATCTAAGGGTTACGATGGTCAAATCAGCAGGCACTTCAACGTAAACACCAGACTCGTAAATCTTGGATCAGGGTCTTGGCGGACCCCGTCTAAGCACGACATAACTCTAAGATGTTAATGGTGATATATTCATAAGGTTTCAGCGGGTAATTATTTTTAGGAGGGAGTCCTCCTTAGCACCTTAGGGTGTTGTGGACGGTTAAATGAAGACACTGCTGAGGATGCGACTAAAAGGGCCTTTGGGGTCGTGGGAGCTAGCGGGTGAGCCTTCTAGCTCTCAATCGTCCCCAGAGAAGGCGACAGCTCGCGTGTAACACCCATCCGTGTCCGTTAGGATAGGGTACACAGCTGTCTGTATTGTCGCACACACCACAGGTGTCTGGGTCAATAATTCCAGTCTCCCGAAATGGGCCGCAAGGCAGCAGCGCCCACTGCGTAGAATTTTCGTGAGAATCCCGACAGTGGGGATCCCGATAGTTTTGCGTACAGCGCCCGAAGAATGGCAGCCGTGAGGTTTAGCCGGTAGGAGAACTGGTGTTGCCAGCCGAGTTCCGGGCCCGACACACCCTTGTAGACTCTTACTCAGGTCAACCTGGATGGTGCATAAATGCATTACTCACGTATAAAAAAAAAAGACGCTGCTGAGGATCGTGGGGTGCACAGCATCGACCACCACCGCGCGAGATAAGCCACGCAGCGCGGCATGCGCACATCGGAGGAGCTGCCGTATAGTCCCGGCAGTGGGGGTACCGGCTCCTCCGGAACTGCGCCGCGGTAGGCCAACTTGGGGCTTTGTGGGTTTAAGTCCGACACACTGCCCTCTGGATCCCCGTTCAGAGGGCGACGGCTCGTGGGAGTAAAAAAGAAAACAAAAGACACTGCTGAGGACACCAATATGAGACAGACCTCCGCCTCTGACAGCTTATGTCATCGAAATAAGAAGAGATAAATGCTGAAGGTGTAGTATTTCCGGTTTGAGGTTTGGTAAAGTCAATGTACTGGATCAAGGACCAAAGTCAATGCTGCAGGCCCTTATGGTAGCTACGGCCCTAGACACAGATGTACTAAGGTAGGTACTGAAACATATATCACACTAAGGGCAAATTTTTCATCAGTCAGATAAAAGATAACAGTCGAATAAATCATGATTCGGATGATTTTAAAATGCCATTGCCTGTTTCCTAAGTAAAATACCATATGCCATTCGCAAATTGGTGACTTTATACTTCATCAGTCGGTTAATTCTTATCGGACCTTTGAATAATTTTTCATCATCTTCCTAGCGTTATGTCCCGTGCTTAGACGGGGTCCGCTTAGACCATGATCCAGGATTTAGCGAGTCTGAAAATTACATTGAAGCGACTGCCGATCTGACTTTCGTAACCCTAAAATAGGGGAACCAGAAAATTTTTTGGCTTATGGTTACAAATCCAAAGTTGTTTGAATTTGTAGATTTCATCACGATGTTTTCCCTCACCGTCGAGCTAGTTGTATGAATACGTACATAGATTTGAAAAATCCAGAGGTACGTGCCCGGGTTTGAAACCGGCACTTCTCGGTTAAGAGGCGCGTGTCCTTACCATTGAGCTACCACCGCACATGAAAAATCAGCCGTTAATGTAATTAAATAAATATATATTAAACAGTAAGGTATGTACACTTTCATCAACGTCAAGTTATTCTATTTAGAAGATAAGTTTAATAAAAACTCACATATATAAAACCAAGCTTAAAGTAATCTACCTACATAAAGATTTTAAGTGGGCATTCTATTATTTGAGTCAGCATTTCGCATAATAAAATTCATTAAGTCTACTCCAAGACAAAGCCCAATCCTAAATGCTAGAAGTACTTATTTCAAAAGCAGGTTTTCTAAGAAATGAATTTCAATAAAAAAATATTACTGTCTTCAAACTTTTGTTAAATTCGCGCTATTTGAAATCGATTTCGTCGACGGCAAATGGCATCATATGAATGCGATCAAAATAGTCATTTTATAACGATGAAGGTTAAGTATTTCGATAAAATATTTTTGATATAGTAGGCATGATTATTACAGGCATATTTACGTGTAACAAAGACGCAAATAGACATACACACTGTTAATTGAAAGGAACATTTTATTGTTGAATGAATTCGTATGCTTAGACAAATGATTTATCGTGTGGAGGTCAACCACTGCACGCAATAAATCATTTGTCTGTTTTATTATATCTCACTACTAGCTGTGCCCGCGGTTTCACCCGCGTTTATGGTTAATGTTATATAGCCTATACCTTCCCCGGTAAATTAACCATACAACACAAAAATAATTTTTCAATTCGGACCAGTAGTTTCTGAGATAAGCGCGTTCAAGCAAACAAATAGACAAACTCTTCGGCTTTATATACATATATTTATTAAGTATAAGAGTACAAGACTTAAGATGGTTATTCGGTCAATTTATACAAATTTCAAATTATAACAGATTTTTTCAAATAGACAATAAAATTTTGTATATGTATTTAATGCAGATGACCAGCTAGCCTCTTACTGCTTTTTTACAATTTGCCATCTAACTCGACTCGATTTTCGGTAAAACACTCCTTCAGGGATATAACAATATGCAAACCGTTCCCATCAATATTTCAATTTTTTCTTTATTTCAAACCTGACAATAACAAACACAACAAAAAAATAACTATCCAATTAGTATCAGTCGTTGGATAGGTATACGCGTTCATATTTTTAGCTATTAATTTTTATTCATGTTGACAGATATTTTTATAAAAGAAATTGCAATAGTACAGCCTTTTATAATCTCGCTTCGATTTCTTCCAGTTTAAATTCATGCCGTTGATAGGTACCGTTAGTGAGAAACTTTACAAAAAATTTATTTCCTAGAATCACAATGTGGAAATTTACGGCTTGCAATATAAATAACTTCCCATGGCTTCTTCCGCCTAGAATTTGGTTATTGCGGGTTCCTCTGAAACAGTTTATTTTCCAGAAAATGGACGAATGTTATTGAAGATGGGTCCACGTTTTTAACTCGTGTTTTGCATAGCATACTACTTAAATATATAAATATTAAGTATCGTTATTAATTATACAAACAATCATTAAGTTTCGAAGTAAATAGGAAACTACTTTTTTTTAAATTAGTCATTCATCAAATATCTATACTTATAATAAATCTGTAGAGAGGTCAATTCTGTACATGAAATATATGTTCAAAATAACTATCAGGGGGTGATTAGTGATCGATACTGATGCCAAAAATGCAATCAGTAAAAATTTTGTCTGTCTGTCTGTCTGTCTGTATGTTCCTTATAGAAACAAAAACTACTCGACGGATTTTAACGAAACTTGGTACAATTATTCTTCATACTCCTATGCAGGTTATAGTATACTTTTCATCACGCTACAATTAATAGGAGCAGAGTAGTGAAGGGAAATGTTGGGAAAACGGGAGAAGTTACTCCATTTTTTAAGCTTCCGTCGCGTGTGCAGCCTTAATGGTTAAAGTTACATAGAAATCATGTTTGACGGAAATAGTCTTTATAATATTAACCATAAACGCGGGTGACACCGCTGGCACAGCTAGTAAAATAATAAAATCTTTTCATTCAAGTTGGTAGACTTGGTACACAAGACAAATGACACTAGATTACTTCAATTTATCTTTTACGTTTTTTAAACATGTCGTACAATAACCAAAAACAGAGGTAATAATGAAAATGAATGGTTATGAATGGAATGAATTATTTAAAATAAAAAAAACCTATATGTATGCTACACAAATGTCAACCTCAATCATAATCAATCCGTAACTTTACCACAAGCTTTTCAACTGTGAGTCGATACAAATAAATATTTGCAAATTTAAATCTATTACTGCACTCTCTACCTATAATTTTTATTTATTTTTTTATATTATTTTGAAGCCTCCTACATAATGTGGGCTTTACCAATATTAACTTTAAGTTTTGTCTAGACAATTTCTTTTTATTATTCGTATACTTCGCAATAAAAAGTAAACCTATTCAAGTAGATAATTATATAAACACTGTTATGTGCTTAGTACGTAATCGACAAAATAAAATAAATTATTCTAAGCTATCACACTAATTTTCTAGTTGAACCGGGGACCGCTAGGGACTAAGAGGTCCCGGCTTCAAATCCTGGGTTGGACCAAAAATTTGTGGCTGTTTTTTTCAATATTGAAATTACTCAGTAACAGTTCCGAGTCAGGAAGTTGTCGGTTTAATCACCCCCGTGCCTCGGAAAGCACGTTAAGCCGTTGGTCATGCGCCTGACCTCTCTCCGGTCATGTCGAATTGCCATCTCACCGTACTATGAGAGTGAAGTAAGTGAGTGCTCCTGCGCACACACTTGTGCACTATAATATCTTCTGCGTAGATGACTATTCCTCGTTGAGATTGGCCGCCGTGATCGATATCGGTTAGGAGGACATTATTATTATTAATTATCGATGTAGATGGCGCAAATAGTTTGCTTGTGCTATGAATACTAAGTAGACAATGGACAGCCATATTTAAATACGTTTGTGAATATTCATCAATAGAGTAAAAATTATCGTGTTCATCACACGAACGTACACCCCTTGCGGGTTTTAAGCCCGTTGTCCAAACAACAATTTCATTTGGCTTTCATTGTTTTCCTCAGCTAGAAGTTAAAGGCCTTAAGTTGGAAAACTCCGTCCATTATAATCCACGGAGTGATTTGATTTCAGATCACTCCATTATGTTGAATATTAATGGACTTTATCTTGTTAACGCTTATTTCACATTTGATTGTTTCCTTATTTACTGAATACTAAAGGCACTTTATTTACCAAATTCTGTCTGGAAGTCGATTTTAATAAACCATTGGAATTATGCTCCAAACTTTTCTTTTCAATAAAATTTCCTTTGGTGGATTAGTTTGCCCTTCATAAGCACCCTTGAATTTGAATAAATGGATTTGAGTTCGTTCCTTACTCATTTTCCCCATAAAATCGTGATCGCAATGAAAATCGCAGTACCCGTGTTAGTTTGGAATACAATTATTTATGGGACCAAGTTCCGCCCCAGAGTCTGCAGAAGTACATTTTCTGATTTATCTATGAATTGTTTTATGACTTAAGAGAGAGGGGGGAGTCAAGACTTGGGCGAACACTGTATTTTCCATACAAACGTTCTCGATAGATTCTTCCTTGACTTGTAACACTAAGGAAATAAGTTTCATACTAAAAATAAAAAAAATACTTTTTCTGCGCACCAATGTCTTTCTTTTCTCTATAACTTGTTATTCCAAGCAACTAAAAATGCCAAACAAAAATAGTATATTTCATTACAAGTACGGAAAGGCTGTCATTGCAAAGAGTTCCGACAAATGTCTACCCGAGCCGAGGCGCAGCCGAAGGCGAGGGTTGACAGTCAGAACAAATTGCAATGACGGTTCCGTACGTGTACTGAACGACTATTTTTAATACAGTTGCAAAAAAATGAAGCAATTTAAATAATAAAAACACCATTAACTCAACTAACTAATCATTTAATTCTTATAAAAGTTATAATTCACATATACATTGACATTGGTACAGTTTTTTTCTTTTTAATAGACATTATTTTGACAGTTGGGAAATAGAACGCACGAGTTCGGGAAAGGTAAAAAAAAAGCACGAGTATGTAATAGCCCACATCCCGAACGCTATACGTCCCTGCAATACGTCACTTTTTGAGCAACTGTATTAAAAATACCTTATATTTGTCACCAATAAAAACATTTAGTGTGGAGATTAAAAAAAAATAGAGCATAAAGGCCTAGTACAACTACTTATAATTCCATGGGTGAAATTTCTTTCACATAGGTCTAATTTTGGAGGAGAAAATCTTCGAGAGCCTCGAATTTTGAAATTTTTATTCGCAATATTCAGCTCGAGCTGCAGTTGTCTCTATCGCACGCCTCGACACTTTCTTACTAAACTTTGCGATATCCGGCCTGCTACTGACAGAATACACACTTTGACCCAATTCCCCTCTTAATCGGTTTAAAATCTCTCAAGATCCATCAATCATGGCTCCGGTCAAAGTTAAAGCTAAACTCCCGAGATAAACAACACTTGGGCATATTTTACGAAGGCGGTTTTTAAAAGTATGATTATTTTTAAAACCCTGCAATTTAAAATCCCTCCCATTTAGCGTAATCCGTTAAATTGGATTATGCCAATATTAATGTTGAACAAAAATTTTCCATGGGGGTAATGAAGTAATTAATTTTTGCCTTTTATTTTTATCTTTACTACAACACTACTGAGATACTAGTATAAAAAAACCTTACTCATAATATCAGAGGTACGTGCTCGGGTTTGAATCAACATCCCTCTCATTGATCTCTCCTATTTTGAAAATAATAAATTCATTTACAATGTATAGGAAGTTTACTTGCAACGACCGTGGTCACCGCACCACCAGTCCGCTTGTGACCACGGTCGTTGCAACATGGCCGAAACGCCAAGATGTAAGTATTTATGTACCTACTACATAATACATAATATCGCATTTAGTCCCGTCAGTATTGTGTCTAGTGATAATGCAACGCAAACGTTTAAAATTATATGTTTATGTACTTTAAAGATTGAACAAAGGATTTTCAGACGAAAACTGAGATGTGAAAACATTATATGCGTAGGTCGTTTAAAAATTGGAATCGGGTTATAAGATAAGTAATAGATATGCGTAGGAGGTTCCCAATTTTGATTTTTGATGTTACTGGAATCGTCATTGATAATTCTAATATGCGTAATGAATTAATTTATATTTTAAAGGAAGGGTCAGGAACGCTAAAAACGTATTCCGACGAAGTTTATTTAGTACTAGCTGTGCCAGCGGTGTCACCCGCGTTTATGGTTAATATTATAAAGACTATTTCCGTCATACATGATTTCTATGTAACTTTAACCATTAAGGCTGCACACGCGACGGAAGCTTAAAAAATGGAGTAACTTATCCCGTTTTCCCAACATTTCCCTTCACTACTCTGCTCCTATTGATTGTAGCGTGATGAAAAGTATACTATAACCTGCCCAGGAGCATGAAGAATAATTATACCAAGTTTCGTTAAAATCCGTCGAGTAGTTTTTGTTTCTATAAGGAACATACAGACAGACAGACAGTATGGATCATTAATCACCCCCTGATAGTTATTTTGAAAATATATTTCATGTACAGAATTGACCTCTCTACGGATTTATTATAGTATAGATTAGCACATAAAATATTATCCCACATTACCCTTTCAGAAGTTGACTTTTCAAATATCATAGAATTTATCGTCTACTTTTTAAAATATTTCACTTTACAAACATACGCACAGTTATTATTATGTAAATACAAAAAATACCGTTTCTGATAGGGTAAGAAGTGTATTTCCTACTGACGTACAACAATTATATGACGACTAGAATTATATGGCGCATACACACAGGACCAAGGAACTTATAAGCTCGTAGTTACAACAAGTATGTTTATATAGAACTGTTAGAATTTGGACACACATTTTGAAAATTTTAAAAGGAACTATAAAGATATAAACAAAATACCCTTGACTAACATTATAAGGGGTGGTTTTTCAACAGTCAGTTAAAAGATAACAATTAAATAAATCACAATTCAGATGATTGTAAAATGACATTGCCTGTTTCATAAGTAAAACACCGTATGACATCCGCCAATTGGTGACCCTAAACTTTATCAGTCGGTTAATTCATAACTGACCATTAAAAAGTCGGCCCTTAATAAATTATAAATAAATTCTCCTGACTGACTCACCAATTCCCTACTTCCAAACTAAGCTTATAAGCTTGTGCTAACGATACTAGGTGAACGGACAGACATACTTAAATACGTTTATAAACATTCATAACTCGAGTACAAATATCCATTTTCATCACACGAAAGATTTGCCCCTAGCGGGATTCGAACCCGAAACCCTCGGATTTGTGGCCAGGGTATCTGACCACTCGACCAACGAGCCTTTTCAAGATGTGTTTTAAATGAGATGTCGTTATAATCTTAAGTCAATCACAGACAAGACAAGTCCAGCCTATCCCATACATCACTTAGAAATGTTATTTGATCATCTTCCATCATCTTCCTAGCTACTTGCTTAGTCAGCGTACGCTTAGACTAATTAAGTAATTTGTCTCATGAGACTTTGTAACGCAGACGTCACTTATTATGACTAGACGGACCATTGTTGTTCGAAATTAAATCTATTTTAAGATCACATTGACAATAAACCATCTAAATTAAACCTTATTATCTTGAACATTCGGTCCTCTAAATAAATCAAGTCGATTGTTATGCAGACCTTTTGAATTACAGATTAAAAATTAATAAAAACGATATCGAATTACGGTCCTTGGCATCTGAGAGGTTTTTCTTTCTTATCTTGATTGTAATTTATTATTTTTGCACAGATTCTCGAATTTCTTTGGAATCAATGAATTTCCTTTTTTTCGTTTCATCAAATGCAAATTATTCATAGATATTGAGTCAAACTGAATATTACTACACGTCAAAGGTATTGAAATTCCAATTTTATAATTAAAAAATAATCATATTTGTACGAGCCTTTTACAGCACTGGCAAAAAAGCACAGAATTTTAGTTTATTAAAATAGTTTGTGTTAACAATTTCAATTCTACGTATCATTCTTAGCAACTCTACTAAGGGATGCTCTAATCTAATATGTATAATAATAAGATATGTTTATGGTGCTTTATATTTAAACTAGTTCACTGAGAAGAAGTTACTGCAAAATAACAACTGTACTAAATTGATACCTATTGCAAGAATTTTAGATTGACTTCCTTTAATATAATTTATTAAGCTAACATAACACCACGCCCATAATCCCCGAAGGTGTAGGCAGAGTCAAAGGGACAGCAGGCCCCTTTGAAAACATTCAGCCAAAAATAAAAATGGGCTGGTTTAGTTGGAAAGTTGTGCAAAAGTAGTGACAAGTGGATAGCTCGTCGCCTATACAATCACGGACCCAAAACCGCCATTTACCATTAGTCGCCTTTTACGACATGCTAGGCAAAAAACTCAGTTGGCACATTTTTTTTAAGTCCTAGACCAACACGGGACTATTTATAAAGCTAAACAAATACTAATTTTACTTTAGTACAGTCATTACAAGTATACTGATAGTATACTACAGAAAAATACAGTATATTCCGAAGAATATACTCATAAACCTCAGCATTCATGAATGTACGAACGAATCAATCCCTTTCCGATTCTTCTCGATAAAATCAATTTTCCAAAAACGACATGTAAGTAGGTACTCTTATAATAAAATTTGTTCTATGAATAAAATATTTTCATTCCTATTTCTATAAAGGGACTAGCTAGGTTTATTGGAAACGAGAAAATAATGATCTACCTATTTTTCCTTTAGTAGTACGTAATAAGATTTTTTACTTGCCTGCGACGAAACAAAGCGGTAATCTGAAATGTTATTGGAGGTAGATCCAGATAATACTATCTTCATTAAGCTTATATCACGACCAGCATTTCAAAATAATAGTCTCATTCAGTATCGCTAAATTAATATGATTCATAGGTTATATTTCATATTAAAATATAAATCATTGTTTCCGATTCATTATACACCAAGGCTAGATTATAAAGATCAAACAACCTCACTCATTCATTGGTTTAAACGTCGCGTCGATTGCAAAAGAGTGGGTTTATAGTTTGACTAGCTGTGCCCGCGGTTTCACCCGCGTTTATGGGTAATATTATATAGCCTGCCTTCCTCGATAAATTAACTATACAACGCAAAAATATTTTTTCAATTCGGACCAGTAGTTTCTGAGATTAGCGCGTTCAAGCAATCGAACAAACAAACAAACTATTCAGCTTTATGATATTAGAATAAATAACAGTAGTACTACCTAGGTATCAACAGTATACCTAAAGTTTGTGAATACACACTATAATATATCATGTCAGCGAAGACTAAACGTGTACTTTTATTCATAGAACTTACTGTCTCGTATCCATCGATAGGTTGTCAATTCCGAGAACAAACATTGCATTCTCTTTCACAAAACACAATGCAATATTGCGTCCTGTCTGTCTAATACTAAAGGCATTGCACCAGGCAATGTTAATAGGACTTCTAGAAAAAGATATTTTTATTTGTTTAAAATAAATAAATTCTCCGCACTGACACACCAATTTCCAAGTTCCAAACTAAGCTATAAGCTTGTCCTATGGATACTAGGTGAAGAATATAAATACTTAAATACGTTTATAAACATCCATGACTCGAATATAAATGTATATGTTCATCACACGAAACATTTGCCACTAGCGAGATTCGAAACCCCGATTCTCGGTTTCGTGGCCAGGGTCTCTGACCACTCGACCAACGGGCCTGTCAATTACTCCTTAAACTCCCTAGAACCGAGTATGTCGTAAAAGGCGAATAGTGGTGTAACGAGTTTGTGATTATGTAATCGACATGATATACACTTGTCACTACATTGTACACATGACAGCACTTCAGGCTAAACACTGCGGAGTCTTATGTCGTTGTGATAAGTGCTGTTTCGCAACAAAAATGTATAGCCTGGTGTGCTCCCGTCTGTACATAATATTGGATGAGCGTAGCTAACTTTCCGTATTATTGACTGAGCTGTATTTATTTTTGTTATTTATTTGTAAGTAACGGCTAGTGTATATAAAGTGATTTGACGCATAAACAAGAATTTGTTCTGACTTTGTGCCTTCTTGAACCTGCTACTATAGGAAAATTTGTTTATATGGAATCCACGAAATATCCATTTATCGGTGGTAATCCAAATATAATATTGCCGAAAATAAACTTCACGAAGAGGTATGGCTGCTAAAACACGATGTAGGTACTAACTAAATAAATAAATAAATATCCGACGACATCACATACATTGATCTGACTCCCAGGTAAGTAGCTTAAGCACTTGTGTTTCGGATATCAGATTCAACAGTGGTATTACAAATACATAGGTACTTAAATATGGTATATTAACACCCAGACACAAAACAAACCTTCATCATACGAATGTTTGTCCTGGGTAGAGATCGAACTCACAACTCTCGGCGCATAGGGCAGGGTCATTACCGAATGCGCCATCGAGCCAGACAAATGATTCCTTAAACGAATTCTGAAAAGGGTTCTGTTTTATCGAACAGCAAAAACCCACCCTTTTTTAATGTCGGCAACTAATCATCCAATGGTGTGTGAAGTTTTTCTTTGGTGCGTAAAATTGGTAACTTTGACAAGCTCGATGGCGCATTCGGTAGTGACCCTGCCCCATGCGCCAAGAGTTGTGGGTTCGATCCCCACCCAGGACAAATATTCGTATGACTTGTGTTTGTTCTGTGTCGGGGTGTTAATATCTAATATTTAAGTATATATTTGTAATACCACTGTTATTTCTGAAACCTGTAACACACGTGCTTAAGCTACTTACCTCGGAGTCAGATCAATGTATGTGATGTAGTCTGATATTAAACTGGTCTCGTTGTCTTAAGAATAATACATAGTTCAAACAAAAACTGAAACCTAACAACAAGAAAAGTAATAAACGACATCTCCTTTGATATCATCGAATCGATTGAAGGCTTATTTTCTCTTTCATAAAATCGGATTAGGACCTAGTTCAATTACTACAGTACGACATAGGTCCTACTTTGAACGTATGTACTAAGACTGCTAAACCACACCTTTTGACTATAGGTAGTGCAGTTGCACAAAAGCTCAGGCACCGTCCTAACAATGTGGATTTAATCAGCCAACTTCAGAAAGCCTTAACTTGCGAGTTTTTTTATGAGTTTTTATGCCAAGCACAACTTAACAGCGGCCAAAAAAGATAAATGTTTTTTTTTAAGATGATTTGAATGTAATGGGAATGGATAGCTTGATAACGATAGACCGGGTGACCTAGGAAAAGGCAACAAGATGATGATGTTAACCAATCCTTACTCACAATTTAAAGCATTTTCATCGACTGTTAATGTCTCTCAATTTACACGTAATTTTTATAATACCTAAAATTTAAATTAAAAACGCCGCAAATAGAGGTCGCAATACCGGAACATTTTTTCAAAACCGGTATTCTCTGTATTCATCTCAAGCAAATTCCGGTATTCCGGTATTTTCGGTATATCCGAGAGTTCTAGGCAGTTTTGTTGATTTTAATAAATTAGACTGTTTTTTTGTGACTAGGGATTGCAATCCGTTGTCAGATTCAATCTGGCCGGATCTGATTGGATTTCCATCGATCTCGCCGGATTCTGTCGCACTGAAAATTACGGCAGATGGGAATCAAGATTCATAAGTTGAATAAAATATATGGCTTGCGTTCACCTAAGCGAAATGGTGCTAAGTTGATATTACTCAGCCGTACCTTTGTTCAACTTAGCCGCATAGGAATATGCTTAAATAATGGAGAGGAGAAATAGGATGAATCCAACGAAATGTTGTAGGAGTTACAGAAGATTTACCGGAAGGATGCATGTATAAAGTCGCAACACCAATATATGGTTTTCTGCGGTTTTGAGGATCTGAGAAACTGCAAATTTGAAAACTGAGAAACACGCAACCCTTCATCTGAGTATGTGTGCAGATGAAGGATTGCGTGTTTTACCTCAATATTGGTGTCAGGATTGCGTGCTGCCAGCTCCGGAAGATAGGATGAGAAAGTCGTTCTACTTAATTTTTTGATGCGCATACATTTTTGCAAAAAAATCTTTTAACGGATCCGTTATATTGGTACCGTTCCCGGTTACTGAAAACTAGCTAACCACTAAAATTCGGGGTATTCTGCCGTAATGTTTCTAAGAAGGGGGCCTGGACCATGGTCTCTGTAAAACTGTGCCAGGTGAAAGGTTATCTCTCCCTGATTCAATGCATGTAACCCACTCAGAGGACGGGCCAAATTGCCAATACTAAGTCCCGGTTGGCTCCAGAAATATTTAGGTGCTCCATCCAAAGAGCGAATAGCTTCTTGCCGGACTTGAACTCTCGCCTAACCACAACGCCATAACGCATCTGCAGTGGATCTGCTTAATCTACTTAATATAAAACTTCTGATCGAGTTTAACGAAAAAATAATAAAATCGTCACTTCTAATCAGGCCTAGTAAAATTAAATACTTATAGCAAATTGACATTAACACCTAAATGAATAATATACTCGTTAATAGTAATTAATTTGACGTTTTGTTTTCTAGATTTGAATACCTTATTATACCATTTTTATATGACGGAATTAATAATTCACGGTAAATAATTATTTTTTTATTTATTTATAGTTACACATAGAATTCATAATACAAATAAGAAGAATATTGTTTTTTTAAAATCCCGAAAATATCGAAAATTCCGGTTATTATGAATTTTAGAACCGGTATTTATAGACCCTAAATCAGGTCCGGTATCCCGGTATTTTCGAGATCCGGAAAACCGGTTTGCGACCCCTAGCCGCAAATCAACAGCTTTGGTTTAATACGGCTTAATTACAGTCTTCACGCGCCAACACCGCCCTCGGTACAAAAAACCGCTAAAGGCTTAATTAATTTAATTAACGGACGAATCTCATACAAAATCTCTGTCACTCAGTAATTGTCTGAATGATAAAGTAAACCAACAAAAAAAGACAAAAGAAAATTTTCCACGATAAAGTGTGGTTGACACTAAAACTAGGACTAAGTCCCATGTTGGTCTGGGACTGAAAATTATGTGCCCAACTGTGTGTTTTGCTAGCATGTCGTAAAAGACAATTAATGGTAAGTATATCGGATTTTGGGTATGTGTTTGTGTAGGCGAAAAGCTAGCCACTTGTCACTACTTTTTCACAATTTTCCGTCTAACCCAGCCAGTTTTGTTTTTGGCTGAATCTGGTTAAAGGGGCCTCCTGCCCTTTTGACTGCCTACCCCTACGGGGACAATGAGCGTGATGTTATATATGTATTATGTATGACACTAAGAAAGTTTAAGGCTACTATTTATTCCCGAGAAATTGATAGATCCTACAAGACACACGATTTTGTATAACTTTTGACGTACTAAATTTCATCAAATTATAACTGAGACGTGAAAATGATTAGCCCCAGCTTCAGTAAACACAAAGCAATATGAAACTATGCATGAACATTTCTCTAGAATCACTCGATGATCTATTGATAAAAACTCCAATAACATTCCTTGCGTAGTTTAAAAGATCTAAGCGACCAGACAGAAGCAGCGCCTTTGTTTTATACTATGTAAATATGATAAGTAACAATTTATCACATTAAACTATGAATCTGCATAACTGACAATCACAGCCCTTTGTCATTGTGTAGTAATCTCAAGAGACTAGATTGTGAATTCATAGACGACAGCTATCCGATAATGGCGAACGAATCACCAATCGAATACGAAATCGGGCACTTATTGTCGATTGTCGACAGCTATTTTCGTATAATGTCTCATCGCAGCGACTTGATACCTAACATTATGAAACGTGCGTACCTATATATACAGAAACGTAAAATTATATTTTCCGTTCTTATTACAAAATCATCTCATTTCTAAATGCATATCTAAACTATATACGGTACTAAACTAAAGCTATCCCATGTTTGTCCCATGTTGGTCTGGGACTTATAAAGAATGTGCCAACTACACTTGAGTGAAGCGATGGCTGACACATACGTCATGCTTGGGAACAGGTGCCACCTTGGGGGACTGGTCTGCTCTGGTTTGGTTAATTTATGCTTAAGTTTTGTAAACATCGTTATTTTATATTTTGGTATCTGACAAGCCGACTTCACGACATGGTTCAAATGCAAATATGATCTATACACCCCTGTAAAAAATGTTGTTGAAAAGAGTAACTACCGAGTTTCTTGCCGGTTTCTTCTCGGTAGAAGCAACATTCCGAACCGGTGGTAGATTCATATTATTAGTTGATTTTCCTATTGAATTGACGATTTATAAGTGTTTGTTTCAAACCTATATAAATAAAGAGTATTTTGACTTTGATTTTGACTTTGACACAGTTGCTTTTACAACATGCTAGGCAAGAAACACTTCTTGCCTAGCATGTCGTAACAGGCGACTAATGGTATCTATATTAGGTTTTCAATATTTTTTCACTATATTTCATCGAACCCAGCCCAGTTTTATTTTTAGCTGAATGTGGTTAAAGCGCCTTGCTGCCTATCCCTTCGGGGATTATGGGCGTGATGTTATGTTAATATTAGTAGAGATAATAAGGATTATTTTATCGCACCATAATTAACCCAAAGATGAGAAGGGCAAAATCTCATCACAGCCCCTCTAAGCATCTTTGCACTACCGGCCACTTAATGGTATCTTAACGTAAAGGTATTCTTAACGGCTCTAAGACCTCGGCTTAGGTTAAGGTTGGAGATCAGTGACCTATGTACGTGTTTGTACATAATATATTTTAGGTACATATATCACGAACAGTTCCATGTTCGTTGGGAACTTGAAAATAAGGTATCACCTATGTCCAGCCAAGCGAGCAAGTCGTAAAAAGTAATGTCATATAATAGAGATGCCAAATGACGCCTAACACGTGTCGTATTATACCACTCAATGATAAGATTATGTAATTATTTGTCAATGTTACAAGTGGACTGAATGAGCGCCATTGTTAAATGTCGTGTGTTGTAAAAATTCGGTTTGAGGTGGTGTTTTCATTGCTTATCGATGTTAATAGTTTCAAATAAAACAAACACTTCTTAGAATAATGTATTTCATTCATAGTTACAAGATTGTTAGTGCAAATAACGTTTGGCGATTTGACTTTCGAATACTCAAAATTTTTTTTGTTTACATTTCGTAATTTTTTTGCGAATTAGGCAATTTTTTGAACGTCATCGACTGTTAAGTCAAATTTTCAAGATGGCTTACATATACGGTAGATTTTTTCACTGACAGGGGAAAGGTTAATACTGTATTTGATTGTAGGCGAAGAACGAGCCTCTTGTTACTGCTTTTCCGCAGTTGTCCACCAGAACCAACTCAAATATGTTTGGTTATAACTGGTTAAAGAAGAGTCCCGCTTCCTGGACTATTCTACGGGGATTGCAGGTAATTGTAGTATATATCAGGAACAGTATATGGAATAGGTATGACGAGAGGAAAATGCCTCTCACGAACAATATACGGAATAGATACGACGCTAGGAAAATGCGACTTAGCGTCGCCTTCACATTCTCGATACACGTGACGCCAGGCGTGATCATTGTAGCAGAAATAGTGACAGCGACGTGCCAAAGGCAACATTAATCTTATTTTGTCACAAAAATAACTCATTGGACATCTCGCAATAAGTCTAGGGAGCCAAACAAAGGCTTTTTACGTACTGTTAGGAGGCCGACCCCGATTGGCTTTTTAAAAAAAACACGCGAGAATTAACGCACTGATTTTATTGACTACAACAAAATACAGTTTACCACGCACGGACTTCCCAATTTACCCGGAGCGACAAAAGTACCGCTATCCGCGAAGTTCAGATTCTAACTAACTTTAAAAGTATGCAAAGGTTTGGGACTGAGACCAAAATGCAACATAGGCAAAAGACACTGGAAAATTACAATTGAAGTAAAGCGTTGATGCAGCGATTTGACCATAGTAACTAGGGTTATAACAACTCCCCCCTTTTGACGGAGCTTTATCGAATTTAAGATGAAGCGAAGTTAAGATATTTCAGAGAGATAAGATGACGATACGAAACTGGGAAGTCAGTTTACAAAAGAATTAGAAATAGAAATAATTAAAACTAGTATTAGGACATAATATTTTTATGTAGATTACAATCATATATATATTATTTAAGATTTCCTCTTGAATTAAAGATAACAAAGCCACAATGTACATACTAAGGATCAGTAAGTTGATAAGGTATTTTAAAAGTTTAAATTTCGATTACTTTTGACAAATTCAACTCTTTTAGTTGAGTCATAAGAGCGATGATTTATATGGAATGCCGGTAAAGATTTTATTGAGCGTTTATCATCATCAGACGCGCTTGAGATATCTGTTAATTCTATAGAATTTAAGGTTTGCGACCTATGCTTATTAACTTTCTTTTTATTGTGACATTGGTTAAAGATCTGTATGCAGCATCCAGAATCATGGTTCTTATGTTTCTTACAACATTTGTAAAGTTTATATGCACAAAATAAAAACATAGAAATAATTAAAAAGTAGGTAAAAGATGAATAATATATACCATATTTAACAATATGTGATTCTTGTTGATTTTTATTTATCTCGTCTTCTAAACTATCTAGTTGATGAGATGTATATCTTAACGAGTCGAGATTTATCTTACTCAATGAAATTGGCGATAAATGTGGCAAAGTTTTATTAAATATCTCCTTGTTGCAGCAATCATCTGCGGTAATATTAAAGTTAATATCTAACGGAGATTTCATAATAAAAGAATAAGAACTAGAAGGAATTAACTGAATAGTTTTAGAGTAACCTATACAATTATCAGTTATTTTGACAAAACCTGTCCCAACAATGGAATGATCTGTAATATCATCATCACACTTAATAGTTAATTTATTAACATTGGATTGTACAAATATCCATTTGTTATTACGAAGTTTTTGCCAAATATCAATGTCGCCAAATAATAATTTGGTGTTACACAGAGGAGGCAGCGACAGATTAACTTCAGTCAATAATTTTGACTCACAATTAGGACTTACGATAGACGAATAAATTGAAGGTTGTTCACAAATAAAATAGTCATTAGTTATAACTTTACATTTATCTAGTGTGTCCAACATAGCATAATGCATTCGATCTTCGCTTAACGCGGTGTAGGTATTTGACGGCTGAATAAGAGCATAAGTCTTGTAATTTGACTCATTATGAGGAGTAGGTAGCGGTATGTTTTTGTATACAATAAACTTATCAGCTGTTACTAAGGGAATTTGTAAGATGAAAATAATTTTGTTATTATAATAATAAGAACTAAGTTTAGATACATCAATTATAGAATGAACGTTGTGTATCGATAATTGAACTGGAAAATCGAGTCTTTTATTAATTTGACCGCTGTGTTTGTTTAATTCAGCGTAGAGTTGTAAAGGAGATAGCACACTAGGATGTAGCACATTAACCTTAGAAAATAGAATAGCATTTAGCGTAGTATCAAGTAAGTTAGAAATATTAAGTAAAGAACTTTCAATTATATTTAGTAAACTATTTATACGAGAGATATGAAATAGCAAATTATTCGATTTGGTAACTTGGGATAACATCTCGTTCATAGCATTAATATGAGAGTTTAATTTAATCTCATTTTGATTCAGTTTAGAAATAGTTGAGTTAAAATTATTAATAGTAGATTTAACAATGTGAATATTATCCTTCATAAGGTTGTACATTTCAAATTCGTTCTTTTGGCATGATTGAATAGCAGCATCATACTTTCGAGCATCTTCAGCATCTAAGGTGCCGAAAAAGAATTTTAGAATTTCGCCACCGAATTCCAGAGATCTTTTGACCTTGGATGGTGTTTGATCGGAGATAATATGCGACAAAGATTGTAACTTATTAATATTGGATTCGATCAAAACTTCTAATGTACTAGCAATGTCTTCGCATTGAATCAAGTTTTGAGATTGCAGTTTGTGACAAAGATTCAGAGATTTACGTAATAATATTTCAATAGTGTTAAGATAAGGTTCTATAGACATTATATCAATGTGCGTAACTATCTTCCAGTAATCATTATAAAAACAAATATTAGTAATAGGTTCGAAATAGATACCGGGGCTATTAACTATGGGGGTAATCTTCGTCTCAGCGTAGCATCCATAGCACAATGCCCTGTAATAATATAATAAAAGATAATATAATTTAAATAGTAAAATTAGGAATTAAGTTGTAGCAGGTTTTATCTCATTAGTATGATATTTTACATGTTTGCGACCTATTTGTAAGGTCACGTTATGTTTATTATGAACCTTTATTATTTTATAAGGGCCTTTCCATATCGGAGATAAGGCTTTGCGCAGTCTATGATGTTGTTTTAAATAAACTGTGTCTCCAGCTTTATAACTTGTACTGCGAGTGGACTGATCATAATAACGTTTGGAAGATTCCTTACTTTGAATTATATTTTGTATCGCTTTTTCGCGACTAAATTTCATACGATATTGTAAAGCTCGTATGTACTCGTTATAAGTGTTATTATCGTTAGTTTCGTAAAGGGAATTAGGAATGACGGGTTTATATCCGTAAAGTAGTTCATATGGGGTGAATTGCGTTGTACAATGAGGAGTAGTATTATAAGATAAAATGGCTGTAAATAAATAACAATGCCAATCGTTTTGATTTTCGCTAACGAATGACTTAAGGTATTCTTTGAATGTAGCATGTGACCGTTCAAGGGCACCGTTTGTTTGCGGATGATACGGAGTAGTAAACAGTGATTTTATCTTAAGTATTTCAGTTAGTTGTTTAAATAAATCTGAGGTGAAACATGTACCTAGATCAGTTAAGATGGTTTTAGGGAATCCAAATAGGGACATGAAGTGAACGAGATTTCGAGCGATCTCTTCACTAGTGGAGGTGACCATGGGATAGGCACTTGTGAATTTGGTAAGGTCATCTTGAAGTGTCAAGATGAACTTGAAATTTTGGAAACCAGCTTCTGGTAGTGGACCAACAATGTCCAAAGCTAAGCGTTCAAATGGCTTAGTTGAAGTAGATGTTATCTCCATAGGAGCTCGATTAGATTTACGTAAAGGTTTATTAACCTGACAAAGTTTGCAATTTTTGACATAGTGTTCAATGTCAGACCGCATACCTTTCCAATAGTAGGCGGCTTTAATACGATTGTACATGCGCTTTGTACCGGGATGACCCGCGATTGTGGAGTCATGATTTTCTTTTAATATTGTAGGTACTTCAGCTGGGGTAGGATAAATTAACTGATTTTTGTAAATATAAATCTTAATGTTTGTGTTATGAAAGATGTAAGAGATCATGTTATAGATCTTAGTATAATTTATCTTAGAAAATGGTTCAGAGAAATCTGATATAGCGAGCTCAGTCGTATCTGGACTGTCTGTTAAGATTTTATTTCGTAGATTTAGTAATAAGTTATAAATATCTTTATATTTAGTCTCTTCATAATGATATATTTTAGTGTATAAGAAATAGTAAGTTTTATTTTTGTCACTTAACACCTGAATTGTAAGCGCTTCGCGTTCGGGAAGTAATAAGCGTTCATTAACGTTCTCCAATTGCGATAGTATTTCTTCGCAATGTGGCAAAGAATAGTCGAAGTCTAAAGAGAAGGGACATGCGATAGATTTGATTTTAGTTAAGTGTAGGGCTTGACTACACTCTTCAATGCTAGTATCACAAACTGGTAATTTATTTACGAATTGAGATTTAAAGTATTTTTCATAGGCTAAGTTATTTAAATTGTTTATATTTATAGCGTTAATAGGACAGCGGGACAATGCATCTGCATTGGAATTGAGACGACCTTGTTTATAGACTATTTCGTAGTCATATTCTTCTAGTTTAAGACGCCATCTGATTAATCTAGATCCAGGATCTTTATTATTGAAGAGCCAGACAAGAGGCCTGTGGTCAGTGACGATCTTAAATTTGCGTCCAAAAATATAAGGTCTAAAGGTCTTGACAGCAAAGATGATAGCGAGAAGTTCTTTCTCGGTAGTGGAATAATTACCTTCGGGCTTGTTAAGCGTTCTGGAGGCATAGGCTATTGGCTTATCTTTCCCTACATCGCCTTGGGATAAGATTGCACCAACGGCATAGTTAGAAGCATCCGTCGTGATGATAAACGGAGCTGTGAAATCTGGATATTGGAGAAGAGGAGCAGTGGTGAGCTTGTCCTTGAGGATATTGAAAGCTGTGTCGTGTTCGACTGACCAATTAAAAGCAACGTCCTTTTTTAGTAATGATGTTAGCGGCTTAGTCAGTTTGGAAAAATTCTCAATAAAACGGCGATAATAGCCAACTAGACCTAGGAAAGATTTTATTTGTTTGACGTTTGTAGGTACAGGAAACTCAGTTACAGATTTAACCTTCTCGGGGTTTGGAGAAACACCTTTATCGGTGATTATGTGCCCTAAATACGCGACTTCGCGACGTAAAAATTCGCATTTGTCGGGCTGGAGTTTCAAATTGAATTTTCGTAATCTGTCGAAAACGAGATGGAGTTTAGAGATATGATCGCTTAAGTTATGAGAGTAGATGATGCAATCATCGAGGTACACATAGGCATGTATGCCTTGTAACCCAGAAAGAGCCGTATTCATGAGCCTTTGGAAAGTTGTAGGGGCATTTTTCAACCCGAATGGCATTCTGGTAAATTCGTAGTGTCCAGAAGTAGCAGAATTTGTATTTACCGTGAATCCGGTTTTCGGCGCATCCTCGGCCTTCATCCTAATTTGATGGAAACCGCTAGAAAGATCCAGAGTACTAAAATACTTAGAATGACCCAACTGGTCCAGAATATCAGTAATAAGGGGCAGCGGATAACTCTCAGACACAGTGACGTCATTGAGGCGGCGATAGTCTATGACGATCCTCCATTTCTGTTTGCCGGAGGCGTCCATCTTTTTAGGGACTACCCATACTGGGGCACTCCAAGGTGAAATAGAAGGTTGGATGATGTTCTGATCCAGCATCTTGCGGATTTGGGAGTCGACTTCCTCTTTGTGACATTCCGGGAAGCGATAAGATTTGACGTGGATGGGAGGTGCATCGCCAGAATTGATGGAATGCTCAATGGCATTAGTATATGATAAGGGTTCACCTTCCATATGGAAAACGTCCGTGTATTGAGAGCAACAATCTAGAAGTGATTTCTTCTCTTCTGAATTTAAATGAGAGCATCGAATGAGGTTAAGTACCTTCTGAACTCGATCTGATTTAGAAGTAGAAATAGAATTAATATTTGGATAAGATTCAGTGCTAAAATTAGTTTTTACCCAAGGTGTGATCTCTGCGCGATAATCTTTGACTTCGATATTCGAGTCTGTCGTATTTAAAATAGTAACATTAATTCGTTTGTTTTGTTTAATTGAAACAATGCAATTTGCGACGTAAACACCATCGCATATGGACTGATCTAATACGAGAGCTTCATTGTTATGATAGCGCTCGGGCGAGTAATTTGATATCGCGCACTCAATAACGGCTTCGGCACGCGCAGGAATAATATAAGTTGGTTGAATATAATTTATTGGTAATGAATGTCCGCGAATATTTATTAAATTAGAATCGTAATCGATGTTTGATTTAAAGTGACCTAGGAAATCACTGCCGATGATTCCGTCATAGTCTAAACTGACGTCATCCGTGACGACATGAAATTTATAATGGTATGACGTATCGGGACTTAGTATAAAATCCATTTGGAAAGTACCTAAGGTTTCTGAACAAGACTCAAGGCTATTTATGCCTTTGAGTTTAACAATTTCGCGAGACAATTCGGGAATAGTATTTAAGCTAGATTGTTTTATAAGGCTAATACTCGCGCCTGTATCAATAAGTAATCGTAGTGAGTTAGTAGAGTAACTTGATTTTAAATATAAATGTGGCAGAGACACTTTTGATTTAGTAATGTTTGTTTCGAAGATAGGAATGGTATGACTCAGCTCAGTGAGATGAGACTGAGATGAATGACTCGAGGGCGTATCTCGAGATGTAGATGGGTAAGTATTTCTTTTATTACATGATTTAGCATAAGATTTAGTGTAAGTGTTAGAATATGATTTAGCATTGGATTTAGCATAAGATTTAGGATAAGAGTTAGAATAAGATTTAGTATCAGTGTAAGATTCAATTGGACTCGGAAGCTGTGTCCGAGATGAAGAATTAGTAGGACTCAGGTTAATTTTCTGAGATGTAAAATTAGTAGAACTCGGAAGCTGTGTCCGAGATGTAGAATTAGTAGGACTCAGATTACTTTTCTGAGATGTAAAGTTAGTAAGACTCGGAAACTGTGTCCGAGATGAAGAATTAGTAGGACTCAGATTGTTTATCTGAGATGTGGATTTAGTAGGACTCGGAAGCTGTGTCCGAGATGAAGAATTAGTAGGACTCAGATTGTTTATCTGAGATGTGGATTTAGAATGAGTTTGCGTGTCATTTAATAAGTAATTAGACTTTGGCAGACACGGGACCAAAATCTTATCTAGTTTAAATTATCAGGATTTTGTAATTCGGAAGCGGTGCAGAGTTTGACACCGGAGGTGCTTGCACGTGGTTGTTGTTGGTGGTCACGTTGCGCCGCGTTTGCGTTTTCGCGCCGTGCCATATTATATTGCCTTTTGCGGCATTGTTCAATCGTATGACCGATATTCTTACAGTAGTTGCAAGAAATGCGATTATAATTATTATGAGATTTATTTGAATTAGCAAAAGTATTAGAATGTGAATCGACGTGGAAAGTTTTATGATAGAATGGTTTATTTTTAAGTTTAGTTTTAAGATAGCATTCGGAAGCTGTGTGCCCACCTTTATTACAGATGGTGCATTGCCTTAATTTAGATGAACTTGTCTTAGAAAGGTTAAATAGTTTTTCCTCCTCGGTAGCGTGCTGTATAGCATCGTTGAGGGTGGAAGGATTGCGACATCTAACAATGGTGGAGATATTACTATTCAAACCTAGCAAAAAGGTGTTAAGGGCAAGGTCTTCCATTGCCGCTATTCGGCCTACAAGTTCACGGTGATCCCTGCAATTATAGTGTATATCTGATTGTATCCTAGTCAGGATTTGCTCAATCCTGAGGGAATACTTGGTTACATCCTCGCTAGAAAGTTGTTTGCAATTTTGAAGGTCTACTAATAAATGAGTGGCGTGTTTTTTCTCGCCAAATGTGCTCCTTAAAAACGATTTAATCTGGTCCCAGTTACCAAAAGCTTTGAGGCTGCACGCTACTTGCGCTTTGCCTTCTAATTGGGATAATATGTATTTACATAAGACATTTTTCTGTTCTGTGGAAGCCAGGGACATGGCATTGTCACAGTTTGTTAAAAATGCGGGAAGCGATTCCCGATCGCCGTTATAAGGCTTGATAAATTTAGTAAGGACTGATAAGGTTATTTTTTCCGTAGAAGATGATTCTGATTTAAGCGACATTTTAAAAGTTATGATATGTTAGACCAGATAAATGTTACACAGAAATAGTTAATTAAGTTAGAATAATAAGTTTGAATCCGTGTAAATATAAATAAGTACTTGTAAAAATAATTAAAACTTGTAAAATAGGATGTAGAAATAGTAATTAATTCACTGCACAGGAAAAGGTTACTCACAGTAGCACTAGCACTTTCATCTCGATCCAGATGACTCGACGATGAAGACGATAACCCAAGCGTAGATGTGGCGCTGGCGGGTCGCGTAGTTACCACGTGGTAACAGATGCAGCAGGAACTAGCAGCGATTCAGCGGATACAGCGGAGACAAAGATACTTGTCTTGATGGTAGTGAGTTAGATCTGGCCTCGTGGCAGGTTAGGAACCGGAGGTAGTTGGTGCGGGCTCACGCTCAAGAGCGGAGGCTTATCGTCGACCAGTAATGTGGTGAGGTAGTTGACGCAGGCTTGACCTTGGGGTCAAGGCTTAATGTCGATCGGACCCGGCGTTGACGCGGCTGGTGCAGGCTGGACCTTGGGTGCAGGCTTATTGTCGACCAGAGCCAATTGACGGGAGCCTCGGTTCTAGATGCCTGGGAATTTACGACGATTTCCCGTATGGCATCCCACTTCTGACACCAATTTGTTAGGAGGCCGACCCCGATTGGCTTTTTAAAAAAAACACGCGAGAATTAACGCACTGATTTTATTGACTACAACAAAATACAGTTTACCACGCACGGACTTCCCAATTTACCCGGAGCGACAAAAGTACCGCTATCCGCGAAGTTCAGATTCTAACTAACTTTAAAAGTATGCAAAGGTTTGGGACTGAGACCAAAATGCAACATAGGCAAAAGACACTGGAAAATTACAATTGAAGTAAAGCGTTGATGCAGCGATTTGACCATAGTAACTAGGGTTATAACAGTACGAGTAAGTACACGTTGAAAGTACCTACTGAATTCATGAACGAAATACTTTGTCGATACCAAAACATACTTTTGACCTTTAAATTTATGGACTTAACTAGCTGTGCCAGCTGTGTCACCCGCGTTTATGGTTAATATTATAAAGACTATTTCCGTCATACATGATTTCTATGTAACTTTAACCATTAAGGCTGCACACGCGACGGAAGCTTAAAAAATGGAGTAACTTCTCCCGTTTTCCCAACATTTCCCTTCACTACTCTGCTCCTATTGATTGCAGCGTGATGAAAAGTATACTATAACCTGCCCAGGAGTATGAAGAATAATTGTAACAAGTTTCGTTAAAATCCGTCGAGTAGTTTTTGTTTCTATAAGGAACATACAGACAGACAGACAGATAGACAAAAATTTTACTGATTGCATTTTTGGCATCAGTATCGATCACTAATCACCCCCTGATAGTTATTTTGAAAATATATTTCATGTACAGAATTGACCTCTCTACAGATTTATTATAAGTATAGATAATAAGTATGCCAGCTATTTTTTTGTACTACTTATTTTGTAAACTTTGGTACGTTACAATAGTAAAATAAAAAATTTGCGAACTATAACTAATAGCTACTTGCTATATTTAATTTTGAAATATTAATTTTGTTAAATAAAGTACCATAGTATGTTGTAAAACCTTGAATTATGATAATATTGAGCATACAATCTTTTATTTTACAAAAACTGCTTAATTTAATAGTTGACTAGACAAACTGGTGACGTCATGAATCAACAAGCCTATAAAAAAATTATGAAACGATTGCGTCTTTAAAAATGCAGCTTTTAAAAAGTACCTTAATTGACTTGCCAGTCAACATACCTACCTAATGCGAAAATTTTAAATATATTTACTTATTAAAATTTAACTACTATTTTAACTTTGCGCGTTTGACAGATCAGACATTTGCAGGTTCGTGCGAAGTTAAATATTCATAGCTAAGAGGTGTAAACGTCTGTCAGTTCAGCTAGTCTATCTATCTATTTACTTAAAGAAATAAAAATAATAACCAAAATGTCATCAAAAACAGAACGACTGTGCCAAACTGGATAATTCTTTTTTGATGTGATTGTTTTGTCAAGACGTGGTTTATATGTAAAAAATATTGTATGTATGTTATTATGTATGCAAATATGTCTGAATATGGTCAAGGCTGCTAGCTGCCCCTTTGACTCTGCCTACGCCTTCGGGGATTACGGGAGTGGTGGTATGTATGTAAAAGTTCACGGAAAAGCTTAAAAATTAAGATACTATTACTAAATAAAACAATCTCTTAATTATAAATTGACGTCTGATAAAACGTTAGACCAATGATCGTCCGTTCAGCTAATTTGCAATAAAAACCGATTGAATATTCCTAGCGGTCTATAGAGTATTAAAGTTCGGACCAACTTCTATTAACCAAATTTTGAACGTTGACATTGAGAAACGTGATTTGCAAACTTAATGAAAACTTTGAGGCTAATTTCATCCTAGTCTAAACTTCTATGACAATACCGTTACTGTAACGATACAGTAGTAAAATAACGTTTTGTCGTTACCCAAAACTTCACCCTTTTTGAATTTAGCATAGTAGATATGTTTAAAAAATAATAAAATAAAACGAATAAATATTTTTTTTTTTACTTCGCCATCTGTCTACCATTCAGTCTCGTCAAAATCAGAGATTAGATAGAACAGACAAACAAAGGTTAAAAAATTAGGATTTTGTTTTGTAAATAATAACAATAAGTTAAAATAATAATAATAGTCCTTAAAATAAATAACATTTCATACTAATTATGCGTTTAAAATTTGTAAATATGCTACATAAAACTGACCTATTATTAAACTCAAATAAAATTAATCACACAAGCTCACCCATTATATTAACAGAAGGTGATGTTAGGAGCCGTAAGAACAATAGAGCTTGTATGAAAATGATTATGAATGTCAAAGAAACGAGTGAGGTGTGTAAGGATCGTGCCATATGGCGTTCGGTTCTCTCTGCCTACCCCGCTAGGGAAGTAGCGTGAAACTAGCAGTTGAAATTACATACATACATACATAACATCACGACCATAATCCCCGAAGGGGTAGGCAGAGTCAAAGGGACAGCAGGCCCCTTAAACCATATTCAGCCAAAAACAAAACACAATATTCTATCTAACCCAGCCCGGGTTAGATGGAAAATTGTGAAAATATAGTGACAAGTGGCTAGATCGTCCCCTACACAATCACATACCCAAAACCCCATATACCATTAGTCGCCTTTTACGACACGCTAGACAAGAGACACAGTTAGCACATTATTTTTTAGTCCCCGACCAACATGGGACGAAATTGATTAAAATATTACCTTATAAGTGAAAACATTCGGCATTATTTCACAAAAATATCTAATTATTAAGTAATAGAAATGAATTAAGATCTATATATGAACTTACATGATCATGGTGGCATGTATCGTTGCTCTGAACTTTGCTCTTCAGTAAGTCCGGACCCGATATACCTGTGAATTTAAACATAAGTTTAGACTTAGGTACTCATATTAAGTTTCCAACTGAATCTAAGTTAGAAACTTCGTTTTTTACTTCGGTAGTTCTAAGAATAGTATTATTATGTATTTTTATTTAAATTTGAAACATGAAGCATAACTACTTAAATCACTCTTTTATAGGGAGTTTGAAAATATAAATTACAAGTTTTGATATTTACAAATTGTGTTTAAATATTGCCCGCTGATATATTAATTCAATAGTGAATTTACTCAATAAAAAATTTACAACCAGTTAACATATTATTTAAATTTACTTTCGTCAGCTTAAATTAATACAATAGACTACAATAGATAACGTGATTTAAACCTAAATTGGAGAGTTAAGCTGTTAACGTAAAGCTTATTTAATCCCTACGAAAGATATAACTTAGGCAGGTTACAAATGAGCGACAGTATAACTGCGAATGAAAACGCAAAACTAATTATTAAATAATTAAATATTAGCATCGCCCCATGGTTTTACCCACGTAGTTCCGGTTCCCGTGAGAAAATGGAGATAAAATATAGCCTATGTTACTTGCTGATAAAGTAGCTTACCATTGGTGAAAGAATTATTCAAATCGGTCTAGTAGTTTCGGAGCCTATTCGATACAAACAAACAAACAATCAAATCTTTCCTCTTTATAATATTAGTATAGATAAGTTTATTTCTAGCAAAATTAATCGGAAAGCGTTAGTGAATCAATGTAGTAAGGCAGGCCTCATAGGGTAAAAGCCGGATAGTTGCCACACTTTTTAAAAAGCTCCTTTAAATAATGTGTGCCAATATTTTTTTTTATTCAAAGTGTATTTTCAAACATAGTTCATTCATCTTCTAACATACCCTATCTATAAAAATATTATAAATATAATAATTTTTAAGTAAATCCAGTTTAATATGACCTCTAAAAAAGAGGATAGTTGCCTACTATAGCGGATACTAGCCTAACGTTAAAAATGGTTGGGGGGATACTTGCCCAATGTAAGGATAGTTGCCCGTCTGTTTTTTTTTCAAATAAAAATGAACTTATATTAATTTAAATAATCAGTTTTTATTATTAAATACAATCTTTTATTAAGTATTAATTAAAGTTAAATTATAATTGTGAAATTATAACAACAATAGACTCCAAAATAGTAAATAAGTGTCGAAAATAAAAATGTTAGGTTATTATTTATTTTGAAGATAGGACAATAAACAAAATTAAAAATAACTTTGGCATCAGCCTCTATTAAGTAAGTATTCAGTCCTTATAACTTACTGAGATCCTTTATTATGTACTAAGTACTAAGAGAAGTTAAATTATTACCTAATCAACACTTAAAAATACTAAGGTTTTAAATTGTAAGTTACTGAACATGTATTTTTTTAATTAAATATTAGTATTTATCTTAAATAATAAAAATATGGTAATCAACTTTGAAATTAGCATTGATTATTATCACCAGAAGTTAAGCTTTTCAACTTGCAACATCTCATGCAATGGTTTTTGAGTGTTGAACAAGTTTCGTGCAACCACATGAGACACATCTGACATTTAATCCAATCTGATTTCGATTTAGTTAAATTATAATTTTCAAAACATTCTACACAATAATCATAAACTGAAACTTCTTTCTTGGTATTTTCTATTTTTGAATGAAATTTAATATATTTTCAGGGTCTCCAATAGATAATTTGTTTTTTTGCCTTTGATTAGTAGCCCTTTAGTTGTTTTTCCTTTAGATATTTTTTTACTTATAACATTTTCTTCATTTTCACTGTTAGAACAATAGATACGAGTTTTTCTTTTCCTTAGAGCCCTTCCTTCAGTCAGTTCAATAAAATCTGTGCTATCTGATTCTGATTCACTGCTAGTAATATCTCTATATTGTTTTGATTTTTTATATTTTTGTAGTCGCCCGTTTTTCTTCGTAATCTTTTCTTTGCTACTAACTAGTTTGTTTTTTGTTTCTTTTGTTTGTTTCATTACGCTTGTTTTCTTTACTTTCTCAGTTTTATTCTTTATTTTATATTTATTTTTTGTTTTTTATTTAGTTCTTCGAACGCAAGTGTTAAACTGTCTTCTGTCTTCTGTCTGCAAATGAAAAAAATAACTAAGAAAAAAAAACTGTCTGCTTGTTAAAAATGTATAGTTACCGATAGTTGCCGCAGGGCAACAATCCGCAAAAGACAGTAGGGCAACTATCCGATTTGATACGGATACTTGCCCTTTTTATTTACGAAATAAATAAAACATATTTAACAATAAAACCTTATAAACAGTGCAATTTAAACTCTAATGCACTCAAAGAAATATATTTTTGACTGAAATCGCAATCAGTTATAAAAATATTTAACAGAGATTACTTACCAATATAATTCTGGCGCTCGTCAAAGTATCGCCGCGGAAGAAAATTTTCTCACACGGACAAAACACGTGCGCCTTCTTCAACGGCTTATGCGGTACTGAGGCCTGCGCGGGGGACGCTTTTAATTATGATCAAAAAGAAACACTGTCAATACGTCTAACATAGAGCATTTGAAACTGAGGCATGTATCCGTCCGAGGCAACTATCCGGCTTTTACCCTATGCGAAGAGTACTGGTTCACACCCAGACACGTACCCCTGGATATTTCTAATCTAAGCACTGATTTACTCGCTCAACGGTAGAAGAAAATGTTGTCAGGAAACATGGACATCCAAAATAACTAGAGAAGTCTAATTATAACCCCTGGTTTCCATATTATCTAAGGGTCAAGAAAGTCAGAGAATTAGTCGCTTCGACGTAATAAAAACCAGACTCTCTGAATACTGATTTTGGGTCTAAGCGGACTTCAAATACTCGTAAGCATGTCACAAAAACCCTAAGAAGATACTATTAAAATAATCTATATTTATTGATTAATAACTGGAAAAAGCGTAGAGTTAGTTTGTATGACAGTCTGCACATTTTTTTTAGGTATTGAAGAGCTGAAGCACAGATTAAGCTGAAGCTCGTTTCAATAGTCACTAGAATAGTGTTGAGTGAGACTAATAATATTATATAGAACAGCTATTGCATTGAAGCACAACGCTTATAGTTGACACTCGACAGATGTCGATGATTGCCGTAGTTACCGACAGTTGGCGACGGTTACCGACAGTTGGTGACGGTTACCGACAGTTCCCCCCCGCCGGGGTCCTCGGTTTGTCGTACCGGGGGGGCTCAGTAGGCCCTGCCATGGCAGGGCTGAAGCGAAGAGGGACCCCGAGGTGAGCCGCGACTGCACAAATGGCATACGGGCAGTTGCGGCGGTCCGGCTGTAACCTCCGCAGCCGGACCAGGGTTGCCGAGGAAGAGGAGGAGCGGAGTGTTTTCGTTGCTCGCCTCCCTATCCTCGGCAACCCGACAGGGGCGCGCTGGGTCGCGTCGTGGTGGGTCGCGGAGGGATTGAGCGTCTCGATGCTCTCCCTCCGCGACGACAGGGCTCTGCCCTCAATTTGGGTCGCCGGGTGGAAGGCGGCCCCCTCTGGCGAGACGCTCTCCGCGTGCCCTCTGGCTTAGCAGAGGGCACAGCGCGAGAGTGGGCCCACGACGCCGGTCTCGGGGACGATCGGCGTCTGAATCCTGGGCGGAGTAGTTGAGACATGCTGGGTGGCCTGGCATGTCTCGACGCGCGCGCGTGCTCGGTGCTGTGCATCCGACGACTGATGGCGTGGGCTGCACAGCATCGACCACCGCCGCGCGAGGTGAGCCGCGCAGCGCGGCACGCGCACTACCGGAGGAGCTGTTGTATAGTCCCGACAGTGGGGATACCGGCTCCTCCGGAACTGCGCCGATGGAGGCCACCTTGGGGTTTAGTCGGTTCGAGTCCGACACACCGCCCTCTGGATCCCCGTCCGGAGGGTGACGGCTCGTGGGAGTTCCCCAAGTAAAAAAAAAAAAAAAAACGGTTACCGACAGTTGCTGACGGTTGCCGATAGTTAGACGTAGAGCATGCATCTCGGAGTTTTAGTGGGTATACCCTGGTCATTACCATCATTTCCGGAGAGGGGGTCTCCTATGCAGAGGCCCCGGGAAGTCCCACATAACCACGTCGCCCCCCAGATGCGAATGGTAGGTGGTGGTAATATAAATAAATAAACAAATTCTTCAGACTGGCACACCAATTGCCTAGTCCCAAACTAAGCTTATAAGCTTGTGCCATGGATACTAGGTGAACGGATAGACATACTTAAATACGTTTATAAACATCCATGACTCGAGTACAAATATCCATGTTCATTACACGAAATATTTACCCCTAGCGGGATTCGAACCCGCGACCCTTGGTTTCGTGGCCAGGGTCTCTGACCACTCGATCAACAGGCCAGTCCAGGTACGCGTAACGCATTTCTGCGGGTTAAAAAATACGGTTGATTACCAAAGCGTCGACGTCCGCTGACAATTACTGACACGCTGCGACACTGTGTCACACGTACCGTTGTCGCGAATTATCTTTGATGGTGTCGCCCGTCTGTAGGCTCTCTTAGGTTCTAGACCAAGTATTAAAATGGAATTGAACAACAGTGTATTTCGAAATTACAATTTGAAATACAGTCTTAAGATTATTGGTTGTTTATGTATGACATGAAACAGCTTGAAGATGTTTACGCTGACACAGTCACAGGAACGAGCCTTCAGTTGGCCAGTTGGCCTTCAGTTGACAAGCCTTCACCCCCTAAGGGTATGAATTTCCAAAAACCCATTCTTTGTGCCCCCTTACGCTATGTAATTGACTTCTAAGCATTTCTCAGGTCATGGATGGTCATGATCATACGTAAGTTTCTTTATCCGTTACTTAGTATTATATGCGGATGTTAAATATGAAAAAAAAAGAACAGGTCTCTTATATATACATATATATATATTTATTTTTGCACTTCATGCGCTACCTGCTCATGATTTTATACTTTATTTCACCTGCGTAGTTCCCGTTCCCGTGGGAATATAGGGATAAAATATAACCTATGTATAAAGCATTCGATTGGTGAAAGAATTTTTCGATTCGATTTGGTTGTTTGTTTAATTGAACGCGCTAATTCCAAGAACCTGTTCTAATTCGAAAAATTAATTTCAGTGTTAGATAGCCCATTTATCGTGGAAGGCTATATAACATCAACCATAAACGCGAGTGTAACCGCGGGCACAGCTAGTTTGCTTAATGAATGAGAACAGTAGTAGCTCAATGACAAAAACATACGCCTCATATCTGAGGGATATTGAAACGATAACGACCATATTACATGGAATGTTTGAAACCTATGTAACGGTTTGTAACCATTTCGAGACCGATATGAACTAAATGTTGGTAGATAAATGTTTCGAATAAGGAAAATAAATTAGTTCGTCCTGCACGGAATTCAGAAAAAAGAACTGGTCGGTCAACAAAAAATTTATGTTAAGTACGCAGTAACATCACGAATGTATTGTAGAAACGTATAGGTGTTAACCTTTTCTCGTATTCTAACAGAAATAGTCTGTAACAATAAACAAACTTGTAGAATAGCCGAATTAAAATAATATTGCCATGTATTTTTTTTACAAAACTCGGCTTAGCCACTGAAAACTCCTAGTTTATTAAACTCATTTTATTGGCTGTTAAAATTCATTGAATTAACGTGTTTTATCTAGTCCAGCTATACTCAATGTGTGTTCCGCGGAACCCTGGGGTTCCGTGAAGCCTTTCTGGGGGTTCCACAAAAATTGGTACTGATCATAAATATTATAGCTCCTGGGGGAAAATCCGTTAAAAGTCGATTATTACACCCCCCCCCCCCCAAACCCCCTCCCGCCCGCGCTGTTCTAGGGTCCCGTCAAATACTCCGCTTCCTAAAAGGGTTCCATAGCATAAAAAGTTTGAGAAGCACTGATCTAGTTCCATGAAAAATATATACCAACACTTTTTTTTTTTTACATTGTGATACGAGATTTACCAGAGCAAGTTTCGAGCAGTGGTAGCTCAATGGTCAAGGACACGCCCCTCTTAACCGAGGAGTGCGGATTCAAACCTGGGCACGCACCTCTGGATTTTTCAAATCTATGTACGTATTTATACCACTAGCTCGACGGTGAAGGAAAACATCGTGATGAAACCTGCAAATTCAAACAACTTTGGATTTGTAACCATGATCCAAAAATTGTCTGGTTCCCCTATCTTAGGGTTACGAAGGTCAGATCGGCAGTCGCTTCAGTGTAATTACCAGACTCGCTAAATCCTAGACCATGGTCTAAGCGGACCCGTCTAAACACGGGGCATAACGCTAGTAAGATGATATACTAGAGCAAGTTTCATCTTTGCAATAATCAAAAAATAGATAAAGTTTGAAAGAACCTAAGTTTTTACCGTTCTATCGTATATCTTTCTCTTCTGTAATAATATCCCTCATCCTATCAATCACCATGACCAGAGTTTCTGAAACTTTAGCCAAATTTACAATAAATAAATATTAAAATCCTCGAGACTGGCACATCAATTCCTTAGTTCCAAACTGAACATGTATGCTTGTACTACGGATACTAGGTAACGGATAGACATACCTGAATAGGTTTTATAAACATCTATGACTCGACTAAAAACATGACATGTCAATGTACAATGACTTTTTGACTGACCTGTCGGTCGAGTGGTCAGAGTCCCTGGCCACGAAAACGAGGGTCGCGGGTTCAAATCCCGCTAGGGCAAATGTTTCGTGTGCTGAACATGAACATTTGTGCTCGAGTCATGGATGTTTATAAATATACATAAGTATGTCTATCCGTTCCCCTAGTATCCATAGCACAATCACAAGCTTAGTTTGGGACTAAGGAATTGGTGTGTCAGTCTGCGAAATTCTATTTATAAGCAACTTACACGGGTTAACAAGATAATCAGCTCTACATTGAATACTCAGTTCCACATACGCTTTTTGTTCCACATTAGCTCAAAGGTTTCTTCGTACACGTGTTATAATTTTCCTCGTAAAGTATCCAAAAGCTTTTCTTTAAACGGCATGTAAGCGGAACGGCACGAAGGCGACATAGGAGAGAAATGTTGCCGACCCGTTGCGCTGCACTCGTGTAAAAATAGGCCAAGTTCGACTTTGCCTCTGACTGTGACAGTTCCGTACACATCCCTAGAAGGGGGAAGTGATAAATCAGGTCAAGGGAATCGAGAGATATATAAGAGTCAAGTGTTGCGCGCGGTGGAGTGCAGGAGCCTTAAGGACACGCAATATCTGCGCGCACACGCAACAAATATTCAGTGGAAGTGCCAAGTGGGAGTGGCAGTGAAGTCACAATCCTATGTGGTAGCGCAAGTGTTCAGTTTAGTTTAAAAATTCTGTCATTAAACGTCCAACTTCGAAGTTATGTCTTTTACCAATATGCAGTGAATAGGTTTTATAATGTCCTTCCTGTAGGAAAAGTTTCCTTTGTTTATTTTATTAGGATGCTAACTTTTGTTGTGTACCAAATGTTTGTTGATTAATGTTATATTGTAATATTTAATACTGCATGTGTTGCTATTTGTTAAGTGTCCTATGTATGTTTTAAGTTATTTACGCATCTATAGCTGTTATGTGTCAGTATTGCGTCTAGTCTCACTATTTAGCCCATGGTGGGCGGAAATAAAGACTAAGTCTTGGTGGGCGGTATGTTCAGTTTAGTAGTATGCTAGAATTTAGTTTTATATTGTTACCAATAGATGGCGATGCCTGTACTATAGCTCGCGGTATTATTTCGTTTTTCGCGACACATATATAGGTCTGAGCAACATACATTAAATTTCCTCCGTTCATAGTGTGAAGTGGTTTTATTTCACCTCATGGGTTTAGGGAGTTTGTACTTTGTACCGAAATTGTACAGCAAGACTACGCGTAGACTGCTTGTATCGAAATATACACATTTTAATAAGCGTAATATTATCTACAGTTGTTTCTTAATATAAAACTTCGATTATAATATGCAATATAGAATATGTGTTAAATTTTGTAAACATCGTTATTATATATTTTGGTGTCCGACAGGCCGACTTAAATGATCTATACACCCTTATAAAATATGTTGTTGAAAAGAGTAACTATCGAGTTTCTTGCCGGTTACTTCTCGGTAGAAGCGACATTCCTAACCGGTGGTAAATTCATATTATTAGTTGATTTTCTTGTTGCATTGACGATTTATAAATCTTTGTTTCAAACCTATATAAATAAAGAATATTTTTACTTTGACTTTGACTTTGACTTTGTCTAGTAGGTATTAAGAGTAAAAAGTACATATAAAAATAAAATGTAAGTATAAAAATTCTAGAAAAGCTTTTAAGTGGAACTGTTTAAACAAAAGCTTTTGATTTGAAAAGTATACGCAATAGGACTACAAAGTTTATTTTACAAAAAAAAAAACAAACATGGTCGAAGTTAGGAAAAGTAATACAATGTCGATATTCACTTCTGAATGTTGCGAATATTCTACACAGCATTCTTATATGCTTAAGAACAAAGATGAATATGCTTTGTTCCCTAACAATACCAGGAAATGAAGACTTTATAAGCGCGACTTGAGCGTACGCTCCGTGGGTTCGGTATTCTAACTTGATCTTCGTCAATCTAATAAATTAAGTTAATGTTTAGATTGGTAACTCAGTCTCAATCACTCAATGATTCAGTTTCATAAAAATAGTTAAACCTAAAACACTTTAATAATAAATATCGGACGACATCACATACATTAATCTGACTGCGAAGTAAGTAGCTTAAGCACTTGTGTTACGGATATCAGAATCAACAATGGTATATAAAAATATATACTTAAATATTTGATATTAACACCCAGACACAGAACAAACACAAGTATTCATCATACGAATGTTTGTCCTGGGTGGGGAATAAACCCACAACTCTTATCGAGCCAATCACTTTGATCATTACATAATATATTATGATAGCCAAACCCCCCCACCCCCTCCCTCCGTGAAAGGGGAGGTATCAGTCAATCTTAAATAGCGACCTATGACAGATCAAACAATACGCGATACTTAAGAAATATACCTCTGTTTTTATTTGCCTTGCTCAAAGTAAAATTATTTTCTCTTTTACATTCCTAGAATATCCTTAATACCTTGTACACGGAACCCAAATGTAATGTATCCCTTTTTTCCGCAAGCAAGTTGCGGAAAATCCCATTGACAGCCATTTTCCATTAGCTCCAGGCAGACATATAACGATGTACTTTTGCACCTGATAGGTAAATTGATATCTTGGGGGAGGTCATAGCTCGATGGGAGGTCACGCACCTCATTTACGACAGATGCAGGCTCAAACGCGGGTGAAACCTCAAATCTATGTACATATTTATACCACTAAATCGGGGGTGAGGGAAAACATCGTGATTGAATTTGTCTAGGTCCCCTACTAAAGTGTTTACATAACATAACATAACATCACGCCCGCAATCCCCGAAGGGGGCAGAGTCGAAGGGACAGCAAGCCCCTTTAACCACATTCATCCAAAAATAAAACTGAACTGGTTTTGTTGGAAAATTGTGAAGATGTAGTGATAAGTGGCTAGCATCGCCTACACGATCGTGTGATTGATCGTGTCGGTGTGTACCCAAAACCCAATACACCATTAGTATCCTTTCACGACATGCTAGGCAAGGAACACAGTTGGCATATTCTTTTTAAATCCCAGACTAACATTGGATTAATACTTAAATGTTACGAAAGGCAAATAGGCAGCCGCTTCATAGTAATAGCCACACTAAATCCTGGAGAGATAAAATGGAATATAAAATCGACATCTTCGCAACTCATAAATCTACTTACGAAAAAGAATACTGTCATAATTCTACTATCGGTGTCTTCGTAAATAACTCTCGCAATCTCTTTATAAGCCAGTAGGCGGTAGTATCTCATTAATTCAAATCTCAAGAGCACAGACCTTTAGATTTTATAATTCTAAGTACGAATTTACGCCACTAGCTCGGTGATAAATGAAAAAAAATGAGAAGAAAAATTGTGATTGTGTAGGCGAGCTCGCCACTATTCGCTACTTTTTCTTTATTTTCCATCTAAGCCAACTCGATCTTATTTTTAGCAATAAATTACCAAATCGATCATATGTTAACAAAAGATGATGTTAAGAGCCATAATAACCGTAGGGCGTGTATGGAAAGAGTTATGAATGTCATAGAAGCGAGTGAGGTGTGTAAGGACCGTGTCGCATGGCGCTCGATTCTATCTGTCTTCTCTAGGGTTGCCAACTTTTTCTACAAGAAATAAAGTATATTCAGGTCTATGAAGAATACTAAACAGTATTTTAGAAAAATGAACACTATTTTATTTATTTGTTGTTTTAAATACATATTTTTTAAAGCTTCTCGCACAACTTACTAATTTACAATCTTTTTTAAAAACGTCTAAGTATAGCACATAATAATGTGTACTTGCATTTTGATGCTGAAAACAGTATTTTGTATACTTTATTTTTGTTCAACATTAAAAAGTATAATTTAGTGAAAAATAGTATGATACTGTTTAAAAAAGTATAGTTGGCAACCCTAGTCTACTCCGCTAGGGAATTAGCGTGAAGATACATACATACATAACATCACGCCCATAATCCCCGAAGGGGTAGGCAGAATCAAAGAGGCAGAGGCCCCTTTAACCACATTCAGCCAGAAACAAAACAGCGTGAAGATAGTTTTCATAAAAATAAATGGCAGGCCATCATGATCTATCCTGGATAGATTATCATGAAGGCTCTTATCAGAGGCCGGAACCAGGGCCGGATCTACCATATGGCTTTTTGGGCTTCAGCCCAGGGCCCCGTGGATTCAAGGGGCCCCCAGCTAAGTCAAGTCAAAGTCAAAAATAGACGATAATGCGATAAAAATTCATAATTTTATTCTATTAAACAGATCGTACGGTTTGCAGTAACATACATAGGTATGCCGGTAGGTAGTAGTAGTAGTAGTAGTAGTAGGTAGGTAGCCCGGAATGTTAAATATCGTTTCCTCTCGGCCTTACCTTTAACTCAGCCGGCATTTCAGTCAAAAATCATTGCGCAAAAAGGTTAACGTTGAAAAAAGTTGATAAATTACAGGCTCATTTGGAAAATAATAAACGTGGACCCAATGTATTTTATGCTCACGTGCACCCTAATTGCATTCAATTTATCTATCTGCGCAAAATTGGACAAGTTCGAGTCGAACATATACTTTCGTAGCCCCGTTGGTGCAAAGATATTGATTTCGCGCCGAACGCAAAGGGTGTGAAGTCGATTCCGCTACCGAGACGAGAGGCTGATGTTTTGGTTACAGGTTTGTCTCGAGTCTGAGTGTTTGTGGTTCTTGTGTTAATTCTAATTACCTCAATAGAAATGTTTCACCATTTTGGAAGCTAATTTGGAAATATTTCAATGTATGCTATACTATCAGGTAATATACGTCTGAACTGCTCACGGCCCACATGTACTGACATCCTACTAATATTATAAATGCGAAAGTATGTATATATGGATGGATGTTTGTTACTCTTTCACAAAAAAAAACTACTGAATGGATTTAAATGAAATTTTAGGATAATACAAACTCATACACCCGAATAACATATAGGCTATGTTTCATCGATGTACCACGCGAGCGAAGCCGCGGGCAGAAGCTATATAATATTACAAATATTTTGGGAATTTCTTATATTAACTTGTACTTCGACACTTCTCAAACCAACCTGGTTTGCGAACATTCGAACTTTTTAATACAAAATAAAAAGAGGAAAGGTTTATTTGTTTGTTCTAACAAAATAATCTTAATCAGTAGGAGTTAAAATAGTTTTTTGTATACATAGATGTTTATGGGACTACTTTGGGATTTAAACCTACACGAACAATAACGTGGGATATGTTAAAGGAAACCCCACAGACCACAGAACGTGGGAAACTCAAATAATCTTTCAATAGTATCACTTCCTAATTAATTATCTTAAAACGAAATAGATCAGAAAATACATTTAAGATTTACGTAATAAGTTTACAGTCTATCTATGACTTTCTACAAATCGTCGCTAAATTCTACTACCGTTTAACATAAAATAGTAAACTTTTTTATGTAGCAAAGAAGTTTAACTTTAAAGAAGTACCTATAGCTGTTTTTTATAAAGTTTAGTTTTAAATATTAAGGGTATTATATTTTTCATTATGTCGCTGGTCTGGTTATATATTAAAATAACCAGCCCGGAGTCAGGAAGTTTGCGGTATAATCAACCCCGTGCCTCGGAAAGTACGGTAAGCCGTTGGTCCTGCGCCTGACCTCTCTCCGGTCATGTCTAATTGCCGTCTCACCGGACTATGAGAGTGAAGGAATAGAGAGTGCACTTGTGTTTGCGCACACACTTGTGCACTATAATGCACAGATCAGATGGCTAATCCTCGTTGAGATTGGCTGCCGTGACCGGTATCGGTTAGGAAGATATTATAATTATTCTGAAGTATGCGGTGTTAGAATTTAATAGATAGCACGAAAGGGGTGCTTTATAATCAGAATCAGGTTGTTCAGTTTCCAGTAAATCTTTCACAAAGCCATAGCTTTCCTGTGGCTTGTAACAAATGGTCCAAACTTGACAAGAACAATATAAGCAACTCAGGTTTGAAGCCCTTTGAACAAGGAACCCCACCAATTATTATGACAAAAATATTATATAGAAATGTTCAGGGACTTCACCACAGAGTGAGACACACAACGTGGAGTGAAAGAGAGACCAAGTGAATCAGACAAATGCGACAAATAAATATCTGTGACGGTTATCTTTCGTCTACAATTCGTGGTAGCCGGGGACAGAAAAAGTGTATTAATATTTTAGTGATATATTAAGCGATATGTCGAAATGTGAACATTTCTGAGAATGAAATTCCTGGCTGTCATTTTACAAATTGATTCGGTTATGAGTATTTTGACAACCGCTCAATATAATTTTTTGGCTGGAGGGAGATGTGTTGCTGTTTTACCCGTGTTTATGATAAATTTTATATAGCGTATAGCCTTCCTCGATAAATGGGCTATCTAACACTGAAATAATTTTTCAAATCGGACCAGTAGATCTTAAGACAAACTCTTCCTTCAGCTTTATAATTGACAAGTTTCAAAATGACAAGCTCGATGGCGCATTCGGTAGTGACCCTGCCCCATGCGCCAAGAGTTGTGGGTTCGATCCCCACCCAGGACAAATATTCGTATGATGAATACTTGTGTTTGTTCTGTGTCTGGGTGTTAATATCTAATATATTTAAGTATATATTTGTAACACCACTGTTGTTTCTGATATCCGAAACACAAGTGCTTTTAAGCTACTTACCTCGGAGTCAGATCAATGTATGTGATGTAGTCTGATATTTATTTATATTATTTATTTATAATCTATACTTATAATAAATCTGTAGAGAGGTCAATTCTGTACATGAAATATATTTTCAAATGAACTATCAGGGGGTGATTAGTGATCGTTACTCATGCCAAAAATGCAATTAACGAAACTTGGTACAATTATTCTTCATTCTCCTGGGCAGGTTATAGTATACTATTCATCACGCTACAATCAATAGGAGCAGAGTAGTGAAGGGAAATGTTAGGAAAACGGGAGAAGTTACTCCATTTTTTAAGCTTCCGTCGCGTGTGCAGACTTAATGGTTAAAGTTACATAGAAATCATAACCTTTATAGCGGCACCCGCGATTTCACCCGCATAGCTCCCGTTCCCGTGGGAATACGAGAATAAAATATAGCCTATATTACTCGCTAATAAACTAGCTTTCTATTAGTGAAAGATTTTTTTAAATCGGTCCAGTAGTTTCGAAGGCTATTCAATACAAACAAACAAAAACAATCAAATTTTTCATCTTTATAATTTGACTCTTTTTGACTCTGCCTACCCCTTCGGGGATTATGGGCGTGATGTTATGTGTGTGTAATATTAGTATAATGAGCTGTAAAGCGAAATTCCTCCATCTGTCACGTTGACTAGTTACAACTGCCTGTATAAGAGAATGAATATCACGAAACTTTGAAGGGCTATCACTTAGTAACCACAGAATTCAAATAGCAACAAAACAATACTAAACACCTTTACTTTATTGCTATAATCTTAATATATATAAAACAAAGTCGGGTTTGTTCAAACATAAATCATAGACATTATGATTTTTATTAAAATCGATAATTACACTTATGATTAAGAAATTTATTAAAACAAATATTAGAATAAAACATATTTATGAATATTATAGTTATTTATTCGAATGATTATGAGTTTCGATCATTTGTATAAACAAATATATGAAAACAAATATTACCTAGTAAAAACTAAATGTATAATTAGTGATATTATGAATTTAAATGATTACATATACATATTTTTTAATATGTAGTTTTTAATTTTTTTATGAAGAATGATCATTATGGTTTTAAATGGTATGAGAAATATTTTCGGACCTCCGATAATAGGAAAATGCGTACCCCCGAGAACGGCTGGACCGATTTTCATGGTTTATGATTTGTGGTATTTGTCTCCGTCCTAAATAGCAGAATAACTATTAAAAACTATGGAAAATGGACGAAAAAAAAACAATACAAAATATTGTCCCATGTTGGTCGGGGACTTAAAAACAATGTGCCAACCAATTTTTGTGGTCTGTGGTGCCAACTGTGGTTCTTGCTTAGCATGTCATAAAAGACGACTAATGGTATATCGGGTTTTGGGTATGTCATTGTGTAGGCGACGAGCTAGCCACTTGTCTCTACTTTTTCACAATTACCCATCTAACCCGGGCTGGGTTTTATTTTTGGCTAAATATGACTTTGATTATGGGCGTGATTTTATGTATGTATGTACATACATACATAAAATCGCCAAAAATAATTGTGTGCCACTCCAACCACTGACTCACAACCAAGTGACTAGCACTTGTCACTACTTTTTCACAATTTTCCATCTAACCCAGCCCAATTTTGTTTTTGGCTGAATGTGATTAATGGGGCCTGCTGCCCCTTTGACTCTGCCTACCCCTTCAGGGATTATGGGCTTGAAGTTATGTTATGTTATGCTTAACTAAATATTATTGTGTATTTATTGTAGTCCTTTCATAAAATCATAAATTAAAATCAGCGGTACGAAGTTCGAAGGGGCAGCTAGTTATACGAATATATCACCCACATTGTCAGTGAAATACAAAAGCCACAGTACAAAGAAACACAAAGTATTAGTTGGAAACGAAATGATTTGTGTACCTTTCTAGTTTGACATGTTTATTTATTATCAGTTTCCGCTATACAAATATAGATATTTTCCGCTTTCCACAGACACAATAAATGTCGTAGTACCTACGCAAAAATGTATGTTGACGGTTATTATTATTGTGAATAAAATAAGAAATAATAAAATTACCTTTGTCCATTGCAATACACTAGCTTGGTGTATTTTTAGCATTACCCGGAAATAATGCCAGCTCAGGTGATTTTTAATTTAACTTAAACAAATCAAAAGTTGTTTGAATTTGCAGGTTTCATTACAATTTTTCCCTCACCGCCGAGCTAGTGGTATAAATACGTACATAGATTTGAAAAATCCAGAGGTACGTGCTCGAGTTTGAACCCGCATTCCTCGGTTATAAGGCGGGTGTCCTAACCATTGATACCACCGCTGTACCAGATAAATACATACAAATTATTCAGTGTTTCTATGCAAACCTTTGTCTGTTGAAATCCGACACAATAAGCGAGTGATTTTGTTCCAACTTGGTCTGGGACATAAAAATAATGCGCCAACTGTATTCCTTGCCTAGCATGTCGTAAAAGGCAACTAATGCTATATCGGGTTTTGAATATGTGATTGTGTAGGCGACGAGCTAGCCACTTGTCTCTACTTTTTCACAATTACCCATCTAACCCGGGCTGGGTTTTATTTTTGGCTAAATATGACTTTGATTATGGGCGTGATTTTATGTATGTATGTATGTACTAATGAGTGGTTCTCAGAAACACATAATATTATTATTACTATAGACACTTAAAGCGGCCGTGGTAGTGTATTTGCAAACGTAAACAAAATATAATAACAATAAGTCATTTACAATTTACTTCTGGTTGTTAGGAACGTAAATACGGTCAGCAGCAAAATAAGATGAACATTTTAAAGCCTTATTCCTGAGGAAATAAGAACGAAATATGGTTAACTATTTCAGCTGCTACCCGTGACTACAGATCAGAACTAGCATCGTTGTAAGAAAATCCTTACTAATGATTTAATTATGAAGGCAACTGTCTTTCTGGAAGCTAAACCATGCCGCCTGAGCTATTGCGTTAAATTATATTATCGTAGTAATCATCATCTTCCAAGCGATATGTCCCGTGTTAAGACGGGGTCCGCTTAGACTATGATCCAGGATTTAGCGAGTCTGGTAATTACATTGAAGCGACTGCCGGTCTGACCTTCGTAATCCTAAGAGGGGAACCAGACAATTTTTGAATTATGGTAACAAATCCAAAGCTATTTGAATTTGCAGGTTTCATCACGATGTTTTCCTTCACCGTCGAGCTAGTGGTATAAATACGTACATAGATTTGAAAAATCCAGAGGTACGTGCCCGGGTTTGAACCCGCAGTCCTCGGTTAAATGCGTGTCCTTAACATTGAGCTACCACCGCTCCATCATATTATCGTAGTAATCTAAGATGTAATATCCCAGAAAAAAACTATTGGTAGACCCGACGGTTTATAATTCATAATAATATACGTAGAGCTTGTATAAAAAGAATATTGAATATTGAAGAAGCAAGTGAGATGTGAGTAAGGATCATGCCATATGGCAGTCGGTTCTCTGCCTACCTCGCTAGAGAAGTGGCTTGAAGTTTTGTTAGTTAGTTAATAATATATTCAGATTAGCACACAATTGTTTAGCTCCAAACTAATCATGTTGATTGTTCTACTATGTAGGATAAACATACTTGAGCACGTTTGTAAGTAACCTTAACTTCAAAGAAAATATAGTAGGATTGAACTCACAGCATTTATTATTTCCCCGTAGCATCAAACCAATATTTTTACCTAAGCGTTCAACACCCATTTAACCCATAATAGACATTCTTCCGAGCAATTTTCCTTGAACTTACACTCGACCTAGATTTAGAGAGCTATACAAACGATAGACATTGGATCTCTGTAACACTAAGACAGAAGAACCAAATAAATTGGATCATATTTACAAATTGAATGTTATCGGGATTTGTTCTTCTCGAAGTTTCTTTTTAGGGCTCCCTCTCTGCCGAGCGGATGATATAAAATGAAACTATCTTTATTTACTTAGGCTTCAAAAAAGCACTTGTAAATCGTGAGAACAAAATATATATGAGCCAGCCTCAAAAAGCAGATTCTATATAAACATGTATTTATATACATACATACATACATCACGCCCATAATCCCCGAAGGGGTAGGCAAAGTCAAAGGGGCAGCAAGCCCCCCTTTTAGCCAAAAATACAACTGGGCTGGGCTGAGACTGTGGGATGGAAAATTGTAAAAAAGTAGTTTGTGTTTATATTTTAATGAATAAGTAGCTTTTGTTGCGGCTCCGTCTGCACGGAATACAGTCAGATACATCATACCGGCGATCCTGCGGAATCAATTCAATTTTTCGAATAAATTCTGACAGACATAATGTTATTAAGGAAGTAAAGATTTGGGACGCGTCCTCTTATTCCTTATTGTTGTTTACAATATTGCATGAATAAAGAGTGGGAGTTGTTTAACTGTTATAGTTTTATGAAACATGATGAAACAGAATCACTGATCTTAAACAGATAGGCATGCATACGCAGGTACTAGTACACATACATGGACACATACACGCTCGAACACACAATCACCCACACACACACACACACATGAATAGACACATATACAGACATACTAATTATATTCAGATTATGTACAAGCTCCTAAAATATTATTTAAGTATGAATTTAGTTTTAAATTTTAAATGCTATGTAATCAACTATTACTGGTATCCCAAGAAACAAGTTTATCTTAGTTTGGGTCCGCTGGAAAAACAGAAACATGTATTTTAAATAAAATCTGTATGCATTGTAGTAGTTCAGTTTTTTGAGCTATAATAAATATTATTTCATTTAACAGGCCCGTTGGTCCAGTGGTCAGAGACTCTGGCCACGAAACCAAGTGTCGCGGGTTCTAATCCCGCTAGGGGCAATGTTTCGCGTGATGAACATGGACATTTGTACTTAAGTCATGGATCTTTATAAACCTATATAAGTATGTCTATCCGTTCGCCTAGTATCCATAGCAAAAGCTTATAAGCTTAGTTTGGATTTAGAGAATCGGTGTGTCAGTCTGGAGGATTTATATATTTATTTGCACTATTTTACAACGAGTGGACTCGATCAAATACCTCGGTGTGCTACTGGATAGCCAACTAAGTTTTCGCTACCACATAGAGTCAATCGCAAATAGACTGCGTAAATTGATGTTCATTTTCAGGCATTTAAGGCACATTGCAGACTTTAAAATACTAAAATCAGTATACTACGCCTTATGCCAATCGCTCATTACTTACTGTATTGTGGCTTGGGGTGGTACTCCAAAATCCTACCTAATTAAGCTCGAAAGGGCTCAAAGAGCAATTCTTAAAATATGCACTCTTCGATCTTTTACATACCCTACTCGAGAGTTATACAGCACTTGTGAGGTGTTGACAGTGCGCCAGTTGTTTGTCCTAAACGCAGTCCTCAAGCAACACTCAGTAACCCCGTATTTATCCGAATTACCCTGCACGGCTAAGAGACGCCCAAGAATTGTCTGTTCCCTTCCTCGCCTAAAATCTAAGTATGCGAGAAGATATTTTATTTACCTTGGCCCTTATTTATTCAACAAAACTAACAATGCTTTAAATATTCACCCAAACTCAAAATTTGAATGTAAAAATAAAGTTAAAAACTGGCTACTAACTCAAACCTATGATGATACTGAATCCTTATTTACAACAATAAGTTAAATGAAACAAAATATTTTAAAACATTGTCTGGGTCTGTGGTCATATTTATTATATCATCTATTCATTCTTATGCTCTCGTACTCATTGCTCACCCACACAACTTACTAACACTTGTATCGAATATTATCACATTCTCACTCATTCTCCAGCTTAAACACACACACACACACACACACACACACACACACACACACACACAGACACACTCATGAGTTAATAGTCAAAACTCCTAGACTACTTTACCTATATTTAGTTTTTATGTAAACATAATATATCTTTAAATTTGCGTAACTAAAAACATAAATGTAAACCTTGTTGTTGCAATCATGTCTCCTTCATATGAGTGGGGCCCTGTTGCCTGTAACACAGGTTCTCCTACCACAGGCAACAGTTGTCACCTGTTTCCGTAAATATTTAATATGCATTTCTGTACTTACCCTAAGAAACGATGTAACTTTTATGTGTCAATAAAGATATTATTATTATTATTATTATTATTATTTAATTTAATATCAAAAAATGTGAAAGAGAGTTTATATAGCGTCACAAAGAATGTTTATAATAACATACTTTATTATGGGGCATGTTTGTTTGGTAAATATTGTTATTTACTGAACATACAATGTCTCGGATCATATCAAGGAAACATATAGGTATCGAAATTAAACCAGTTTGTCGAGAGGGCTTATGTAAACTTTTGACTGGCTCCATTGCTCATTCGGTAGTGACCCTGCCCCATGCGCCAAGAGTTGTGGGTTCGATCCCCACCAAACATTCGTGTGATGAATACTTGTGTTGGTTCTGTGTCTGGGTGTTAATATCCAATATATTTAAGTATTTATTTGTAATACCACTGTTGATTCTGATATCCGTAACACAAGTGCTTAAGCTGCTTATCTCGGAGATCAATGTATGTGATGTAGTCGGATATTTATTTATTTATTATTTATTATTAATCTTCATAAACTGGTGCGTTTATTTATATTGCCCTTTCAGTCAGAAAAAAAGGTAACTGTGTAACAGAGGCAGTGTGACAGATTTTGGGAAGACATTGTCTATATTTGTCCCATGTTGTGACATAGGAAATGGGATAAAAAGAATGTTCCAAATGTATTCCTTACCTAGCATGTCGTAAAACGCAACTACCTATCGGTTGTTGGGTATGTAATTGTGCAGGCAACAAGCTCGCCATTTGACAATTTTACAAAATTTTGCATCTAACCTAGCACACAATTATTTTCGGCTAAAATTAGTTAAAAGGGCTAGCTGCTCCTTGGAAAACCAGCCCTCAATCAAATACCTATTCATCTGTGTCTTATGACAGACAAGGGTTATATTATGACATATCAGGCAAATGAAAAAAATATTGACTTATTTGTTATTAACATTAGAACTATGCCCATATATTAAAATGAGGGGATTGACATTTTAGATATTCAAGAAAATATAGTGTTAAGCGGGACGGGAAGTTTATGTAAACTAGACACTTTATGGAACGTAATTTATTTGCTGGATTTGGGTAAAAATTGTTAAAGAAACTCTCTACTCCTTTGCCTACCTCTTTGGGGACTGGAGGCGTGATGTGTATTTATTTTATTTAGAAAAATAATCCGGGAATCGAGCAAAACTATTAACGTTTATTGGTAAAATCCATACGAACGAAGTCGCAGGCTTTATATAGTAGTTGCTACTACGCTCAACCATTGCTTCAAGGCATGGACTTTAACCGTATTAATTTTTTCTACCGAGTTATATCAAAGAAACTGTAAATTCATAAGTAAATTTTTTAAATTTATTTAGAAAGTCTTTCTGAAATAATCAAATCAGAATAATGCGATAACCTATGATACGTAATTAATTTGCCATTTGAAATTTTTATTTAAAAAGAGATTATTCAATTTAGGTTTATTGTGATAGCAACATTAAGTATTTACAATTAATCCCACTTCGATTAATTTTGCATCTATTAGACATGAGCTTATCTATGAAAAAGATTAATTAACGGGAATGTAATTCACAAACGAAAGTTCAACTTACTTTGAATGCCTAACTATTTATTAGAACCATACTAATATTATGTTTATAAATATTTAGGTATCCTAATTGCGAACTAAATAACTTATAAAACGTTTAAAAAAACAATCTTAAATACTTGTCATGTCACTTAAAGATAGACATTGATTTTAAAGAATATTTCTTGCGAACATTTACTTTTCAAAGACTTCTCAATATTATTTATTTATTTATTAAATTACCAACATTACACACAGAAAAAAATATGTATAACAATAAATAAAAAATCAAATTAAGGCCAACTGTTCCCACAATTAAAGTTAACCACATCATACTCGTTAAAAAGAAAACAAAACAAAACAATACTGTCAAAGAGTATAGCCCTTAAGAGGGGATAGAAAATAAACAAATATTAAACAATAATTATGAAAAAGTAATAACAAAAGAAGGAACAATAAATCAATCAATATTAATTATACATGCTGAGGTATATCACCGATTTGAATAGAATTTAAAAACGTTAATATAACGAAATGATAAAAGTCTTTAAATTTTGTTATTTCGTTTATGTTCCCAGAATATCTTTTGAGATAAAGACTTGGGATAAAGCAAAGCTCTCAGATTATTTCTTAAAAACACACAGTATCCAATATTAATAAAATCTATAAATCTATACAAATATTATAAAGCTGAAGAGTTTGCTTGTTTGTTTACTTGAACGCGCTAATCTCAGGTAATACTGCTCCGATTTGAAAAATTATTTCAATGTTAGATAGCCCATTTATCGAGGAAGGCTATAAACTATATAACATTAACCATAAACGTGGGAGTAAACCGGGCACAGCTAGTAACTAATATTTCAGATGTGAAAGTGAAGTTTCACGTCTTAACTATTTAACCGATCATGGTGAAATTTGAAAAATTCTCTATGAAGAAACGGAAAAGGCTATAAAAGAACTGTTCCAGGGATAAAGAAATTGACAACAGGACCAATAGTTTTATTAGACAGTAATCAGCATAACTATTTAATTACTTTTACTACTCTTCGTATCAAAGCGTGTATTTTTTTAAATCGTGAATTCTTGCATCATTATAACCTACACTGAACTGCTAGAAATAGGCTATTTTTTTATGAATTGTAAATTCTTTGCGATCTTTTTATTTCCAGAGTATATTACTGTTAAAAATATTAAAACTCCCTACAACGAATCCAAAGTCATAGGACGTGTCTGTACCAAATTAGATGAAAAATTTGACTTATTTTGAACGAAACTTATGTACAAACAACCCATTATACATATAAATACAGACCCTAACACAGAAAATGTAAGACATTACACAATTTACAAACTAGACGTTAGAAAACCAATCGAAAAGAAAAATGTCAATTCCGGTGCAGTCAACTATGAAGAAACTCAAAACTATAATTTTAATATTAATGACATTCAGGCTGGTTTCCCAGGCGGTGACCAATTAATCAACTGGTCTCCAATACACAAAAGTCAGTTCCAATTATTCGCCAACGTGGACAGGAGACAAAGTAGCAATATTGATTGCTACGTCCCCGGTGACATCGCAATATTGCGTGATGGCTTTGTGCTGACAGCAAACTAATTATAAATTTAATATTGGTATCTATAAAGAACATTTAACGATGTTGGTTACAAAGGACTGTCTTTTAAGCTGTTTCTTTAATTTTTTACTCAGTAGCATTACTAACAATCTTGAACGAAGTACCTAAAGAGCTTAAAAGCAGAGTCTTTGCTAGTGAAGTTGGTTAAGACCTTAATGGGTTGAATTAATGTGGAGAGATACGTTTATTTATTAGCCTGGCTTCCTACAAAATTGTCTTCGACAAATAAGCCAGGTTTTGCAAATAACTACCATTTAACTTTGGTATCCAATCTAAGAATAATCTAGACCAGCTATACTCAATGTGTGTTCCGCGGAACCGTGAAGCCTTTCTGGGGGTTCCACGAAAATTGGTACTGATCATAAATATCATAACTCCTGGGGGAAAATCCGTTAAAAGTCGATTATTCTACCCCCCTCCGCACTGCCGCCCGCGCTGTTCTAGGGTCCCGTCAAATACTCCGCTTCCTAAAAGGGTTCCATAGCATAAAAGTTTGAGAAGCACTGATCTAGACCTTCGGCTTTACTACTCTTCTTGGATATACGCTTCTTAAGAAAGGCGAGTGAGTCTTACACACCTCAACATTTTTTCCCTAAGCCTGTAATAGGACGCAAACACCTTCCACCCGTAACTATCGAGTTTCTTGCCGGTTTCTTCTCGATAGAGTCTATCTTCCGAACCGGTAGTAATGTTTTCTTTTCTGTTTAAATTGACTATTTATAAGTGCTTTTTTGAAGCCTATATAAATAAAGAGATTTTGAATTTGAATTTTGAATTAGTTGACCATAACCGTGGTAGTAACTACAAAATAAAACAACGATTTCATAATATTTACCCGGAATCTCTGAAGGCCTGGTGTGGATGCAGAAAATCTTCCGAACAGTCCTGGTGAGGGTCCTTGGGTCGAGTGTGTAGGTGCCGTAGACCAAAGGGTCCATGCAAGAATTTGAGACCGCCATGACGAAGAATAGGTCCTGGACTCTTGCAGAGACGTGTTCTGCCGACTGCCTGTCCAGCATGTACCTGAAACATAAGATTTAAATATAATCCATTCTTTAGGGGGAATTGGCCCCCTTAATGCCAACGTTATTTCACCTTCAACAAATAACCAAATGCAAAAGAACGCAGATCCAATTGCATCAAATATAGGTCCAATCTTCAGTACAACGAATCAGATTTTCTATATGTATCATTCAATTAGGCTACCCTTTTATGAATGAAAGTTGAAGAAGACATATTTTTTTCTTAAATATTGTTAACGGCTCGTCAAGTTCGCTCAGTGTTAGTCTATATGACCTCCAAAGAGGCGTTACCCTCTTAAATTGCGCGCCCACGCAGCCGTTGAAGGGTCGAAAAAACTAACGAGCGCAAAAAACCGAGCCATGTTTATAGATGTGCGTTTAGCGCGTATAAGCTCTATACTGGGCACTAGTGACTTAATGGTAAAGACACAAGTCTCATAACCGAGGAGCGCGGGATCAAATTCGGGGACAATTTGTATTTCACATTTTTATACACGTATTTATACCACTAGCATCGCGGTGAGGGAAAACTCCGTGATGAAACCTGCACATTAAAACAATAAGGATCATAACCCAAATTATCTGGTTCTAACATCTAAAACTTATGAACCACGTTAGAAATATGTCTTCTCAGTAGTCTTAGTGAATACTTCTCAGTTTTCAGAAAGAAGTAGTAGTATTCAGTGAGAACATACGCCTCAGGTACAAAGGATGTTATTTCATAAAGAAAACCTCAAGACGTTTCGAATTTAACTACGTATGTGTGCTACACATCGCTCATCCTACGTTACGTAAATCTTCCCGCGAACCCGCTATGATCGAATGGCGAGCCCCTAGGAGTTCGCGTACCCCCCTTTGAGAAACGCTGTCTTAAGGCTACAAGAGACCATTTTCAACTCAATACAGCATACATTAAAGAGCTGGTATAATGCAAACCTAAAGATGTGAGACCTTTATTTCACGTGTTTACTCATAAAACCCCGACATGTGGACGTAGCTTTATCCTGCCATTCACTCGAACTGGTGAAAGGTCTCAGTCAATAGTAATATGGATTCCGAAATTAAATTGTAAGAGTATTAACCGACGGACCAATTTTATATCTTTTTGAGCAATAATAAACACAGTTTTATTCATTAATTCATTCTTTCATACTTAATATAAATGCGCCTATACACAATTACCTAAAAATAATGATGGTTTATATGTTCAAATAACGTTACCGTGTAAGCATAACAAAGCTATTATGGCGCAAAAAAAAATTGTGCAGACTTAGATCAGGGCATACTTATTTGTTCTTTTACTTGTTAGAACTATCAGGGACAGCACTTAAGACCACACTAGGGTTGCCACCTGTACTATATTATATAGTATCGTACATATTTCAGTAAATTGTACTATATGTTATAAAAATTTAAAAAAAATTATTGTACTAATAATACAATATTTTTATCGGTCATTCTATTGTTGCGCTTTTTATATATTAACTGTGCCTAAACGCACCCGTAACGCAGCATTGGGAATTTCAGTACAAAACGCATCACGTTGTTCGTCGCTCACTCACTTTGTTAACCCAAGCTTAAAGTAATGATAAATACAGATGGTGAAATAAATAATGACTGAAAATTAATGTGTACTATTTATTTTCCTGAATTTTCCAAAATTACTATATTTTTTGCTATGTTTTGAAAGAAATACTATTATACCTCCAAAAAAAAAGGTAGCAACCCTAGACCGCACTAAAGTTTCAAGTAATAATCCATATTGTTAGTAAAATTATAAATGCGTATGTAGGTAAGTCTGTTGCTTTGTCTGTCTATGATATAGGACACGCGAAATTTATGCACATAATGATGTAACAACAGGCGTTTAGCGTTCATGAATCATACTTTTCAAACATCACGCCCATAATCCCTGAAGGGTTAGGCAGAGTCAAAGGGGCAGCATGCCCCTTCAACCACATTCAGCCGAAAATAAAGGCGGGCTGGGTTTGATGGAAAATTGTGAAAAAGCAGTGACAAGCGGCTAACCTGTCGCCTCCACAATCACACACCCAAAACCCGATATAACATTAGTCGCCTTTTACGACATGCTAGGCAAGAACCACAGTTGGCATATTCTTTTTAAGTCCCAGACCAATATGGGACAGTGGGCTGGGTTGGATGGAAAGCTGTGAAAAAGGAGTGACAAGTGGCTAGCTCGTCGCCTACTCAGTCACATACCTACCCAAAAGCCCGTAAACCATTAGTCGCCTTTTACGACATGCTAGGCAAGAACCACAGTTGGCACATTCTTTTTATTTGTCCCAGATCAACATGAGCCAAGTCCTAGACCCACATAGGACATGAATCACTTTCTATAATTTGCATTCTAACTCAACTCAACGATAATGTAAAAGAGGGACAAGTTCCCCTATGATCCGAAAAGCAGTGGCAACATAAAAAAAAACATTTGTTTCTTAATTGTTTCCAAATTGATTTCTATTCTGTTTCTAAATTGAGATTCTATTATTGCAAACGTCTCAAATTATGTCTGTGTCATTTTTATATAACTCTACTAGCTTCTGCCCGCGGCGTTGCTCGCGAGGTACACCGATGTGACATAGCTTATGTGTTATTTTATTGTGTGTGTGTCGCGTTCATAATATTACTAAGATATATCAACTATCAGATGACAAGTTTATGAAAAAACTGTGATTTTAAAAATATAAAGAAAATTTTAATGGCATTTCGCCAAATCTTAAAAACTTATCGCCAGTAATGGATTTGTAACGCATTAGCAACCTTATTATCCATCTTAAACGTTAAAGCTACATGAAACACTTCTTAGAAGTTTTTAACTTTTCAAACGATTTTTATCTTTACTCGACTTTGAAAGAATTAGTACACTTAAGGGGAAAAATATAAAATCGTGGAAATATGACAATATTACCTGTTAACCTTGGAATGTTTGGTATGTAGTCTGATACAATATTTATTTTTCAATCATTTTCTGTCATCAATATAATGCTCTGTCCCATGTCGGGGACTAAAAAAGAATGTGCCAACTGTGTCTCTTGCCTAGCATGTAGTAAAAGGCGAGTAATGGTATATGGGGTTTCGGGTATGTGATTGTGTAGGCGACGAGCTAGCTCGGCCCAGTTTTGTTTTTGGCTGAATGTGGTTAAAGGGGCCTGGTGCCCTTTTGACTCTGCCTACCCCTTCGGGGATTATGGGCGTGATGTTATGTTTGTTTATGATATAATGCTAAAAGGCATACTAAACTGTGACAACATTGCGATATTATGGTGATATTTGATATATTGATACTCTTTTCGTTTATTGAAATCAAAAAGCGGAACCTTTGTTACTTTAGTGCAACAGATGACCTTATTGCGATATTACCATAAAGCGCAGAAAATGTTCCTCTACGTGTTATTTAAGAGTAATAAAGAGAAACCAATTATGCAATGAAAATTTTAATATTTATACATACACGTACATTTTTCTAGTCACTGTAAATATGAAACAAAATATCGTTTATGACCGTACCTAAATCGTTCAAACAAATTAAACAAATTAATAGTCATTAATTTGTTGTTGAACTAGTGCTAGTATGTGCCACCTAAGGGCCAAGAGATCTCCGGTTCAAATCCCGGGTCGGGCTAGTAAAATTGTGGTCGGTTATTTTAATATTGAAATTACTCAGTAAAAGTCTGGAATCAGTAAGTTGGCGGTGTTGGTTGGCGATGGGAATCATCTGTGCCTCGGAAAGCACGTTAAGCCGTTTGTCCTGCGCCTGACCTCTCTCCGGTCATGTCGAATTGTCGTCTCACCGGACTATGAAAGTGAAGGAATAGAGAGTGAACCTGTGTGTGAACCTATAATATCTCCTGCGCAGATAGCTAATCCTCGTTTAGATTGGCCGCTGTGACCGATATCAGTTATGAGGACTGTATTATTATAATTTGATTAAAACGCGAAATCAAGACACACGATACTGTTATAGAATGTGAAATAGAGTACTACCGATGCGTATACCGGGAATAGCTAGAAGATTCCTGTCAAATGTCCTATAAACCCAATTCCGAACTATGTCCAAGAAATACGACCTACAATATAGGCATCATTTCAGAATTAATACACGACAGTGACTTTAACATTTCTTTAGTGTCGTAGAATAAGATAAAAAATCAAAAGACCTAAGTTTGTTATTATTCCAATATATAAAAAAAATATTAAGGCCACTCCATTTTTATGAATTACATTTCTAGCGTCTTTAATATAAAACCGGTCAATTGCAATTCAAATGTATCTAAAATATTTTGGATAATAATCTCCCTCGTGTTAACAAAAGATAAATGTAAAAATTAGTTAGTTCAAAAATGTCCACTACATTTTATAAAAAGTATATTAAGTTTAAAATGAATAGCCGTAATAGCTCAAAATTATGCCTAATGATAATTAAAATTCGTTTTTACCACGTGTGGGTAAGTAACCCTTAAAGATAATTAAATGAGCTTCTTTTAATAAAAACATTATCAGTAAGACAAACAAAACTGTAGCACTGAAAAGTCTACTTTATTACATTCCAATAAAATCTGTTCTTGCGTATTTATCTTGGTTGCCAACTGAATACATATTTGTTTTAATACTCCTAACTTTATCATAAAAAAATTACGGTGAAATGTTAATTTAAGTTTAAAAGTTGTCAGCAAGTTACTGTAAAAATATATGGTGGTGATGGTATTATTGATATTTTTTTTACATATATATTTTTTTTTAAATATTATTTTTTTACAAATGTAAAAAAAAATATTCACGCAATACTGCATGACAATTTTTTTGTAAAGCCTAGTATTCAATTTCATTTCTGTCAAGGACTTTATAAGAAAACTTAGCTCGCCTACTCTCGCACTATTAGTACTTATCTTTATTACTATTTCCGATAATACTGACAATAATTCCGAAGACACATGTAGCTTTCCATCGGCTTAGAAAAAGTAGACACGACGAGGTTATTCCGACTAGTGTTTTTTACCAAATACATTAGAGATAAACAAAATAAATAAATAAATTCTTCACACTGACACACCAATTCCCTAGGCCCAAACTAAGCTTATGCTTGTGCTATGGATACGAGGTGAACGGATAGACATACTTAAATACGTTTATAAACATTCATGACTAGAGTACAAATGACCATGTTCGTCACACGAAACATTTGCCCCTGGCAGGATTCGAACCCGCGACCCTTCGTTTCGTGGCCAGGGTCACTGACCACTCGACCAACGGGCCAGTCGAAAAACGAACGAAATAAAACCTGCCACGTGTAGTAATGACGACTATAGCATACGTATCATTGTCTAGACGGGAACAAGCGTTCCTAGGTTTTTAATGATACATCCCAATTTTTTTTGCTTCACAAAATCGGTTTTACCTATAATACTTTATTTAGGTAAAACGAGCTCACCCTACTATAAAGCGACTGCAATGCGAACTGCTTGATGCACGAATGGGATAATTATAGCTATTGACTCTTTGCTCTTCTATGAAATTGGAATTTCACTGATTTACAAGAAGCATAGACATAACCAAATGAAACGTTTCGCCTTTCTTGCTTACAACTTGCTTGACATGTCGCCGTTTCTAGATTTATTGTTGTCATACAACGCCGGTTTTCCACTTCAGTATACGGTACAACAGATTGCTACAATCTCTTTGTGTTCCGCTGTAACAAAAGATCTTCTGACAAAGTTATTGGCCTAAGCTGAGGAAACACACATCGGGAGGGACAATATTACTTAGAACTTATGTCGAAATGTCACTGTTTTGTAAGTACCTTCGCAAACAATCTTATCGATTCTAGAATTCTGTCGCGATATTGCTGTTATAAAAGCGAATAAGAATATCAGTAAGAATATTTTATGACATATAATTAACTAGCTGTGCCCGCGATTTCAACCTCGTTTATGGTTAATGTTATATAGCCTTCATCGATTAATGGGCTATCTCACACTGTAAGAATTTTTCAAATCGGACCTGTAGTTCCTGAGATTAGCGCTTTCAGACAAACAAACAAAATCTTCTTCTAAACTAGCAAGTCTTGCTAGTTATGAACATTGAAATGAATTTTTAATCCGAAAAAATCAGAAAAACAAATTCTAAGTATTTATTTATTTATTTATTTATTTATTTATTAGAAAACCAACAGCGTTACAGAAAAAAAATTACAGTAGAGCTTATTGTCTAGTATGGCGAATAACAGGTTTCCCTATGTTTACTTAAAGTATAATACAACGCGAGGTAATTTAGAATAAACACAAACTTTGCTCATTAAATCAACTAAAGTCTAAATTAAACATCTTAATGTTAAGTCTTAATATTATCATACCTTATTAAAGGATATATTGATCGATCTATACCTATTTATGTATGAAAATGTAACAGTATATTTTACAATGTAAATACATTCAACGTAAAAATTACATCACTAACTTTTTCTTAAGTCTTTTAATTATCTATACTAATATTATATAGCTGAAGAGTTTGTTTGTTTGTTTACTTAAAGACGCTAATCTCAGGAACTACTGGTCCGATTTGAAAAATTCTTTCAGTATTAGAAAGCCCAATCATCGAGAAAGGCTATATATATAGCTTTTCTTCAACCAGAAACGCGGGTGAAACAGCGGGCATGTATGCAAATATACCTAGTTTCCAAGAACACAAGCTATAGTTTAATTAAAATCGTACCAAATATAATGTTTAGCTGGTAAAATTTAGCGTAAGTAGTCAGAGGGTTATCACATCTTGTTAGACGATAAATAACATTTTCTCGAAATACGAAATTAAAAAAGTTTTTGGCCCTAACAATTTATTAATATGATCCCCTCCCTTAATTAAGCGTCTCAACTATTTGCGTATATTATATCCAAAATATTACCTACATTTCGCTTTTGACAATTAGTCTTTGTTAAAGTTCGTTTAAGTGCTAAGTACAAACCTCCATCATTTATTAAAACTGGAGATTGTTCTTAGGCACACAATGGATATTAAAAAAACAATAATAGGTATTTATTTTTGTTGCCATATATTACACTGAATTGGACAATAATTAAATAAAAATAAATAAATATCAGACTACATCACATACATTGATCTGACTCCGAGAAAAGTAGCTTAAGCACTTGTGTTACGAATATCAGAATCAACGGGGGTATTACAAATATATACTTAAATATTGGGTATTAACACCCAGACACAGAACAAATACAAGTATTCATCACACAAATGTTAGTCCTAGGTGGGAATCGAACCCACAACTCTTCGGGCATAGGGCAGTGTCACTACCGAATGAGCCATCGAGCTTATCTACTGTCTAATATTATCAACTAGCTGTGCCAGCGGTGTCACCCGCGTTTTTGGTTAATATTATAAAGACTGTTTCCGTCATACATGATTTCTATGTAACTTTAACCATTAATGCTGCACACGCGACGGAAGCTTAAAAAATGGAGTAACTTCTCCTGTTTTCCCAACATTTCCCTTCACTACTCTGCTCCTATTGATTGTAGCGTGATGAAAAGTATACTATAACCTGCCCAGGAGTATGAAGAATAATTGTACCAAGTTTCGTTAAAATCCGTCGAGTAATTTTTGTTTCTATAAGGAACATACAGACAGACAGACAGACAGACAAAAATTTTACTGATTGCATTTTTGGCATCAGTATCGATCACTAATCACCCCCTGATAGTTATTTTGATAATATATTTCATGTACAGAATTGACCTCTCTACAGATTTATTATAAGTATAGATATAACACATATTAATATTCTAAAATAAGCCCTTGTCTATTGTCATCAATGGGGTTGTCAGTATACAGTATGGTTAATTTTTTAATGATATAATTATGATGGTATTGATGAGATATTTATATAAAAAGCAGTGGTACCTCCAGTGGGGATACGAATCTCATATGCGAAGAAGAAAAGCTTTTTAAAACATGCATTGTGTTTGTTCTGTGTCTGGGTGTTACTATGCAATATTTAAGTATATATTTGTAATACCACTATTGATTCTGATATCCGTAACATAAGTGCTTAAGCTACTTACCTCGGAGTCAGAGTATGTGATGTAGTCTGATGTAATCTGATATATTATATGCATATATACATACGCATAAATACGTACCCATGTATTTTTACCACTATTCCGGCAGTGAGTACTAAAATTATATACCACACACGTAGAATATCTATATGGCCAAGCCAATATCAATGAACGAATAACTACCCAACTTTTGCAACTTGGTCATGAGAACTCACAGTTGAACTTATGTTTCCGCTTCTACATCCCGATCCTTACTTTGCATATCAAAGTTCTGCTCCAACCCATTAGAGATGGCTTTCAAATTTTCATGTGCAGTTAGGAAAGTGGTTCTCAAAATATACAACGCATGACTATAGCGAACATGCTGCTAGCAATATTAGTATCCCAGCTGATAGCCACAAGGATCCTAGTATTGTTACATAAATCCAAGATGGTGCTGCCGTTTGCCAAAAAAAAATTGACAACTTTAACTTTTCGCAAAAACCTTTTGGGACTAGTTAGTTTCATTTCCCAAATGAATCTTTAGCAAATTTACATTTCGTAACAATTACTTGGTCAAATTTATCATTTGATAATTTTTGTGTCCTTTAACTTATGTACGTTATTATTTACATACATTAAATCCAAATAGATTGTTTAATAAATCCGTCCTATTATACATGTCGACTTTACCCCAATATCAGTACCAATAACGACTGGCTCGATGGCGCATTCGGTAGTGGCCCTGCCCCATGCGCCAAGAGTTGTGGGTTTGATTCCCACCTAGGACAAACATTCGTATGATGAATACTTGTGTTTGTTCTGTGTCTGGGTGTTAATATCCAATATTTAAGTATATATTTGTAATACCACTGTTGATTCTGATATCCGTAACACAAGTGCTTAAGCTACTTACCTCGGAGTCAGATCAATGTATGTGATGTAGTCGGATATTTATTATTATTTATTTATTTATCAGTATAGATATACCTACATAAAGATCTGTAGGGAATCTGTTTCGAATAATAATCGAAATATCAACTTGTCTCATCAAATAGTTTGGAAAGATCTAAGTGTAGTTAACATCAATAGCTCAATTATGCATGAATTATGAACACTTAGGTAATCCACCCAAGCATCGAAAGTTCATTAACTGACTATTATATTGATAAAGTGAATAAGTAAGTGAAGTGGCGTGAAGTTTAGTTAGTTAGTTAGTTTTTATATTGATTTGTGTTAGAATTCGCCGTATTTTTGAAATAATACGGCGCATCTTAACACATACCATCATCATCATCAATCGAGGGATTTATCCTTTTTCTATTATTGAGTGGCTCTATAGCTCATTCGGTAGTGACCCTGCCCCATGCGCCAAGAGTTGTGGGTTCGCTCCCCACCCAGGACAAACATTCGTATGATGAATACTTAGGTTTGTTCTGTGTCTGGGCGTTAATATTGATTAATTAAGTATATATTTGTAATACCACTGTTGTTTCTGATATCCGTAACACAAGTGCTTAAGCTACTTACGTCGAAGTCAGATCAATGTATGTGATGTAGTGTAATATTTGTTATATTATATTATGATAGTGTTGACCCGAGTGACGTCATTAAGTATGTCTGTTTACATAATATAGACACGACGAGCCAGCCACAGATCGTTACTTTCACAATTTTCCATCTAACCCAGATGAATTTTATGTTTGGACTCTGCCTACCTAGGAAATGACGTACCAGTAGGAACAATTCATTAGTGATAAGGTGTTTTTTTGGATCAGCACTTAGTTCATTCTAAGTTTCATGTCACATAAATAAAAACGGACACATAAATTACCTACTAAAAGTATGTATATAACTTTTAACAAACTTTAATCTTATTGATATTTATAGCTTTGTTTTGTTTCTGTTCGGCTTTGTTGTGTCAACTTTGTTACTCACGAATATTTGCTACGATATTTGTACTTGTGTACCACAGTCACGTATAAAAGCTGAACGACTTTAGCTGTTTAGCATACGTATTTGGTGGACATACGTTGTCGGCGTCCCAGTATCTAATATGACGAAAGTATTATCAATTAGACGCAAACCCTCAAAGCAAAAACAGAACTAACTAACTAAACTTCACGCCACTTCCCTAGCGGGGTAGGCAGAGAGAACCGAACGCCATATGGCACGATCCTTACACACCTCACTCGCCTCTTCAACATTCATAATCCTTTTCATACAAGCTCTATGGTTTTTATGACTCCTAACATCACCTTCTGTTAATACACGACCAATCCGGTCGTGGTAGGTGAGCCTGGGCCTTCCGCGGCTCCTACATCTTTCCACTTTCGCATTGTATATCTGTTTAGTCAATCTTTCGTCATCCTTTCTTTCCACATGTCCGAACCACCGGAGCATGCCTCTTCTTACCTTGACTCCGACGCTGTCTTTGACAGCTGAAGCAGCAAAACAGAATGTGCTCTAAAAAAATCTAAACATCTGGTAACGATAAACTCGCTAGCTTGGCCATACACTTCAGATGAAAAACGGGTTAGGTGATTTTAAACTTGCAAAATGCACTCTTTGTTCCTTCACTCTCATAGTTCGGTAAGACGGCAGTTTGACATGACCGGAGTGGGCTGGACAAACGGTTTTCGAGCATTCCGAGATACGGGGGTGATAAACCGCCTACTTCTCGACTCCAGGCTGGTACCTACTAAGTGATACCCCATACATACATATACGCACACACATATTATTATTTGAATATTTTTAGCTGCATTGTATTTCTGACTCCCACGTGACAGGCATCGCCTAGTGTGGGAATCACTGTAATTGTCAATGTAATTATTTTTCTGGTAAATAAACAAATTATTATAATTATTATTATTTCAGTACTAAAATACCCACCTACAATTTTTTTTGCCTGATCCGGGACCACTCGGTTTTTAGGCGAACCACTGACCAAAAAGGAAATTAAGATTTCTATAGAAATTCACTAACAAATCCAGTTAAGATCTTATTAATGCAGTCTTACCACAGCGTCATGGTGGCATACGGGAGCCAGCAACAAGCGAAGACCGTGACGATGGTCACCGTCATCCTGAGGGTCCTCCGACGAGCTCTCGCCAGCGGACGCTGGTCAGACCTTCTCAGCATGACCCGGCTATGGTCGGAGTGCTGGCATTTCTCTGCCAAAAAAAAAATATTATTAAAAAAAAAACATAAGGCGCTTAACACCCGCACCCGCACAAGGCGCTTAATACCTACACACGAAGAGCGTAATTAGCATGATTTTATTGTTCGAACGAACGCGAAATGTAAGCCATTTATAAAAAATGTAAGGACTAAAGTCTATCAGACTACATCAGACGACATCACATACATTGACCTGACTCCGAGGTAAGTAGCTTAAGCACTTGTGTTACGGATATCAGAAACAACAGTGGTATTATAAATATAAATAAATAAATAAATAAATAAATTCTCCAGACTGGCACACCAATTCCCTAGTTCCAAACTAAGCTAATGCTTGTGCTATGGATACTAGGTGAACGGATAGACATACTTAAATATGTTTATAAACATCCATGACTCGAGTACAAATGTCCACGTTCATCACACAAAACATTTGCCCCTAGCGGGATTCGAACCCGCGACCCTCCGTTTCGTGGCCAGGATCTCTGACCACTCGACCAACGGGCCTGTCTTAAATATATACTTAAATATTGGATATTAACACCCAGACACAGAACAAGCACAAGTATTCATCACACGAATGTTTGTCCTGGGTAGGGATCGAACCCACAACTCTTGGTACATGAGGCAGGGTCACTACTGAATGCGCTATCAAGCTTGTCTATGGCAAGTCTTTCATGTCCCGTAGGTATTCCTAGTTGCCGGTTTTTGAAATGCTATTTGCTTCAATCGTATATAAGAAAACTAATCTAATATCGTCTAATCTGGGACGCTGATTTAAAACTTAAAGAAGTAGTTTCCTATCCTATCCTAAGTATCCTATAGATATAAAATCCCCTTACAATCCCTTTCAACGAAAGTTGAATGAAAGAAACCGTAAAAGTCGTGATTCCAATATAGTGTAGTAGGATAACGATAAAAGCGTTCTGCAGTTAATAATAATAATAATAATAATGTCCTCCTAACCGATATCGGTCACGGCGGCCACTCTAAACGAGGATTAGCCAACTGCGCAGGAGATATTATAGTGCACAAGTGTGTGCGCAAACACAGGAGCTCTCTCTATTCCTTCATTCTCATAGTCCGGTGAGACGGCAATTCGACATGACCGGACGAAGGCGAACGGCTTAACGTGCATTCCGAGGCACGGGGGTGATTAAACCGCCAACTTCCTAACTCCGGGCTGTTACTGAGTAATTTCGGTATTGAAATACCTAGCCACAATTTTTTTGGCCCGACCCGGGATTTGAACCCGGGACCTCTTGGTCCTTAGGCGGCGCATGGTACCACTAGACCAACGAGGCAGTCAAAGATAATAATAATAAGGCGTAGGGACGTGACGACCCCATCGCCCGCTGGCGAGAGTTTGTGAGCGTCGCACCAAGAAGAGCAACAAATCCCGCCAGTGCAGTCAGTCCCCGCAGGGCGGCTTGTGGCGAGCCGTTGGTGGGTAGCGACACCACGGACCCTACTTCCAGGGGGACCACACAGACATTCGCGATATACACACTTACATACAGTTACACACCCCCTACCTCTGCGCTTGCTTTGACCGGCCGGTCAGAGTGGAGTCGCAAGAGCGGAACCTATGCTCCAGGTGGTAAGTGTGAAATGTAATAACGCCAGGGGCACTTGCGCCCTGCAGTCTCACGTCTCCACAACCTTAGCTGCTTCCTAGTGTTGCCCCCCTTGCCGCCCGTATGGTGGCTAGTTAGGGAGCCTACGTTTTGGTTTCACTAGTGGCGAGTCACCATGTGCCAAAACTAAAGTTTGTGAGAGATTTTCGATGCAGATGTTTTCGCAATAGTCCTGCATCAGCCGGATGTCGCCTTTGAGTGTATTTTTTATACTGCAACTAAGGGCAACATCCAGCCGGTGTTCCATCACACGTTTAGATCAAACTCTCAAAAGGCCTCTACATGTTGGACCCATGTCCTCATGCAAGCCTTAAAGGCCCGGGCTTATCCCGTGATTGTGCCGAGAGACATAATAATATTAATATACATTTATTTCGGATAGCTATCCATATTTCTTGTTAGTAACATTTTAGCTTAACACTATATTAGTACACTATTACAAAATAATATAATCATTTGGCCGGCAAAAGACATAAACTATATGTTTAAAGAATGGCTCGATGTATTGCACATTCGGTAGTGACCCTGCCTTATGCGCCAAAAAGTTGTGGGTTCGATCCCCACCCAGGACAAACATTCGTATGATGAATACTTGTGTTTGTTCTGTGTTTGGGTGTTAATATCCAATATTTAAGTATAACTGTTCTAAGTATCTCTGTTGAACCTGATATCCGTAACACAAATGCTTAAACTATTTACCTCGGAGACAGATCAATGTATGTGATGTCGCCGGATATTTATTTGTTATTATTTAAAGAATGGCCCTTCGAATCTATCGGCCACAGTTCTGAGGATACTGTTGGGGCTGGAGCGTACCCTCCGCCATAGGGATGCCACTCGGTTGCGCATCAACGAATATAAATCCTCTACTAGTTCTCCTGCGAACATACCCGAAGCACTGCAGTATCGCGGCAGCCCCATCAGTGCTCTGAACGCATTATTATATTGGACTCGCAGGACGCTGTAGGCCTTCTGAGTATAGCTAATCCACAGGCTTTAAGTGTAAAAAGAACTGCAGTATGCCCTAAATATGGTAACTTTAACGCCCCTAGTATACATCGCAAACCTGCGGATCAAATTATACTAATCCTACTAATATTATAAATGCAAAAGTTTGTATGTATGGATGGATGTTTGTTACTCTTTCACAAAAAAACTACTGAATGGATTTTAATGAAACTTTAGAATAATATAGCTCATACACCCAAATAACATATAGGCTTTGTTTCATCGATGTACCACGCGAGCGAAGCCGCGGGCAGAAGCTAGTATAATAATATACAGGAGAAAAGTTTGTTTGATTGTTTAGTTGAACGCGCTTTTCTCAGGAACTGGTCTACATTGAAAAATATTTTAGTGTTGTATAGTTCATTTATCTAGAAAGGCTGTAGTATATAACATTAACCATAACATTAACCAAACCGCACACACAGCTAATAATATAAGATTCGCAACATAATACCATGTTTATATTTAACTTCTAGGTTATAATGCCAAAAGCGATAAATTATTATCGCTCACGTTATAGTTATATTTAGCAAACGACGTTAGACGTCGAAAAACGTCTAGAATGGTCTGTTGTTCCATACGCTAGACAGTGCAGAAAAAAGTTACAGAACCCGGTCATCGTATCAAGCTTTTTCCAGATTTTTTTTACAATATATTAATAATCAATACATGTCTGTACACGTGTACGTCTAGGGGAATAGGGAAAACAGATAATGTCTAACAAAAAACAGGTTTTATTTTGGGTCTCATAAACAGTAATTTCATTTCTAAATTACAATATTGCCCATTCATACTTACGATTTTTTACGATCACTTTTGCAAACGTGCTAATAATATAGGAATAATTAATCTTATACAAATATATTATGAATGAATAAACAAAAATGTCTTAAAATAAAAATTATCGTCGTATTTAATATATCGCACCTTCAGTAATATAGCATAATACAAAAAAGTTGGTAGCTTTGAGAAATCACGTTTCAAGATTCTGGATTCATACTTTATATTCCATCTAGAGTGTGAGAGGTCACAGCTCTCTCTCTATCGCGCAATAATATCCGGTAAAGATGTAAATTTGGCGCCTTTAGTATTTAAAATCGAATATTTCCAAAAGTTCGTTTGTTGAGCCCTTGAGGTACGATTTAAATATATATGCGTCAAAGACTGTAACTATGATCTATCACAGATAGTTACCTATTATATAGACTACTAGCGGCCCGGTACGTGCTTCGCTACGTACAATATAAAGTACATACATACATACATACATAACATCACGCCCATAATCCCCGAAAGGGTAGGTAGAGTCAAAGGGGCAGCATGCCCCTTCAACCACATTCAGCCAAAAATAAAGTCGGGCTGGGTTAGATGGAAAATTGTGAAAAAGCAGTGACAAGCGGCTAACCTGTCGCCTACGCAATCACACACCCAAAACCCGATATACCATTAGTCGCCTTTTACGACATGTTAGACAAGAACCACAGTTGGCATATTTTTTTTAAGTCCCAGACCAACATGGAACAGTGGGCTGGGTAGAATGGAAAGCTGTTAAAAAGGTGTAACTGACTTAATATTAATTCGTCAAAACTCAAATCCTATTCCACGGGTTTAAAATTTAACGACAAACAAACAATTCTATAAATAACGCGACCACATTATGAAAATATATCACAAACGCCCCAAAATTACTGAAAGTCTTTTCAAAATCATCAAATTGATAAAAATACGATTTAAATGAATTACCATGCTGTTGAATCCCTGTTATTCGATTATGTTAATAAGAGGAAATATTGAGTCCGTCGGAAAACGTTTTTGCAGTGAGACTTGCGCCAGCTATGAGGGCGTGTTTTCCTCAGTGAGGATATATCGCTGTGTCCGTCCACAGAATTTTAATATAAATGGTAATTTAAATATATAAACACATTAACTTCAGCCCATGGAATTGCCTGCGCGGAACACGACTTGTCAAAGAAAACTTTTATTAAACGCCGGCGCCGGCTATTTTAAACAATTTCCGTTTGAAGTGAGCTGCAGCGTATAAGGAATATGTTTCCTATTACTTTAGTATAGATATATAATGCTCTCATTTTCAATAGAAGCAATTAGGGGTTTTACGGCTATTATTTTAAAAAAATATTCTCATCGTAGTATAAAATTAAGGATTTAACAATGTTTTCATATTAGTTCTAACTAAAATTTAAAATCTAAAGACACCAGATGGCAAAGATATTTTTCATTAGCTAATGAAACAATAATGATGATTATTAAGGCCCATAATTACCCAAGTGTTTGAACCTCTACTTACAGAAACATTTACTTATACTTTTAAGAGTTCATTTTGAAACGGATTTATGTACTTAACTTTCAAGCAAAGTTAGGACTTAGTTCACACTTAAATATATTTCGGTAGCTACTAATATTTTTAGAATACTTAATACACACATTCATTCTGTTGTCCCAGGTTGGTCTGGGATAAAGACTGTTTATCTTGCCTAGCATGTCGTAAAAGGCAACTAATGGGATAGTGGGTTTTGGGTATGTTATTGTGTAGGCGACAAGCTAGCCACTGTCACTACTTTTCATAATTTTCCACCTAACCCAGCCCAGTTTTATTTTTGGCTGTATGTGGTTAAAAGGACTTGCTGCCCATTTGACTCTGCCTACCCCTCCGGGGATTATGGGCGTGATGTTATGTATAAATTTATGTTCATTCTGTTAGTAGACGTACTAACTTCCTAAAGTTAAAATGATGTTTAACATATGATATAAATTACTTGGGACAGTGCTCCCATTTCAAGAGTCAAATGAATAAACAATAATGATGATTATTGACATTGACTTTGAAAATAATTACAAATCGATAGAATTACAGTTCAATCACTGTGATTAAATATGTCTAACGAGTTGACCATATTATGGTAAAAATATTTTTTATTAAGAACGATAGATGTTAAATTATATGCCTTAAAATGTTAAATTATAGTATGCTGGCCGACTTGACCGACAAAAAACCTTGAGATCTAAATGTGACTTTCGAATTTCACAGTTCACCGAATTCCTTTGGACCCATGCTACTGTTGACCGAAAGCACGTTTCGCCGAACTTAGAATTAGTACGATTCGGAGAAATATGTTTCGGCCAACGGTAACATCGGTCGAAGGGAATTCGGTAAAACGCTGAACGTCCATCTGAATGGATGCCAAAGAGCCAGACTTATGATGTATAATGAAGAGAGTTGGTCATAAAGACAACGTGGGAGACCGTATGTGAAGAGACATGCTCCAGTGATCCAGAAATGTGGAATGAAAGCATTTCGGCTATTCTGCCATCATAATTAGATTGTCCTGTTGACGACTGGCTACAAAACTGTTTATATCTGAGCGTCTCATTAACCTTAACGAAAATGACCAATAAAATATATTTAGGAATTCAAAGAATCAGCTCGGCATAATTTAATAAATACAGTGCCGTTCTGTATTTTAGAATTCCATTTTTCTTTCTTAATTTCACAGCAAATAAAAAGTCACATTCATCCAAGATTAACAAGATGAAAAGAAACGATAAAACGAGAATTATGGATGAAGCCACAGTACGCGATAAATCATGCCTTGAAGAAAAATATCATGTTTTTGCATAATCCACGGCAGTCTAATTTATCGTCCGCCCTTGTGCTTTCCACGAGACATGCGAATAAATTTCGTTTACGTCCTCTCGTATATTGGCAGATGTGACATATGAGTACACTCAAAATACTAGGTTAAATAATGTTATAAGGATATATGTAAGTGTGCAAATATCTAGCAAGGAACACAGTTGGCACATTATTTTTAAGTCCCAGACCAACGTGGGACTAACCACTGGTTCGATTTGAAAAATTCTTTAACCAGTGGAAAGCTAATTTATCAGCGGATAATGTAGGCTGTATTTTATCCCCGTATTCCCACGGGAACGGAAACTACGCGGGTTAAGCCGCAAGGCGCTGCTATAGTGTGTAAAATAGTATTTTAACCTTTATAGTTTCTAGGGTCACGCCTAGAAAAGGTAAGTGAATCCCGACCAGAAAATGGAACGGAACGGTAGCAAGAATATTAGATGATAGTTTTTTAGAAATCCTGCCCAAGGAACCTAGAGTGACAGACCTACATATTTGAAAGTCGTATTTATCAGTGGCCATATAAACTGGGCCAACTAACCGAAGATTTACATTGTCACAGAAAATAGGCGCAAAATACCTTCTGCATTGCTATTGTCGAGTTCAAATCAAGCTAGAAGAAAATGTTCCTACATATGTTTAATATAGTGATTTATTCTCAAGTGATAGCATATAAAAATATCTATCTTTTAATCCAGTATCCATAGATCAAAAATAAATGCTTAGTATGTCTAGCTAGAGCTAGATAATTGGTGTGCGAGCCTTAAGTACTTTAGATCAACCGTTTAATTACTTAGCAATGCTACAACTCTTAATAGTTGTAGCTTAAAGAAGTCGACTCGTCAAATTAATAGAAGCCTAAAAGAAAAATCGGTGCCAAGAATTTAGAAGCTATTTTCCAATAATTTAGCTTCACAAATATTATGAAGGTTAGAAGAGAAGGCTTTAAATACGAAACACAAATTAAGATGTTACCCGTTACTCGAGGAGAGGAAAACAATTGTACAATATTTGTTGTTAATTGTAATTAATTGCGGAAAAACCGACCCTGCGCACAGAGAGTCCTGTAAGTAGATTGAAGAGCTTGTATTGGTTTTCGTTTTAATTACAATTCAATTAACTTTATATTGGACAAAATATTGGCTGCTTATTATAAAATAAACGGCTAAGTAGTTTTGATGTAGCGTAGTAAAGTAGCATTGATGAAGCGGTGGTGGCGCAGTGGAAAGGACATACGCCTCAGATGCGACCGATGCGGATTCAAACCCGAGCACGTACCTGTGGGTTTATGAGATTTTACCTTACTACTGGCTCAGCGGTGAGGGAAAACATCGTGATGAAACCTGAGCACTTAAAAAACTATAAGGTGAACCATGATCCTAAAATTATCTGGTTCCCCTATCTAAGTGTTACGAAGGTCAGATCGGCTGTCGCAGAAATGTAAACAGATTCGCAAAATCCTATTATAGTCTAACTAGGCGGATTCCGACTAAAGCTCTGGAGCATTTTTTTTCCACAAGAGTAGGAAGCGAGAGATTTGACCCAACTGCAGTGATCAACTCGGCCCGCTGAGTGGACCAAGACGGACACTCGCACACTGTGTGCTCCGCCGTGTCGGCCGCCGCACCGCAATGAGGGCGACGGCGTCTCCTCCCTCCCTATTCGGTGCAGATACGACACACAGTTCTAATCTAACTTACTTTACTCAAAATATCTTATTGTACTTGAAAAGTTTTTTGCCAATTTGTCAAACTCACGCTTTAGATTGAGTATGTGAAGTGGCAATTCGAGGAAATATTTTTTTGCATTATAATATTTGTCAAAATAAAACATCATCTTCCTAGCGTTATGTCCCGTGCTTAGACGGGATCCACTTATTCCATGATTCAGGATGTAGCGAGTCTGGTAATTACATTGAAGCGACTACACGTCCTTGCTCGCCCTTAATCCTAAAATAATGTTATTAATGTTGGTGTCGTAATGTTTTCATGAATAGATATACAAATAGTATTTCACCATCTTCCTAGCGTTATGTCCCGTGCTTAGACGGGATCCGCTTATACCATGATTCAGGATGTAGCGAGTCTGGTAATTACATTGAAGCGAACTACTCGTCCTTGCTCGCCCTTAATCCTAAAATAATGTTATTAATGTTGGTGTCGTAATGTTTTCATGAATAGATATACAAATAGTATTTCATCATCTTCCTAGCGTTATGTCCCGTGCTGGGGGTCGGGACGGGGTCCGCTTAGACCATGATCCAGGATTAAGCGAGTCTGGTAATTGCATTGAAGCGACTGCCGATCTGACCTTCGTAACCCTAAGATAGGGGAACCAGACAATTTTTGGATCATGATTAAAAATCAAAAGTTGTTTGAATTTGTAGGTTTCATCACGATGTTTTCCGCTTCGAACTAGTGGTATAAATACGTACCTACATAGATTTAAAAAATCCAGAGGTACGTGCCCGGGTTTGAACCCGCACTCCTCTGTTAAGAGGCGCGTGTGCTTACCATTGAGTTACCACCGCTCTCTAAAATACAAATAGTTTTTATACCTATGAAAAAGAAATTTACATAAAGTTAGAAGTGCAGCAACTAATCAAAATAATCTTACAAATAAACAGTATTTTGTAATGAATCATAAGCGCTCTTAAATTTTTCTTTACCTATATATAAAAAGATTTCAAATTATATGAAGTTAAAAAAAAACCTTATATGTATTTTTAACTTAGCGTAACACACCACAAGGTCCGGAAACGTTTAAATACATAAGTATATGTAAGAAACTAAACTTCATTATACAGCGAGGAGAAGAAATATTCAAGTGTGGATTACCTATTGACTTTCTTGCTCGCTGAAAAACAAACTTGCTCTAGCCCTTGTTCGAACACGTAACTTAATAATAAAAGACGCAATTGAAAGAGGCTTATGTTATTGACAACTTCCTTCTAAAATAAGAATCCATTTGTTCGATATTTCCCAAAAATTGGGTAATCATTTTAATAATAGAAACCATCAAGCTCAAGATCCTGAGATTAGCGCGTTCAAGCAAACCAAAAAACTCTCCAGCTTTATAATATTAGTTAGTTTAGATCTGTTCAAAAGTTGTGGCTGAAAGACAACTTAGTTCAACTTCAACGTTAAGAATCTCGGTATGCCTCTCTGAATAATCCTATATAAATCTATTATTACTGATTTAGCCGTAGAATCTGGTAATTCGCAAACTAAATCAGATTAACTTGTTCAAGAACTGGACATACTTGGAATTTATAGTGGATTTCTGGTGGAATTTGCAAACTACAATTGTATTCTCACTTGTAATGGACTATTGTCTTTCTCGTAATATTATTTAATTGGAGAGGTCGCTAGGAAAAGAAATTTACAAAGGCATAAATGCAGGTAAATATCTTATTATTTATTTTCCAGGACAAAGATTCGGAGTCAGATCACTGTATGTGATGTCGTCGGATATTTATTTATTTATTTTCTTTAGCCCCATTTGGGTATTTGCCTGTTCTGTAAAGTTAGGATGGCCCTAAAATATGTACTAAATGTCGCATATGTATGGCAAATACCAGTCTATATGCTCGAAGCAATTTAGAAAAATCTTATCTTTAATTAACCCGACTAGGCCTTAGTCAGTGGGTACCCCCCAAGAATGTGTTTTCTACCTCCAGATATTTAAAAAATAATTACAGATAGCAATAACCAAGAGCATTAGAAAGTAAGCCACTCTACAATAAAGTATAATTGAATTGGCCGAAAAACGGTGGAACATGCCCAAATTATTGAGTAGGCAAACTGACCAGAATTCTCCTTGGAGTTCTTGGATATCTCGTAGAATATGCACGCATAGCACACAGTGATGATCATAAGTGGCAGGAAGTACACTGCGCAGAGGCAGAATACGTTGTAGGCCAGTTCCTGGCGCTGGCTGGCGAAGGCTTCGAACGACACGCACTGCTGAAACTCCGGCACCTTCGGATGCGTCATTACGCGGAACACGAGGCTCTGAAACAAGAAAATTTAAATTAAAAAGTATAGAAATGAGCACAGAATCCCTTTCTATTCTGATCTATATCTATACTTTACTAATGCTATAAAGCTGAAGAGTTTGTTTGTTTGCTTGAATGTGCTAACCTCAGGAACTACCAGTCCGATTTGAAAAAATATTTCAGTGTTAGATAGCCCATTTCTCGAGGAAGCCTGTAGGCTATATAACATTAACCATAAACGCGGGTGAAACTGCGGGCACAGCTAGTCTCATAATAAACCTTCTTTAATAGATACATACATAGCATACGCTCGCAATGTCCCAAGAAGGTAGTAGAGTCAAAGAGGCAATAATCTCCTTAATCACCTTTTAGCAAAGGTAACAGCGGTGGGTTGTCGCATACACCATCAATAAGCAAACCCATCACCCCATTCATCGTCTAATACGATATGATAGGCAAGGCACAACTAACATATATAGCACGCAAACAATATAATGATAAATATTGACAAACAAACAAACAATTTTGAATATATCAACATAACTAACTAACTAACTAAACTTCACGCCACTTCCCTAGCGGGGTAGGCAAAGAGGACCGAACGCCATATGGCACGATCCTTACACACCTCACTTGCCTCTTCAACATTCATAATCCTTTTCATACAAGCTCTACGGTATATCAACATTGTTTGCAAAAACAGAATATAACGCTTGATTTTTATTGTCCTGAAACAAAATTACCAGAAACCAGCTTCGAAGCATATTGTTCCCTTTAAATGCATCAAACATATCTCCGAAAAAAATTGTAACCTAGTTCTCTACACTTCTAACATTGGTATGCGAAAAATCATTTTCTTTAGAAAAAACAATCACAACATTTTCGCATATTCAATATGTACCTATAGCGGAGTAAGAATTAAATTAATCAAAAGTATTTTGAAGACTACTAATTTAAATAGAAAAAAGGCTATTAAAACATCAAAGACAAAGGTTATTCACAATATCAAGTTTAACGAACTACAGGTTTTCATATATCTACATATATCCTGTAGCATATGTACATATTTAAACATATCTCCACTTGCTAATTAATCAGAGCGGAGTCGTCAAAATCCCTGAGGCAAATTACAAGAAACTTCACCGACCAATCAAAATGATATTAGCGTGAGATTAAAATTATATTTAACTGGTTTAACATCCAGCTCGCGTTCACAAGGGAACTGAATATTTCAAAGAAATTATTTTGCCATGAAATTCCAATATTGTATGCAAACCGCGAACTCGTTTTTGAATAACGTCACAAAAAATTTGACCGCATATTTTTGAAATCGCATCCTTTGTTGATTTGACTTTGATGTCTAAAATAGACAAAAATTACCGAAGAAAACTTAGTTCGTAAAAATAGAACGTGGGTGTATTGTAAGTTCCCAACACACATGTAAAAATAGGCCAAGTTCAGTTGCTATACCTATGTGGCACTAGTGCAATGGAACTCTAAATAAACTTGCTAACTTTATCTTACACACCTAGCACAATATGCTAGGTGTGTAAGATAAAGTTAGCAAGATATGTTTGTTAAAGAAACTAATTGTATTCTGTTTTCATTATAAAATACCTGTTTTCAGTATAATATCGCCAGATTAAGTCATTTGAGTGTACATTAACCCATACAGGTTCATAAATACAGAACCGAGCATATAACCGATATAGTTGCAATATGATTAGCTTTTTGTTTAAGAAAACATTTTCCAAAATGAAATTCAGCAGCAGTCACTGCACTCATTGGTTCACATTTGACAGCACAATGCTGATTAATTAAAGATTGTTTATTTTGGTTTGTTTTTTGTTTTATATATTGTCAGTAATAAAAGCATGTCCGCAATGAACAACAACGCACACACAATGCAATAAAAATACAAAATGTAAATTGTTACTTAAATATTTGTTAAGCCCAAAATGGTATAATGATGATAATATTTATATTATTTAAGACCTGCTGCATTAATGAATGCAATAAATTACTTTGACTTTGACTTTGAATATCGCCCGAATATTCTTCTTGACTGGAAGCACTGCCGTGTACCTCATTTATTTGTTATTGGTATACACAGACATGCCACTCACGTACCTATTTCCAAGAATCATAACAAATTATATTAAGAGTTTTCTAGAAGTCTAGCAGCTATAAGCCAGGATTTAATACATACTCAAGAAGACAATAAATTGTCTAGACAAATATCCGTTAATGCTTCACTAACTTATACACAAAGAACACGTTAGCACAACATACAATGTTACATTGAATGATATAAAAATTATAAAAAATATACTATTCTCATAATTTTTATTGTTCAAAATGCTCGTTCATTTGTTCCTTTCCGAAGGTTTTTTTTCTTATAGTCTGACATATTATTTACAAACGACCCTCCCTCTGTATAATGAACAAAAAATATTTTTTATCAAATTTAATACATATGTTAGAAAATATCTATATCTCGAGTAAGTTGTAAAAAATAATGTCTGGCCAGACTGATTCATTTAAAATTGAAAAATTACTTTTAATAAATATTTCAAATTTAGATTACACTTTAATACAGTTGAAATTTGAGTCTCTACAAACTCTATTAACCCAACTACTTTATAAATCCACTGCATAAATCGTGAAATTTACGCTGCCGTGGTTTTAAAACATTCGTATTTCGTTTCACAGCGTTGAAAAAATACGAAAAAAAATCTACTTTTAATTGTTACAGCTTTCAGCCGGCGGAGACGTCTCGCCCAGCAATGTTTAATAAAAATAATTTAATTTTTTTTAATTAATCAAAGTCTGGCTAGGAATTTTACTGACAACACACTCGAGATATGTTTTGTTAGATATTAAATTTTATATAAAATACTTTTCATCCATTAAACAGATGGGTAAAGGTCGTTTCTAGTGCTGATCCTCTACTATGATATTATTATTATGTCTCTCGACACAATTACGGGACAAGCCTTTAAGGGTTGCATAGGGACATGGGTCCAACGTGAGGCCTTTTGAGAGATCTAAATGTGTGATGGAACACCGGCCGGGTGTCACCCTTAGTTGCAGAATAAAACACACACTCAAAGGCCACATCCGGCTAACGCAGAACTATTACGTAAAGGGAAACTAAAAACTGGGGCTATGGAGGGAGGTTCTACTGTGGACAGTAAATTGAGATATGGAGTGAGGTACGGACATCTGGCGAAATCTGCCGAAAATCGAAAATTTCTCACAAATATTTTAAGTTGGCAAACGGTGACATTAACTATAGGTAATACTCAAGTCAAATATGTTGAAAAAGAGTCAACCTCGGACTAAGAGGTAAAAAGTTTCAAACAAAAGTTGTAGAATCCAACATTTTTGTAATAAATGAAATCAAGATTGGAGATAGATTTTTTGGGCCTTTTGGCCATGAATATCGTTGAATATTCTCTCCTGAGTTTGACAGAATGTGAGTTTTATCTATAGAACCGATCCGAATATGACGTCATTATGGCACCAACTGAAACGTCGACTCGTAACGTTTTTGTGGGAAAATGTATAAGGTTGTTTCAGGGTGCTTTTCAGAATCCTTTTATCTTTAAATTAAACAATTTTGCTTACTAAAAATACTTTTTTGTGTAAAATTAGTGCCCACCTATATTGTGAATGTGGTTTAAAAAAAAAATTAAATACCCTATTATCATAAATATCATACATTCTACAAAGCGCTGACGAAGTTATTTTCGTCTCTTAAGCCAGAGTAAAAATAAAATAAGCCTAGGCGGTTCTAAGACTTCGGCCCCTAAGTACACATTACCTCACTCGCCGAAATTAGGTAGTAGAAAGGTCGCTTCAGTGTAATAACTAGACTTGCTAAATCAAGGATGATGGTCTAAGCACGTGCGAGCAGAATAATCGCGTGACATAAAACTAAATATCCTATCAGATCACAACATTACATACATTGATCTGACTCCGAGTAGCTTAAGCACTTATGTTACGGATATCAGAATCAACAGTGGTATTACAAAATATACTTAAATATTGGATACTAACACCAAGACACGGAACAAGCACAAGTATTCATCATACGAATGTTTGTCCTAGTTAGGGATCGAACCCACAACTCTTGGCGCATAAGGCAGGGTTACTACCGAATGCGTCATCGAGCCAGCCTAAACTGAGATGATGACATGTGCGCTCTAAGGAATGACGTCACGCCTTAATGGGCAACAGGGAAGAAAACGTACTTTTATCACGTTCCTCTTCTATTATTAGAAGAAAACAATTCCCGGTCACTGAAATAATTTACCCCAATCAAAAGAGGCAGCGGGGTGTTTGTCTTAAAACAATTTTACTATAAAACAGAGTAAAAACAGCGCCAAAGTCAAAGAAAGCTTATTTTATGAATATATTTCATACATCAATTAATTTTTTTTATTGGGATTAAACATACTTTACAAATGAGGGTTTCAAAAATACAAAACCGCCAGATGGCACGAGGGAGTCTCATGGTCTTATCACTGTCACTATTGGCTCCTTGTTGACAGCATGTCAGTTTGGTCTGACAACTAACCAATGAGGAGGGTGACAAGACCGCAAGTCACAGTTACGTCATCTTTTGGATGTTTTAATTAAAAAACCCTCATTCCGTCAATTTAAAACATAATTTTCCTTGTAACCCAAGTCTATATTTCCGTCTAACCCAAGTTTATCTAAGGATCTCATTGTCCAATCAAAGTCAAAGTCAAAGTTAGTCAAAATATTTTTTATTTAACACTTATAAATTATATATAAGTAATTATAAATTCAGATAAAAAAATATGATTCTACCACCAGTTCGGAATGTTACATCTATTAGATATAATGAGATAGTTAAAGGTTCAGCTTAAAACATATATGTAGATATAGAAGATAGAAACAATAACTACATATTATACTTACATTGGAAATACTTAAGTATTTAATAAAGAGCGCGTAGCCCATTTATTAACCGACTTCAAAAAAAAGGAGGAGTTTCTCAATTCAACTAATTATCTATATTTATTTATCATCATGTAGACCTTTGGACATGTTAATCTAGAAGTAAAAGTATCGAGGTCAGTATAGGTATATAAAGACTTTCTATGATACATTTTACACTCGACCAAAGCCGTTAATGGAAGATAGAAACCCTACAAAGGAAAGGCGAAATTTCAAGGAAGACATGAAAGAACGAAATTTACCTACATGTTTCACAGTATTTTATTTACTTTAATTTACTTTTCTCATCATCTTCCTAGCGTTATGTCCCGTGCTTAGACGGGGCCCGCTTAGACCATGATCCAGGATTTAGCAGTCTGGTAATTACATTAAAGCGACTGCCGATCTGACTTTCGTAAGCCTAAGATAGGTGAACCAGAAAATGTTTTGGATCATGGTTACAAATCCATGGTTGTTTGAATTTGGTTTTATCACGATGATTTCCCTCACCGTCAAGCTAGTCGTATAAATACGTACATAGATTTGAAAAATCCAGAGGTACATGCCCGTGTTTGAACCTGCACTCCTCGGTAAAGAAGCGCGTGACCTTCCATTGAGCTACCACCGTTCTGCAATTTTACTTTTCTCTCATACTTAATTACTAAACTGACTAAACCACCGAACTAATAGCAAATCAACAAAATATTTTATGCAAATACTAGATGTGCCCGCGGTTTCGCCTGCGTTTATGGATAATATTATATAACCTATAGCCTTCCATGATAAATGGGCTATCAAATACTGAAATAATTTTTCAAATCCTACCAGTAGTTCCCGAGATTAGCGCGTTCAAGCAAACAAATAAACAAACTCTTCAGCTTCATAATATTAGTATAGATTTAAATAAACTAACTAACTAACTAAACTTCATGCCACTTCCCTAGCGGGATAGGCAGAGAGAACCGAACGCCATATGGCACGATCCTTACACACCTCACTCGCCTCTTCAACATTCATGATCCTTTTCATACAAGCTCTACGGTTTTTATGACTCCTAACATCACCTTCTGTTAATACACGACCAGTCTGGTCTGGTAGGTGAGCCTGGGCCTTCCGCGGCTCCTACATCCTTGAATAAACACAAATTCAAAAACGTCGTAACAAAACTCGTCAACAAAAGGTACATTCAAAGCTTTGTTGATAAAAACCTTATCACCATAGGTTTTAATTAGAACGAAAAAGGTTGTCGTCTTTATACTAATATAATCTTGAATAAATAAATTAAATAAATTCTCCAGACTGACACACCAATTCCCTAGTCCCAAACTAAGCTTATGCTTGTGCTATGGATACTAGGTGAACGGATATATATCCATGACTCGAGTACAATACAAATGTCCCTGTTCATCACACGAAACATTTGCACCTAGCGGGATTCGAACCCGCGACCCTTGGTTTCGTGGCCAGAGTCTCTAACCACTCGACCAACGGGCCAATCTTAAAACCAAGTACTTATAACGCATTGAAATATTACAATATATTATTTCAATCAATGGTTATCTAATAATCTATACTTATAATAAATCTGTAGAGAGGTCAATTCTGTACATGAAATATATTTTCAAAATAACTATCAGGGGGTGATTAGTGATCGATACTGATGCCAAAAATGCAATCAGTAAAATTTTTGTCTGTCTGTCTGTCTGTCTGTCTGTCTGTCTGTATGTTCCTTATAGAAACAAAAACTACTTGACGGATTTTAACGAAACTTGGTACAATTATTCTTCATACTCCTAGGCAGGTTATAGTATACTTTTTATCACGCTACAATCAATAGGAGCAGAGTAGTGAAGGGAAATGTTGGGAAAACGGGAGAAGTTACTCCATTTTTTAAGCTTCCGTCGCGTATGCAGCCTTAATGGTTAAAGTTACATAGAAATCATGTATGACGGAAATAGTCTTTATAATGTTAACCATAAACGCGGGTGACACCGCTGGCACAGCTAGTAAATAATATTATTTACGTTTTTCTATCACTGTTATCTCTGAAGGAGTGGGTAGTCAAGGAAACGCAAGCTCATTCAACTCCATCTATAAAAAATACCTATATATTTATTTCAATAATGAAAGGTTCTTTAATAAAACTCGTTAAATACATTTTATTATTAGCTTCAAGCCACTGATCTATTACACGCGTAAAATTTAATTTTGAATTATGTTTGTCCCTTCGAAATATTATTATGTTACTTTTCATCGCGGAAAAAGATGAAAATAAGTTGTTTTTCAAATAAAGATCTATCAAATTGCCATTGACATGTATAAAAATCTGATAAGTATAAAACATTGTCTATTAATAGACTCAGTTTCTATACTTTTATACTTAAAGGTAAGCTGTGTGACCTTTACATCTACCTACATATTTACTGTCTTTCTTTTTGTCGACATTTGTCGCCTCTTTCAAGAAACCAAATTACAAACTTTTCAAATCTCATTCAACTCGCAACTTAACAAGGTCTTGCAAAAACCTTCCAAAACAATAAGACGTCAGCATACATATTCTGATCGTTTATTTAGCGACAAATATCTCACCAAAGATTTTAAAAGCTTAATATTTTCAAGGGAAATGCAACACTTCCAAGATCAATCTACGCGTATAAAACCACGGGATCGAAATCCATAAAATAAACGTTTGAATATTTAGCCAATTTCAAACTAATCCGATGCAATAAATACTCGCCGCGGAATAATCCATTTCAGCCAATACTGCATTTTGTCAAACCCTCAATCCCTTGAAGGCACGAATCCAAGGCAATATCCTAGTAAGTAGACACGATGAATTAAATTCAAAATTGCTAGACACTTTTATTTCTGCTGCTTTTACACAAATTGGATATAGTTCAGCGTCTAAGGCGAATTTTTCGAAGCGCTGGGTGCTTAGTCGAATGCGCGCCAGCGATTCCATATCGAACTTCGCTAACGTTCGTATCGCGCCACAGACTTGTTCGGGTGGACAAACCGGGAACAAACTCCGAGTTCCGCACTATGAGTTCTTAGTAAACAAGTTTGTGGCGCGATAGGAGCGGTAGCGAAGTTCGTTATAGAATCGCTGGCGCGCATTGCTTAAGCACCCTGGATTAAAATAATCCGCCGATATTTCCTACAATATTGAGATCATGAAACTCGTCTGAACAAGACAAACTAGTATCGAGTATCGCTTGATATATATTACCAAACTGACGTTTAAAAATCTTTGCATGAAAGTCGTACTCCACATCAGATTGTAAGCTGCTTTACAAAACACGTCTTTATGTAAAGTACTTTCAACATGAAGTGGTTCACAAGTAGTTGAACACATTTTGTTCTTACCTTAAACTAAAAGAACTCAGCATAATAGGTTATTGACCCTAGACTTAAACACAATTCTAATAAATCACCTAAGAAAATTCATGAGCCCTAGAGGCGTTCCACGTCCATTTATGTTGTATGGATATTAATCTAGTCAGATTACCAGACTGATAAATAATTACTAAACCGCTAGTAATTAAAATCTTCGTACAATAATTTACAATTTAATAACTCAAGAGTTGTGGATTCGATTCCCACCGTGATCCCCACGCAGGACAAACATTTGTGTGATGAATACTTGTGTTTGTTCTGTGTCTGGGTGTTAATATCCAATACTTAAGTATATATTTGTAATGCCGCTGTTGATTCTGATATCCGTAACACAAGTACTTAAGCTACTTACCTCGGAGTCAGATCAATGTAAGTGATGAAGTCTGATATTGATTATTTATTATATTATTAAAAAACAAAACACAAATGTACCTACTTCATTCCGTGTTTCTTTTATGTACAAATCTTAAATCATAGATAAAAATAAACGCTAACATAGATAGATAATAGATGCTCCAGATAGAACTCACTGTGTTGTCACAATGAGTTCTATTACTATATTTAATTAACTTGAAGAGGCTTTACATTGTTGCGCTAGTAAGTAGTAATATTACTTTCTTGCATTGTCCACAGGGTTAAGTCAATTTGGACCCTGGTTACACAGTGAAGAAAAATCTTTTTTAATGAAGCACATTAAACAAAACTGTCTAAATATGCTTTCTATTTTTAAACTTCTAAACTAAGGTCTTACCGTTTTCCGTCACCGTTGAGCACGTGGATTAAATATAAACTTAGAACACGAAAATGAGGCACGGAAAGCAACAAACATTGAACACATTTGACCTTTATTAATAAATAATTAAAAATAATGTCCCCCTAAATGATATCGGTTACGGCGGCCAATCTCAACGAGGATTAGCCAACGCAGGAGATATCATAGTGCACAAGTGTGTGCGCAAATACAAGTGCAATCTCTATTTCTTCCCTCTCATATTCCGGTGAGACGACAATTCGACATGACCGCAGAGAGATTAGGCGCAGGACCAACGGCTTAACGTGCTTTCGGTGGCACGGGGGTGATTAAACCGAAAACTGCCCAACTAGGGACTGTTACTGAGTAATTTCAATATTGAAATAACCAGCCACAAATTCTTGGTCCGACCCGAGATTTGAACCCGGGACCTCTTGGTCCTTAGGCGGCGCATGCTACCACTAGACCAACGAGACAGTCAAACCTCTATTACTAAGTGGTTAAGAGTGAAAATACGTTCAGACTTCTATATCGCATGATACCTACATACTAAAATTTAATCTTTTGAGCTACAGCCGTTTATCGTTACCATCTCTTTAGTTTTATCTTACACTTTAGGTGTCTAAAAAATATACATGAACTGCATATTATGTAGCCATTGTTACAGAAGTCATAGCTCCTTTTTTAATATTCTACCTGATCTTTCATTTTAATTTATTAAAAAACGTCCAGTCACTAAAAGTAAAAACCACTTTTAAAAGTCAGGAGACTTTATTCAAAAGCCGTTTGAAAACACTTTAAATTAAGCAATGTGCATTTCATTTTAGAAAGTAACGTTTACAATTTGTTAACGTTGAAACGTCTATCAATTTACTTAGCTCGGTTACATGAACCCGGCTAATTGTTTTTCTGCTAATGAATAAATGTATTATTTTGTGGGTGCAGGGGGGGTCCGAGTACTTTTGCGGTACCTGTCCTATGAGAAAAGATCCTCCTGGGACTTAGGTACTGTAGGGTTTTCGAAGGGGTCCACCTTTCACTTCTTCGAGCAACCCAGAGAAGACTACAAATATCACCACGTCCAATAAATAGGATGAGTCGGCGCCAATGGTCTGGACTTTCGTAAGCACTTTCAAGATGTTCTGTGAGCGAAGTTGCCTGACTAGCGAGATTGGCGTCATACTAAGATTAAGTGTAACGTCCTTGCAGTGGGAAGCCCGGAACCTACGCCGCGCCCTATGAAAGATCACCGTGACGTTAGGTAGTGGAACGGCAGCTCCCAACTTTTGAGTCCGACAAACCTTCGTAAGCCAAATCTAGGTTTGGACTGTTCATAAATGTATTCCTCATGTACAAAAAGAGGTCGTTGACTCTCGGTTGCGCTTATATGAGAAAACTACATACATACATAACATCACGCCCATAATCCCCGGAAGGCAGAGTTAAAGTGGCAGCAAGCTCCTTTAAGCACATTCAGCCAAAAACAAAACTGGGGTGGGTTAGATAGAAAATTGGGAAAAAGTAGTGACAAGTGGCTAGCTTGTCGCCTACAATCACATACCCAAAACCTGATATACCATTAATTTCGCCTTTTACGACATGCTAGGCAAGAACCACAGTTGGCACATTATTTTTTAAGTCCCAGACCAACAGGGAAAAAAAGGGTTGGGTTATACGAAAAATTAAAAAAAGCAGCCTAAGTAGGCGCCTAGGCGGGATAAAGGTTATAAATATTTACACGCAAAATATTACCGTCAAAACAGTATTAATTTTGCTAGCAGCTAAGATAAATCTGTAGATCTAGATACAAGATAAATAAATCTCAGCAATATTCCATGAAATCACAGTTAATTATACGAGGGTGGATTGAAAAGTTCGCGGCCTCAGCAAGAAAACAATATAAAATATAAACAAAAGTAATTTTATTTTTCCACGTAATCTCCACTTAACTCAATGCACTTCTTCCATCTGGTTTCCAACGCCTGTATGCCGGTCATAAAAAAAGTTTCTTCAACCCCTTCAAAAAAGTCACCCACCGCAGCTTCGACCTCCTCATTTGATGAAAATTTTTGACCTCCAAGGTGTTTTTTTAGGTTTGGGAATAAATGAAAGTCTGAAGGTGCCAAATCGGGGGAATAGGCGGGATGGGGCAGCAATTCAAAGCCACAATCACGAATTTGAGCCATCGATTCAACAGACGTGTGCACGCGTGCATTATCCTGATGGAATAAAACTTTCTTGCTGAGTAATCCTGGCCTTTTCTCTTTGATTGTTTCACGCAAACGACGTAAAAGGGTGCAGTAATAAGCCGAGTTTATAGTTTCACCTTTTGCAAGATAGTCCACCATGATGACACCCTTAGCATCCCAAAAAACTGACGCCATCACCTTGCCAGCTGACAAAATTGTTTTGGCTTTCTTTGGAGTCGGTTCATCAAGTTTTTTCCACTGCTTGGATTGCTGTTTTGACTCTGGGGTGTAGTGGTGTACCCAGGTTTCATCCATTGTCACAAATCTGGCAAAAAAATCTTGTGGATCAGCCTGAAACAATTCCAAACAGTCGCGAGAAACCGTGAGCCGTATTCGTTTTTGTTCAACTGAAAGCAATCTGGGTACCCAGCGCGCAGAAACCTTAGAAAATCCAAGTTCGTTGACTATGATGTTTTGTGTTCGTTCATACGAGATCCCAATAGTGTCAGCAATCGCCCTGATGGTCAATCTCCGATCTGCCAATATCAGATCACAGATTTTCCCGATGTTTTCTTCAGTCGTAGAAGTCGTAGGCCGGCCGGAGCGAGGGTCATCTTCTATACTCTCTCGTCCGCGTTTAAATTCTGCAACCCACTTTTTCACAGTCGTATACGACGGAGCAGATTCCCCCAATGTTGTTGACATGTCTTCGTGAATCTCTTTTGGAGTTAATTTTTTTTTAAACAGGTATTTGATGACCGCACGTTGCTCAATTTTCTCCATTCTTTAAAAACACTGCACTTAGGCTCACAAAATTCAGTCTAATTTAAAAACAGATAATGCTATTGCGATATAATTTTACAATGTGACAACCAGAGAGTAAACAAATCAAATGAGGTCAGTTACATTAAAATAGTTCAAGTATTTATGTGTTAGGCCGCGAATATTTCGATCCACCCTCGTAAAATATCTAATAGTTAAACTCAAAACCCAATAAGTACACGTCTTATCTCAAAATTTATGTTTTGATCTTTACTATGCAAATTAACATTACGAATATAAGTTACAACTTAATTCTGTATTTAAATATTTCATATTATTATTGGCCGTTAATAGTCCCATGTTAGTCTGGGACTTAAATAGAATGTGCTAACTGTGGTTCTTGCCTAGCATGTCGTAAAAGACGACTAATTGTATATCGGGTTTTGGGTATGTGATTGTGTAAGCGACAAGCTAGCTACTTATCACTTCTTTTTCTCAATTTTTCATTTAACCCATTCAGCCAGTTTTATTTTTGGCTGAATGTGGTTCAATCTATGGAATGATAATAACAAAATGTGTCCATTAACGTACATACGTACATAACTTCACGCCCGTAATTCCCGAAGAGTTTGACAGAGTCAAAGGGACAGCAGGCCCCTTTCACGACATCCCGCCAAAAATAAAGCATACATATTAACACATTCATTTGATTGGCTCGATGGCGCATTCGATAGTGGCCCTGCTCCATGCGACAAGAGTTGTGGGTTCCATCCCCACCGAGGAAAAACATTAGCATGATAAATACTTGGGTTTGTTCCGTGTTTGGGTATATCCAATATTTAAGTATATATTTGTAAAACCACTGTTGATTCTGATATCCGTAACACAAGTGCTTAAGCTACTTACTTCGGAGTCAGATCAATGTATGTGGTGTAATCTGATATTTATTATTCATTAAAAATGTAAAGATACAAAGTAACCTCAGTCAGTACCTAATTAATTGGATAAAAATGACTTAGGTAATGTCTCCTTAATGATTCCTGATCATTACTGACAAACGTTTAATCGTGCAAACAAACTTATCGACAAAAACATTAAGCATAAGGATTTTGAAGAAGCGAAGCCTCTTTTGATTGGATTTCAGTGCTAATGAAATTATCCATTCCATCCATTCTATCGAGTCTCTGTAGATATGTAATGTTGGTAAAACTTTGTTTTTCCAACCTTAATAAATCTTTCTTAAACGGGATGATTGATATGTTGAAGATTATGGACATGTATATCTTGATACAGATTTTTTTACTCAAATAGCAGTTATATATTTTTTATTTTTAAATTGAAGATTAGTAATAATCGGTTCTCTCTGCCTACCCGCTAGGGAAGTGGCGTGAAGTTTAGTTAGTTAAGATTAGTAATCTTCAGTTAAATACGCAACGTATCATATGCTACAGACGACCTCCTTTGTATATTACTTGTTTTTTTTTAGTATTAAAGTATAAAGGTAACTTAAACACCAGAGTGAATGGTATATAATTGTATGTAACTCAATATGTACCAATACAATTTGCAATCGTTTTTAACCGAACTACCTCCCTGTTATGCCAACAATGGGAGAAGCACCTGACATTTATTGAATTGAAGAAAATTGAATTCCATATAGATTCCCTCTGCCATCTTATTGCTTCACAAAAATATTTGTGTTTCACTTCCTTATTCTGATACAATTTTTTAAGTTCCGTAACTGAGGAGACCTTATACAAACCTAGTTGCTAATCATTTCATTTCATTTCATTTAATTTTATTTCATTTCATTTCATTTCATATTGTGTTTCAACTATGTATTAAAAACGGTCACGTGCTCTACAGATTACATTTAATTGAGTTATTACTCTGACTGGCTCGATGGCGCATTCGGTAGTGACCCTGCCCTATGCGCCAAGAGTTGTGGGTTCGATTCCCTCCCAGGACAAACATTTGTATGATGAATACTTGTGTTTGTTCTGTGTCTGGGTGTTAATATCCAATATTTAAGTATATATTTGTAATACCACTGTTGATTCTGATATCCGTAACACAAGTGCTTAAGCTACTTACCTCGGAGTCGGATCAATGTATGTGATGTAGTCGGATATTTATTTATTTATTATTATTTATTATTACTTGCCATATTGTTAGATTTTAATTTTATACAATACCAAGAATAATTGTTTTAGTGGTTTAGTAGAATATAGAATAAATTTTTAAATAATTTTACTAAAATAAATAATAATTGTTACATCTATTACTATAATTGTTGTGGTACACCTGTTCTCAAATTTGCAATACCTAAATGGTAACTAAATTGTAAGTTTATTTTATGTTCACACCTACTAGGTACACATAATGAGCAAATAAATGCTTGATTTGATTTGAAATAAATAAACAATCGACGTTTTTTTTGCAAGTTCCATTATGACCTGTGACTAAAAAATGCACCAATTGTGTTTCTTGACTATCGTGTAATCAAATACGATTAGCGGGAACTGCATTTGTGATTATGAATGCAATAAGATAGCCACATAAAGCGCCCAAGTGTGCAAATACGGATGTGCTTTCAGTTCCCTTACTTTCAAAGCCCGATGAAACTTGATGGGAGAGAGGTCAGGCGCGAGAGTAATGGCTTAATGGCCGAGTTTTTCTGTGGCACATTAAGCCCATATAATGTATTTGACCGACCAAAAGAAGGATGTTTGGTTTATATACAAAATATGATTATTATATATAAATTATTATAAAAATAAAAATGTTGATGAGTCTCTAACTAAATCGGTCATCATTATCCTTACCTGTGGTAAGCTGCAAAGTAGAGCAATGAACCACGCGAAGTATAACATCATCTTGCTCCTCTTTCTCGCAATAGCTAGCCGAAGGGGATAGAGAATCGCGAAAAACCTGAAACAAAAATAACGCTATAGAAACTGCTTCGGATATTTCGATTTAGAGCTATTTTGGCCTTAAGAAGGCACTCATAAATCGTTAAATTCTACTAAGATAACAAAATTAAAACAAGTACATAAGACAATGTTAATACAATAGATTATCATTCATCATCATTCATTCATCTCAGCCGAATGATGTCCACTGTTGGACATAGGCCTCCCCCAAAGTTCGCCAAAACGACCGGTCCTGCGCTGCTTGCCTCTAGCGGGATCCCGCGACCCTGACCAGGTCGTCGGACCACCTTGTGGGAGGCCTATCCACACCGCGTCTTCCGGTACGTGGTCGCCAATCCAGTAGTTTTTGGCCCCATCGGCCATCCGATCTTCTGACAATGTGCTCAGCCCATTGTCACTTAAGTCTAGCAATTCTGAGAGCAATATCGGTGACTTTGGTTCTCTTGCGTATCTCCCCATTTCTGACTCGATCGCGCAAAGAAATTCCGAGCATTGCTCTCTCCATTGCCCTTTCTGTGACTTTGAGCTTTCTGATGAGACCCATTGTAAGCGCCCACGTCTTGGTACCGTAAGTCATCACTGGCAACACACACTGATCGAAGACTTTTGACTTAAGACACTGCGGTATATTTGACGAGAAGATTTTGGATAGCTTCCCGAAAACTGCCCAGCCGAGACGGATTCGACGTATAGATTATAACAAGGTGAAATATACTACACAAAAAGATTTTCTATTATATATTAAGAGGTATTTTTAGACACAGAAGTAATGCTAGTTAAATACACTACAATCAATTGAAATCCATTTTCGTACAAATGTGTTTATTGATTGAGTATTCGCCGAACAATCTACGAGAAAAATGTCACAAAAATATTTGTGGAGTAAATACATCCATGTAAATTCTATTATTTTCTGTTGGTATATTAGTTGTTTGGAAACAATAGAATTGAATTGTGTTCTTATTTACTTCAGAGAAAATATATTCATGTAATTACTTATGTGCGGTTTGTATTTATTTTTTGGATATATTTATCCACAACCTACATTATCAATTTGAAAGCTCAAAGAAAAAATGTCCAAGATTTAATGGAATAGGGATGTTGACTGGCTAGTCAATTGAGATACTTTTTAAGAGCTGTCAAAACGAAATCACTTCATAGATTTTGTATGGGCTTGTCAACGTGTGACGTCACTAGTTTGTTTAGTCAACTGACTTAATAATAAGCAGTTTTTGTAAAATTAAAAATCTTAGACTCAATATGATTGAAAATCACTAAGGCTTAACAGCATACTACGATACTTTCTTTTTCAGAATTGATATTTCAAAATTGAATATAAATGGTGTCACTATCCCAATTGCTAAAATAAAAGTTTTCGTCAATATTTTGTTTAACAGACGTACGTACTCGTATTCCTAAAAACATCCTGATGACAGGTCTTCAAAAAGCCGGTGTTTGTTTGTGACCTTACCTTTAGAAAATCTATAAACAACAGATAGGCCACAGGTCGAATAAACAACTAAACGTGTGGTTCTTCCAGAGTCCGAACTAAACAAAGCAAAAACCTTCTAGACATCAAAGTCCATGTTAGATATTTTCTCCATAGATGCAATAAGTACTGAATAAGCAATCGATTTGAAGTCGCAACAAATAACGTTGCGTATTATAATAAATAGTACATTCGCACCATAGTTACTTTATATTTGGAAAATTTTAAATAAATAATAAATTTAATTGTTTGTCTCATGTTGGTCTAGGAAATACAAAGAATGTGCCAACTGTGGTTCTTGCTAGCATATCGTAAAGGGCGACTAATGGTATATCTGGTATGTGATTGTGTGGGCGACAAGCTAACATCTTGTCCTACTTTTTTACAATCGTCTATCTGGCCCGGCCCAGTTTTATAGTTTGCTGAATGTAGTTAAAGGGGTCTGCCGCCCCTTTGACACTGCCTACCTCTTCGGGGATTATGGGGGATATATTAAATAAATTCTCCAGACTGACACACCAATTCCCTAGTTCCAAAGTAAGCATGTACACTTAGGCTATGGATACTAAGTGCAAAGACTTAAATACCTTTATAAACATCCGTGACTCTAGTACAAATGTCCAAATTCATCACACGAAACATTTCCCCTAGCGGGATTCGAACCCGCGACCCTCGGTTTCGTGGCCAGGGTCTCTGACCACTCGACCAACGAGTCAGTCAAATATACACATAACACCATCTGTTTGTTCGGTCTTAACTCCAAAACGAAACGTACTTGTATTCATTACCGAAGAAAAAATTGCATCTTTTTGCTCTCGACGTACGCGCAGAATGTTACCGACGTACGCGCAGGAGGTTATCTGTGACTATTACTTACTAGGTACATGTTTTTTAATTATTTTTTTTCTCTTTCTTTTTTTTCTTATTCCCCTTTTTTCTTTTTTTTTTTACTTAAGTACATACTTCTTGTTGTACATTTACGGCCGTTCCTCTACTTCGTACATCTGATCCTTTCGACGTGTTCTCTCCTCGTTGATGAGTGCCGTGGGTTGGGGTCAGGTGTGCGAAGTGGATTAGGCGCCCGCTGAAAACCAACGTCGTGATCTGCCGTAAGGTAGCTCGCGACTCGAGCTGAGCGGGCGCCCTTTTGGCACACTCTGTGTTTTTTTTTTGTTTTTTTGTTGCTTTTTATGTTGTGTCAAATAAATTAATTTCTTTCTTTCTTTCTTCTTTCTTACCCGTTACTAAACCATTCCACGTAACTTTACAAGTATATAAACCTATTCGTGTACGTGGTTACTTTCTAGCGTAAGTGAAGTTTAAATCGCAAACATCTGTTGCAAACGCTCTGAACAACATTTAGTCTGTAGCATTAAAGCCAGCTTTGGTACGTGTTATTATATGTTCCACGGCATACGTATAAAGTTCGCCTCGCCTCGTGTAAAGTTTAGAAGTAGTAAAAATCTGGTGATAGTAAATGGTGAGTCTGGAGGGATTAAAATAACATGATTATAATCAGGCCCTTCTTTCCCATTGGCAGGCTGAGTACCCAGGGCCCCATCGTCAAGAGAGCCTCTCTTGTCCTAATTTACTAATCATCATCTTCTAGCATTATGTTCCGTGCTTAGACGGGGCCCGCTTAGACCATGATCCAGAGTTTAGCGAGTCTGGTAACCACATTGAAGCGACTGCCGATCTGACCATAATTTTTTCAATAGCGACTAATTTAGTTTCATATTATTTTATTGTCCCCTTAAAACTACCATAATTTATATAGTAAAATGAACAAGTTAAAATGTCACGTTTAGATCGTCCCACCGTTTTCAATTAACGTTCCATATATGTACATATAAACCCCGAAACCATAACATTACCACTCAGGGCATTTCATTCAGGGCAGTCGTGCAAGAAATTCAATGTGGAAACAGTTTTATGATATTTACAAAACGCCGTTCCCAAGTGCCAATTACCCTCTCCTCGTTCTCATTTAATATTCACCAAAAAGAGAAGAGTCAATTAAATTATGTTACCGTTATCAAAGATATATCTACTTTCGAGCACACGAGTTTGCAAATAAGGGTGAAAATTTATGGCTGTATTTATATGTTAATAAGACATGAGTTATCTTCCCAAAGTAATAGGATATGGTTAAATGGATTCTGATCTGTGCGAATTATCCGGTTTAGTGACGGAACTTGTTGTGAGTAGATTTCTGAATAGCTGGGTTCTGTGGTGTCAGCCACATTGATAAACTTATTATATTATAAGTATAAGCAATCAAAAACGTAAATTTGGAAAAGGAAGACAACTTTAAATTTAAGAATAAGTGATTGATAACTTCGCCAAAGAAATAAATGAGATTTAAATAGATGCTGAGTTCTATAAATTAAACTCAATATTTGTCTAGGCTTCGAATTACACACTGCTGCTTTGCCTGTTCCTTTAACTTAAACTTAGCTTGACCACGCTACGTGTCTTAATCGACATAAATAAATACATTCTCCAGATTGACACACCAATTTCCTAGTTTCAAACTAAGTTTATAAGCTTTTACTATGGATAGATATTCATAAATATGTTTATAACCATCAATGACTCGAGCACAAATTTCCATGTTAATCACATGAAACATTTGCTTGATTGATTGATTCGAACCCGAGACCCTTGGTTTCGTGGTCAAGGTATCTAACCACGGGCCTGCTAAAAATAAACCAAAATATATTTGGTCTGAAATATCAGGAACACTTCAGTAATTCTGAGGGTAGAACGTGGAAGCTAGTCTTCAGCTTAAACTTATTTTAGCGTCAAAGAGCAACAGTAGCTCCTTGTGTAAGGGTAACACGTGCCCTAATACGTAGGGTGTTAACTCAAACTTAGATATGGAGAAATATACGGATTTATTACCACTATCATATAACCCTACACCCGATATACCTAGCATTAGTTGCCTTTAACGAAATGCTAGGCAAGGAATATAGTTGGCACTTATTATTTTCAAGACCCAGACCAACATGGGTCTTGAAAAAAAAATTAGGATCTTAAAACACATTCGTTTAAAAAAAACAAAGGAATCATACAACTTATTGTAAAAAATTAAAATTATTGACAGATTCAAAAATTAACTAATAATTAAATATTTTATAAAAGCGAAAGTGTGGATGGATGGATGTGTGGATGTTTGTTACTCTTTCATACAAAAAGTACTGCATGAATTTTAATGAAACTTTACAACCAAATAAATTTGCAAATAAACATCAATTAAAAGTAAAATAAAAAAAAAATAGTAGAGATTACCTATACGTTAGAATAACACATAAGCTATGTTTCATCGATATACACGCAAGCAACCTAGTATATTTATAATAGAAAAATAAAGTGTTCCCAGAAATTGCAAACCTTTCTCGTGGAGTGTACAATAGAGTTTCTATAATAATCTAGAATTGCGACACGTTGGGTGAGTCAAGTTCCGATTGAAAGTAAGAAAAATAATGACATACCTATTTTCATTCAAAGACTTTTCAATTGGTATACCACTAATGTAAAATACAAAATGAATATTCGAAGTATAGTTTGTCCCATGTTAGTCTGGGACTTGGCCCATGTTGATCTGGGACAAAAAAAAAGAATGTGCCAACTGTGGTTCTTGCCTAGCATGTCGTAAAAGGCGACTAATGGTTTACGGGCTTTTGGTGTGTGTGATTGTGAAGGCGAGAGGTTTGCCGCTTGTCACTGCTTGTTCACAATTTTCCATCTAACCCAGCCCGGATTTATTTTTAGCTGAATGTGCTTGAAGGGGCATGCTGCCCCTTTGACTCTGCCTACCCCTTGTATGTGTGTGAATATTCGAAAATACCGATAAATCATTTCTATATTTTATTTTTAAGGTCTCGATTAACTCAGTGTTGTATCGCTGTTTTGTTAAAGGCATAGGGTTTCAGCTATCAGTTTAGTTTCGTCAGTCTAGTTAATTTTATCAAGTTTCGCTTTATTCAGTCTAGTTACAGAAAAAATCATCTGTGCCAGCGCCTTTCTAGGGGTGGTCATGCTGATGACAGTCCTAGAAAACGGACTTCTGCTAAGCAGTAATAGAATTTTATCAGCTCAGTAATAAAAGGAATCATTCGACATCGTCCTTTCTATTAATGCCCTATAATTAACTAGCATTTTCCCGCCTGCGTAAAATTCATTGGATGCAAATGCTAGCTGGCTAATGAGCTAAGTTCTATAAATTAGAGGTCAAAGTGTCCCAAAATGTATAACAAGATAACTGACGTGTTTCATTTATACGAAGCGAATCGTAACGGTCTGTCGAGCCGGCGTAAGTAATATGAACTACCAGCTAATAAATCTAGTTTGCGTCTGGTAGGTATTATTAAAGTGAAAAGTCAGCGAATAGTCTGGGTTGGGTTGAGCTGCCCTGGCTTGCTTATTGTGCTACTAGCTGTACCCGCGGTTTCGCCTGCGTTTATGGTTAATGTTATATAACTAATAGCATTCCTCGATAAACGGGCATTCTAACACTGAAAGAATTTTTCAAATCGTACCAGTATTCCTGAGATAAGCGCGTTCAAGCACACAAGCAAATATACAAACAAACAAATTACCTATTCAATTTATAATATTAGTATAAATTACATACTAGACTTAGCCTGACGATATACCTGCGTAATATTCGATTTTTCATAACCTCTATCGCACGTCATTTGGAATCTATCTCTTTTTCAAGACTGAAGCTAGAAAATAGCTTATAAAGATGGGATGAGTTTAGTACGGAATAGTGTTGCCGCTCGATAATTGTCTAATGGATGACAGAAAATCGACCGCGCAAACATATCGATTTCATCGATACTATCGATAGTATCAATTATTATTAGAATAGTCATGGCAGATAATATCGATAGTATCGATAGTAATTTCGATATTGAGCTTCAATACTATTGATAATATCGATAGTATTGCAGTATACTACATACATAACTTTACGCCCATAATCCCCGAAGGGGGAGGCAGAGTCAAAGGGGCAGCATGCCCCTTTAACCACATTCAGCCAAAAATAAAGCCGGGCTGGGTTTAGATGGAAAATTGTGAAAAAGCAGTGACAAGCGGCTAACCTGTCACCTACACAATCACACACCCAAAATCCGATATAACATTAGTCGTCTTTTACGACATGCTAGGCAAGAACCACCAGTTGGCATATTCTTTTTAAGTCCTAGACCAAAATGGGACAGTGGGCTGGGTTGGATGGAAAGCTGTGAAAAAGGAGTGACAAGTGGCTAGCTCGTCGCCTATTCAGTCACATACCCAAAAGCCCGTAAACCATTAGTCGCCTTTTACGATATGCTAGGCAAGAACCACAGTTGGCACATTCTTTTTTTTTGTGCCAGATCAACATGGGCCAAGTCCCAGACCAACATGGGACAGTATACTGATACTATTTTACAAAACTGAGCTATCGATACTATCGATAGTATCGATTGTATCGATAGTATCGATGGTATCGATAGTATCGATAGGCTTATCGATATTTTAGATGATTTCTGAGGTCAACTATCGATAGTCAAACTATCGATAGTTCGGCAACACTAGTATGAAATAAGCAAGCCAGGCCGGCTTGCTTATTCCATACTAAACTTTACCTGACGCTCACCCCACATTCTATTTGTCATGGATACTTTATCGTACGTTTCACGGGATTTATCAATTTTACCAGGTAAGAACTAGCCTATATTATTTCGGATTTAAACGATTTGCGTGTCAAATTTTATAGCAATCTGTCGAGTAGTTAGGCATGGAGACGTTTAGACCAAATTACTTTCTCATCCATAATACCATGATCCAACTTGTTAAGTTTGTCTGCTTGTACGTATAAAGGAACTTTCAATGGCTTTATATTCGTTTAAAACTTTCTGGCATCTAACTACTACCTAGTTCTAACTTTAAGCTCACAACAACAAATACTTGCACCCCTTTAAAGTTAAACCTTGTGATAGTTGAACTTACATACAACTTCGTCTTTACTAATGCATATTATCAATGTAAAAGAAATTGTGTTTGTCCTTCTGTTACGATTCTAAAGCATAACGTTAACAAAACTAATTATGAAATCGTTTTGTAATTGACAAAAAAAAATATTAATAAATTTACTTAGGATAAAGTAAAACGTATTTTAATACTTAAAAATTTGAAATCAGTGCCACGTAAAACAATTACTTAGTGCAACTGAAGCTAATTAGGTATTTATCACCGAAAATGTATCTGTTGAGTGATCACTCATACCAATTTAAGCATTTACTTGGCACCGACTTCAAATTTATAAGTATTAAAATACGTTTTACTTTGATCTTAGTAAATTAATTCTTTACTTTTATTAGTTTCCCGTGGGAAGTTGGTTTTTTTTTTTGGTAAAAATTAATTTATTTTACGATTTTAAGCGATGAGTAGACCTAACCTATACTAACTGAAAATTTCGGCATGATGAACCGTATGATAACACAACATAACATAACATAACATCACGCCCATAATCCCCGAAGGGGTAGGCAGAGTCAAAGAGGCAGCATGCCCCTTCAACCACTTTCAGCCAAAAATAAAGCCGGGCTGGGTTAAATGGAAAATTTTGAACAAGCAGTGACAAGCGGCTAACCTGTCGCCGACACAATCACACACCCAAAACCCGATATACCATTAGTCGCCATTTACGACATGCTAGGCAAGAACCACAGTTAGCATATTCTTTTTAAGTCCCAGACCAACATGGGACAGTGGGCTGGGTTGGATGGAAAGCTGTGAAAAAGGAGTGACAAGTGGCTAGTTCGTCGCCTACTCAGACACATACCCAAAAGCCCGTAAACCATTAATCGCCTTTTACGACATGCTAGGCAAGAACCACAGTTGGCACATTCTTTTTTTTTTGTCCCAGATCAACATGGGCCAAGTCCCAGACCAATATGAGACAAACCGTATGATGCCCAACAAAAAGTAACTGCTGTAAATCGTTAAGGAATTTCTCTCGACTGTCTATGGTCTCCATCATCAAACCTGTAATGGTACTTATAACCCATATGGGTTCAAAGTTCTCATCAATACAAACTAGTCAAGCCCAAACACAAGTTAACTGCTGTAAATTGTTGAGGAGTTCCCTCGACTGTCTTTCGGCTTCATCATCAGATCGACTCTAGACCTTCATTAAATTATAGTGCTTTAGTGATAAAATTAACATACGCACTAGCCGCCCCTACGATTTTCTAAGGTTCCCCTCGATTACTCTGGGATGTCATCATCAGATCCTGGCTTCCTTATCGTGAGACCACCCATGGGATATCTCCTTTCCAAGAAAAAAAATCATCAATATCAGTTCATAAACGACGATGTTATCCGTGAACACACAAAAAAAAATATATACGGCCGAATTGAGAACCTCCTCCTTTTTTTAAAGTCGGTTGAAAACATGATTAGTCTGTTTCAATATTTTTACGCGATATTTAACGTAATAATTTTAATGACAGTATGTTCAAAAACTTTAATGACTGATAATTAAGCTAGCTAATTATTCATTAATTTCACGTTTCAAACGTTAGTCATTTGATTCGTAGTCCAGTTAGTATATTAAAATGTAATTATGAAACTATGACACTAAAGTGCGTAGGTTTGAATTCATTTGATGAATACACCATTATTTAAACTTTAATTAACAACGGCATGACGATCTAAAAGCATTAATCTAAACACGTTCATTCATTGCGTATTGTGTATAAGATGAAGGTGTCTCATTAGTAAGAATATGAGCTGAATATTTAAGTTAAGTAAATAAAACTTAAAACATACATACGGTCGAATTGAGAACCTCCTCCTTTTTTTGAAGTCAGATGAAAATGTCCCATGTTGGTGGAGACTTAAAAAGAATGTGCGGCCAACTGTGTTCCTTACCTAGCATGTCGTTAAAGACTATGTGACTAATGCTATGTCGGGTTTGGATATGTAAGTACTTGTGTAGGCGACGAGCAAGCCACTTGTCACTTTTTCACAATAGGGATGATGACTGCATTAAAAAACTATAATTCTATTTAGTCCGTCAGTTAGATTATAGAAAAATACTAGACACATATTTTTCGCTTTATCAAGATAACAAAAAATTACAAATATAAAGAGCATCAAAGTTTTGGAGTGGGGGCTTGCGACGTCACTATTTAGTAAAAATTGTACGAAAGCGTGACGTCACGCGCAACTTGAATGCATTGTATCTTCGTCAATGTTTGTTTGACAAATAAATAAAAAAATACGTGTTCAATGTTTTTTTATAATCTAACTAGACGACTAAACAGAATTTTTTAGTCATCTAGCCTATTTTCATCAAGCCCAGCCGAGTTTTATTTTTGGCTGAATGTGGTTCAAGTAAAACGTACGTTGTAAAACATAAAAAATACACATATTTCATTTTTTTACACATATGAAACTTCCTGCTTCGAGGTAATGCGCATTATGGAGGAGAGACATAATTTATTCTCTTTGTGAGGGCGAGTGCGGCCTCCTAAGAGGGTACCCGTGTCACTCCGTACAGGTGTAGATGGGTCCTTCACTGAGGATGATGAAATGAGGTATATTCGTACATGGGCAAAGTAAATAAGCCTAACTTTTATCCACGGAATTACTCATATATACTCTTATTTGTTTATCATAATATTATCCCTTAGAACTAACTTCTGGGCTATCGAAATATATATACTATATATATTATATATAACCTTTTATTAGTAGCCCAAACCCACTGCTGAGCGAAGACTACTCCTCTCTATTAAAAGGGGATCATAATCGATCAGTAAGTTTCCTAGAAATACTATATATAAAAATATATTTTAATCTAACTGACGAACCAAATATAAACAATTTTTATTTACCCAGGGAACTTCCTCATCTAAAAATACTAGATGACCTAGATGACAGGACAGGGCAAGAAGATGATGATGATTGAAAATGAACATAGCAATTTCTTTATAGGATGTAAAGCTACTTTATCACCGAGCAACATATGCTATGTCCCATGTTGGTCTAGGACTTAAAAAGAATGTGCCAACTGTGGTTCTCGCCTAGCATTTCTTAAAAGGCGACTAATGGTATATCGGGTTTTGGGTGTGTGATTGTATAGGCGACAGGTTAGCCGCTTGTCACTGCTTTTTCACAATTTTCCATCTAACCCAGCCCGGATTTATTTTTGGCTGAATATGGTTGAAGGGGCATGCTGTCCCTTTGACTCTGCCTACCCCTTCGGGGATTATGGGCGTGATGTTATGTATGTATGTAACATATGCTATATTTTAATCCTCGTATCCTCACTGGAACGGTAACTACGGGGGTGGGGGTCGCTGCTAAAATTCATATTTCAATTAACCACAAATGTTTCATCCACAAATAGTACAAAGTTGAAGGCGACTCCTTGTGACATATTGAGATACGTGACTTACCTATATACTCTGTATATTCTACGAAAACCACGGATTAAACAATCTTGAGGTAATAAGCTTGTTTGACCCAAATTCCGTACTACAATGTTTCTCAAAGTTTGGTGCAGAAATCTCTATGGCGGGGTTTCTCGTTTGGAAATGATATAAGATGTATGACAAGATCACTGACGTCACGTCAATTTCTATCTCCCTAAATCCCTAAATAGAGAGTATTTAATATTAAAAAATAAACTTTATTTTTCAAAATGCCTTGCAATCGTTATTTACAATTTAGTTTGTAGTGTTTTAGTCTTTCAGATTTACCAAAGCATGCGGACAAAAATCTACTATTTTAATAGAATTGAGACGCAATAATAATTAACCATTTATTTTAGAAAATTAATATCCATACATTAAATTACAATAAAGTTATAATTCAATTACATAAAATTACAATAATAGAAAAACAAAACAAATAGGAGAAACACATAATAACACATGAAAAAATAGACATACATGACATACATAACATCACACCCATAATCCCCGAAGGGGTAGACTGATAAAAAAATATTATAACAAAGATCTGGCGCGCAGTGTGACACCAATAGTACATACAAACATATTATTATACATACACACTTTTAGTCCCCGAAGATACGCAGAGTCCAAGGAGCGCTTAAACCCCCAAACCAGATTCAGCCAAAAAGAAAGTCTTGAGTTGGGTTATATGGAAGATTGTGAGTTAATAGACAACAATCCGCATGCTTAACAGTAAAGTGACGTAACATACAATTTAAATGAAATTAAATAATTTATTCTGCAAGTGTATTCATAACAAATTCTTTTGCACGTCACACATATTTTTTACCCTACCAGCACCTTGACGTGAATGGCCTGCTGAAAAGAGGTGCCGCAGGAAACAGGTGGCCTTTTTTAAATACGTTCATATGTAATAAATAATTTAGTGACATTATAAATTAAAAATATAAATTTCACTGTGCATGCGAGCATACTATCTTGTCCAAATATTTTTGTCATTTAAACCCCTTAACAATTTGTTGTATATTTAAATTAATATTACATGTAAAAACATTTTGGTTAATTTTACGTCAGCAGCTTATTTAGAGTTAGGTCACTTTACTACTTAGCGTGCAGATGGTTCATGACGCGACAAATTTGGGAAACGCTGTCCTAATAGAAACTTGAACCAAATGAAAATAATAGATGCCACGTTTCACTTTCTCCTGTTTTCCTGATCACTCGAATCAAACTTTAACCCTCAAGTGCAATGAGGGCACAAGTAATTGCTCGCTATTTGTAACAGTAAACTTCTCACTTAAGCTAAATAGGCTTGGGCTTTCCCTATATTTAAACTGTTCGCTAAAACTACAATTTTGAAATGTATGTAATGACCATATTTACGTGACACTAGAAAAGATTAACAACTGTTTTATGTTCCTTGTCTAGCATGTATTTAAGGGCGACTAAACGTATTGGGTGTTGGTTATGTAATTATGTAGGTGACCAGAAAGTCGCTACTTTTTCAGTTTTCCATGTAACTCGACTCAATTTCATTTTAGGCTCAATGAATACGATCAAACAATAACTGAACCACAGTTATCGTTCTAAGAACCCTTTCGGGGATTGCAGGCGTAATGGTCTGTATGTATGTTTGTACTATATATATATACATATATATTTATATATAGCAAACTACAATTTAATTCCGGAATATGCGCATTTCCAGTTGAATAGAAACCCAAACCTACGCAAAGAAAGCTGCGTGCGAAAGCATATGCTACATTGTATGGCTTGGAATTTACTGGGTTCGAACGAAAGCACGTGTATTTAAATGTTGAAGACTTGTTAAATGTTAACACGTGGCTCTCTTCACTTTCCACTTCACAATTTATTGTAATACTAACACCCGCCCGCGAATTTGCCTGCGTAAACATCATTCTAGTAGCATAGAAAACTAGCCTGCTGCCATAGATTGTCTCAGCAATATAAAATATTCAAGTCATCTTTAAAAATAACTGCATACAATATATAAGCTTCAATTTAAGCGCCCAATTAACCCCGTGTGAGGCGAATTATCGGCGCTGATAATAGTTGACAAACTAAATATTACCCACTACACTGTTAGTTGCCTCTTGAGATCTTGTGGTGAGATACAAATAGTACATTTTTACATGCTGTGTTTAGCGATAAATATAGTAGGTAAATATGTACCTACTTTGTTTATCGATAAACACAGTAGGTACATTTTTAAAAGTCCCACACCAAAGTTGGAATTACACACCGGTATTTTCATAATATCCTTAGGAAGTTCTGAATGTGTACAATACATACATAGGTACATATTATCACACCCGGAATTTCGGGCGTGATGTATATATTGATATGTATGTAGGTATGTATTGCTAGGAAGGGGTAAGCAGAATTAAAGTTAGCTGCCCATCCAGCCAAAAATAAAACTGGGCTGGGTTAGATGTAAAATTGTGAAAAATTAGCTAGCTCGTCGTCACAATCACACAACGTGCTAGGCAACGAACACGGTCGGCACATTTTTTAAGTCCCAGACCAACATTGAAAAAAATAAGAATAATCATTTCAGATGGTAAGTTCATTTCAGCTGTAAGGTAAGTATTTTCAAAGTAATAAAGTCATTCCAACAAGTTGCAAAAATAAGATGATAAGGCATTTCTTAAAAGAAGTTTAAGTATAGCAGATTTTCTTGACAAATCTAATTTTGCATTAAGTTGTGGACAAGTTATGCACACTTCTAACGGACTTTGGGTGTTATATGACAGGATAAATATTACGAACTTACGATATACTTATACTTTGTATAACGTTAAAATCTTTTGAATTTAAAACTTTTTCTCGTTCTCTATAAAATCGTTTTATGTACTCCCAAAATCAAATTGGTTAGCCGTAGATTTACCACAAACCACAAATTATTTTAATCAGGAGCTCAATGGTTAATCCAATCAGAATCAGTGTTTCTTTCTAATTAGGACATTTTATTAATATTTTTTTATTTTAAACCTGCATAATTGTTATATACTAACATATACATATACATATGTAAGACTTATTTTTAAAAATTATAATTGCAAAATTGAGTTTATTTGTTACCTGTTCATGTCATAGGTACAACTACTGCCTACCCCTTTGGGGTTTGCGAGCGTGACGATATGCATCTATACATTTATAACCGAAAAATAAATTTTAAGCTGAAAAGTTTGTTTCTTTCGTTGTACGCACTAATCTCAGGAACTACTGGTCCGAATTGAAAAATATTTTTGTATCGAGAAAGGCTTATATATATATATATATATATAGGTTATATGAAATAACTCAGATTAGAGATGTTCTCTAATCTGAGTGAAATAATATAAAAAATTACATAAGACTGTCCACCAGGATGACATCCAGAGCTATGATAAAACCTAAATTATAAAGCAAATTCGCAGTCGAAAATTATAACAAATCATTTCTCAACCTGCCATGGTCCAAGGATGGGACCCTTCTGTGCCAAGTGCATGTCATTTAGGAAGTAATCTGTTCGACTTCACGAGACATTGTATATGTTATGGACAAAATGATTAATAAGGACATTATATAAAATGCCCGGGCATTATGAATGGGGGTTTTTTGAATTAAAACATCAGATAGATGGCGTAACCGTGACGTACGGTCTTGTCACCCTCCTCATTGGTAAGTTTTCAGAACATACTGACATGTTGTCAACAAAGAGGCAATAGTGATAAGACCACGAGACTCCCTCGTGCCATCTGGCGGTTTTTGTATTTTTGAAAACCCTCCTATCTATATCACATTGCCTGGTCATTATAAATAATGCTACGTGACTATTGGGCAATATGATAATAAACTACATTGGACAATGTGAGGGGTGGAAAACAAGCTCGTGATACATTAACCAATTAAACCATTGAAATTCATATTGTCAATAATCATACGTTTGTTTTATACTAATATTTATTTTTATATACCCAGTTTATGAAAATTAGAGAAGAAGCGGACCCTGACTAAGCACGAGTCATAATGCAAGGAGAATGATGATGTCGAAATAAAAAGAATAGTAATTAAACATGTTTTTATTATTCTTACTAGCCCGATAGGTAATGGACATTATGTACGGTGCCCGAACAATGTGATTATTTGAACAGTTATTATCACATTACCCTCTCCTATTGGTCATTTTTCATAATGCCTGGGCATTATGTAAAAACTCAAACTCAAAATATCTTTATTTCAATTCAATTCAATTCATTTATTTCAGCGATTAGCCATATCACATTACATAGTTTAAAATAATAATAATAATAATTTTACAATGTCACAGATTAATAATTAAAATCAAAATACCTAATAATAATAATTTAAATAAAATAAAATAAAATAATAATAAAAATAAATAATTAAAATAATACATTATAAATTAAGTGCAATCATGGAACCCCTAACTAATTGTGCAGAGTGTGCACCCCTGTCCAGTGCTCCATGAAAGCACAGTCTACGTCCATCCTGTCAGCAATAAGCCTAAGGTATCTGTTTGCGCCGCCACGCACCCGCCGCATCAAGGACGACGTCCGCTTTCGTATAATCGCGTAAAAATCATCGATTCGTGCTTCAGCGAACATTCCTGACGCGCTACAGTAACGTGGCAGCCCCAACAGCACCCTAAAACCATTATTATATTGGACTCGCAGAGCATTCCAGCACCGCTGTGTATATCTGACCCACAGACTGCACGTATAGAAAGATTGACAGTACGCCCGGAACAGACTTAATTTAACGGGCACACTGCATCGCGCAAACCTCCGGGCCAGCATATTAGCCCTGACTGATAATGCTCTACGTTCCCTTTCCACATCTATATCGTCTGTGAGAGTCTCGGTGACCCAGTGACCCAGATACTTGAACTTCGTCACTCTTTTCAGTTCACTGCCTGCTAGCGAGACTGGTGGTACGCTATATGTTTTCGTACCAGCTTTAAAAACCAACAACTCACTTTTAGTCGCGTTGTATCTGAGCCCATGGGCCTCCGCATAACTTTCACATTTAGCCAAAAGCCTCCTGAGGGCGCTAATCGATGGACTCAGCAGCACCATGTCATCAGCGTAACTTATGTTGTTTACTGTCACTCCATCTATAGAACAGCCAATCCCGGTGCCGCTGAGTTCACGGATCAGTTTGTCCATGTACAGATTAAATAACCGGGGTGAGGTTAGGCCGCCCTGCCTCACACCACACTCCAGCCCATACTCGTCCGACAGCGATCCTGACCATCTTACCTTATTACGTTGGTTGGCATACCAGTACCTAAGGAGCATCGCCAATTCGGTGGGCAGCCCCGTGTCACCTGACAACTTCTGCCACAACCTGTCGTATGCCACAAGATCGAAGGCTTTTGATAGATCCAAAAAGCAAGCATATACAGGCGTTTTTCTAGTTGTATAGTATTGGACGGTGTGTTTCAGGTTCAAGATTGCAGTCTCAGTAGATAAACCCGCTCTAAAGCCGAACTGAGCATCATGCAAGTCTAAATGTTCACTTAGATGCCTGTCAATCACAGCGTCAAACACCTTGGCTATTACCGTTGCTAGTGAAATGGGTCTGTAATTCCCCAGGGTGGATGCATCTCCTGTTTTATTTTTAATGACTGGTACCACCAACGTGCGCAACATTTCCTCGGGAAGATAGGAATGGCCTATACAGAAGGTGAAAAGCATAGAGAGTACTCTCGGTAAATGAGTTTCCGCGTGTTTTAAATGCTCAACGCTCAGTGAGTCATTTCCAGGTGACTTTCCTCTCTTCATGCTTCCCACCACCCTAGCAATCTCCTTCGTTGACACTCTTACTATTTGGTTACCTGCAAGCAAACCAGTGTTCTCAGTATGACAACGATCCAATGGAGATTGAACCCTGAAATGTTCCCTAAATAAATTAGCTATCCGGACAGGATCGCTGACACCCTCTACGCTCACCGGTGCGCCCGGCCCCGGATTCAGTTTCTTAGTCTCTTTCCAGAACTTATTAAAATTACTGTTAGTATGATGTGTGGCCAGGATGTCCATCTTAATCTGTGTCTGATGATTTTGACACCATTTAAGTTTTGATTTAAATTCAGCCCGAGTCGCGCGCATGTCCTTATAAATGGGCCCTGAAAGAGGCTTACCATGAGAAACCCATACCTGAAACCGAAATCGAGCCTCACCGTGAGCTTTCTTTACATATGTATTCCACCCTGTTACACAACTTTTCTTTTTACTATATTTATTAATACAATATCCACCATTTCCATTAATATTGGGGCTACAAGACGCAGCAGCAGCCGTTCTTATAATATCAACTATTTTGTTATACATTGAGTCTATTATTTTTCTATGTTCTAAATCATTACAAGTATAACCGGCACATTTTCTAAATTCGAACGGAAAATCTACATTTCTCAGTTTTATCGAACATAAATACTCATAGTACTCTATTTGTGCCTTATTTCTTTCGCCCCATATGACTACATTATTAATTGATCCCGTTTTATTTATATTAATTTTTGGTTTCAAAACATTTAAATTACAAATTAATTCTATTGGGAAATGGTCTGACCATGTTATGCTATAATTCACTTTAATGTCTACTATACTCCCATTCATTGAATCCGTCACAATTATATGATCTAGCCATGAGTTAGTGCCGTGCACATCACTAATGTACGTATACGTGCCTGATGACATCCCTAATAAATCAAGGTCTGCACATTTCCATTTTTGTTCCTCACAAAAATTGAAATGTGCATATTTCAATTTTTGTGAGGAACAAAATTATTATGTGCATATTGTGTATATTTACGTAGGCCTTAAAAAAGCACTTGTAAATCGTCAAGTAATAGGTGCAATAGGTATACAACAATATAAATCTACATTGTATAATGACCAATTTATCACTTGGTCCATAACATATACCTACATGTTTGTTCGGTGGTATTGCCGTCTCTTTCTTCAATGAGAGCATTAATGCTACAAAAACACACGTATTCGCCAAGACAATCGTTTTGATATCAACATTATAATATTGCAAAGGTTTTCAGTGCGTTTTATATTTTTTTAAACTAAACTGAGATCGTTATTTAAAGAAGATGTTATATATGCTCTGCAATCGGTCTACTATTTTGAATGTGCAAAGGTTAGTTCAAACCGCCATTACCTATCTGTATTCTATGCGCGCATAAACACTATGAGACCGCACGTTCATGATTGTAAATACGTATTGAACATACACAGTCGAGTGAAATACTTAAATCTATACTTATAATAAATCTGTAGAGAGGTCAATTCTGCACATGAAATATATTTTCAAAGTAACTATCAGGGGGTGATTAGTGATCGATACTGATGCCAAAAATGCAATCAGTAAAATTTTTGTCTGTCTGTCTGTCTGTCTGTATGTTCCTTATAGAAACAAAAACTACTCGACGGATTTTAACGAAACTTGGTACAATTATTCTTCATACTTCTGGGCAGGTTATAGTATATTTTTCATCACGCTACAATCAATAGGAGGAGAGTAGTGAAGGGAAATGTTGGGAAAACGGGAGAAGTTACTCCATTTTTTAAGCTTCCGTCGCGTGGGCAGCCTTAATGGTTAAAGTTACATAGAAATCATGTATGACGGTAATAGTCTTTATAATGTTAACCATAAACGCGGGTGACACCGCTGGCACAGCTAGTCTACTAATAATAATCTACTACAAAGGGTTTTTGACCTCAATTTTTATTTCTGTTCTACAAAAACTGTTATTCAGTATATGTTTCGTGAGATATTGCATCTGTAAATTTTGTTTAGAAGTACTTACAAGCAACATTCTGACCACTAGATTCAACATTTTTAGAATTAAAATGTACAAATTATTAATATAGATGAATAATTTACTGTCTTAAATGTGTTAATTAAAACAAATTATTTCATGGAATTACCAACTTGTGAATGGTGCTATTATCCATAGGAATGATATGAAGGATTGTCATCCATAGCAATATTGCTATCCATTTCATCGTCGAACCCTTTACATATGGAAACCACACGTGCGTAAATCTATCTATTCATCAACATTCCAAAACATTTTGATAGTAAGACCACATCTAGCCATTATAGAGGTCACGTGATTGAAAATTGAACGTTACAACTGTTACATAGCATAAAGCAATGTGCATCATGGCCTATAATCAACTAGCATTGTCCCATGTTGGTCTGGGACTTAAAAAGAATGTGCCAACTGTGTTAACGGCGACCATATGGGGTATATGGGGTTTTGGGTATGTGATTGTGTAGGCAACGAACTAGTCTTGACTTGACACAACTTTTTGTCAATTTTCCATCTATCCCAACCCATTGTCCCATATTGGTCTGGGACTTAAAAAGAATGTGCCAACTGTGGTTCTTACCTAGCATGTCGTAAATGGCGACTAATGGCGACTAATGGCGACTAATGGTATATTGGGTTTTGGGTATGTGATTGTGTAGGCGACAAACTAGCCACTTGTCACTACTTTTTCACAATTTTCCATCTAACCCAGCCCAGTTTTGTTTTTGGCTGAATGTGGTTAAAGGTGCCTGTTGCCCTTTTGACTCTGCCTACTCCTTCGGGGATTATTGTGTATGTAAGTACGGCATAAGGAAATGTGCATCATGGCTTACAATCAACTAGCTTATACCCACGGCTTCGCTCGCGTTGATGTATTTAAATAACCTATGCTACTCGCTGATAATGTAAAGTCGGTAGTATCTGACCTGAACACTCGACCAATGAGCCAGTCAATTAAATTTCAAAACGTCAAAAGAAAACAATGAGGATTTTCTGAATAAAATACCTACCACATGATCTTTATTAATAATTGGTTCGTTTTCAGGAGATATTAACTTTAATGATAGGCCATGTTAGAAATTCCAATCATAATATTTTCAAAACATAGCGTCTCAGTTGTTCAAAATCAGGCTTTAACAACTTTAAAGACCTGATTTTTAAATAGTTGGATAAATATGTTAGCCGAATAATTTAAAATACGGATTATTTTAAAATCTCACATCAATGAATCCCACAAATTGGTGACTATATACTTAATTGGTCGGGTGAATTTTATCTGACCGGTAAAAATCAGGCCTGAGCTGACTTAATTTCTCTCAATCAATGGTAAGGACACGCGCCTTTCAACCAAAGAGTGCGGGTTCAAACCCGGGCACGTACCTCTGGATTTTTCAAATCTGACTAACTAACTAACTAACTAAACTTCACGCCACTTCCCTAGCGGGGTAGGCAGAGAGAACCGAACGCCATATGGCACGATCCTTACACACCTCACTCGCCTCTTCAACATTCATAATCCTTTTCATACAAGCTCTACGATTTTTATGACTCCTAACATCACCTTCTTTTAATACACGACCAATCTGGTCGTGGTAGGTGAGCCTGGGCCTTCCGCGGCTCCTACATCCTTCCACATTCGCATTGTATATCTGTTTAGTCAATCTTTCGTCATCCATTCTTTCCACATGTCCGAACCACCGGAGCATGCCTCTTCTTACCTTGACTCCGACGCTGTCCTTCAGACCAACTCTCTTTCTTACATCATCATTCCGAACGCAGTCTGTGAGCGATACACCGCAGATTTTCCGCAGCGCACGCATCTCGACCGCGTTTATTCTACTTTCATGCTCTTTCTGCCATACCCAACTCTCGCTTCCATATGTTAGCGTAGGAATCAGCACCGCATTGTGTATGGCGAGCTGGGCCTTCTGGCTTAAGATTTTGCTGCCTAAAAGTTTTCCTAACGCTCCATTCACCCTATTCCCTGCATTCACTCTTCTTTCTATATCAGCGGAGTACCTTCCATCTCTACTAAATGCAGATCCTAGATATACAATTTCATTCACCTGTTCCAGCACTACATCGTCAACCGTTATCCTTGTATCCGTTCTGGTTTCATCTCTTTCAAACACCATAATCTTTGTTTTCTTCGCATTCAAATGTAAGCGTATTTATACCACTAGCTCGACGGTGAGGGAAAACATCGTGATGAAACCTGAAAATTCAAACCACTTTGAATTTGTAACCATGATCCAAATATTGTCTGGATCCCCTATCTTAGGGTTACGAAGGTCAGATCGGCGGTCACTTCAATGTAATTGCTAGACTCACTAAATCCTGGATCATGGTCTAAGCGGACCCCGTCTAAGCACGGGACATAATGCTAGGAAGATGATGATCAATCTCTATCAAATAAAAAAAATGCAAAGATTTATGTCTTACCTGTCCACAGATATACAGACGAGAACATTTGAAGACAAGTACAAGCCAAACGCCCGGAGAACCAAAAAAAACTTGCATGCCAAGTTGCCAGCCAGCCAGGCGTTGGTGGTCCGCCAACCGATCTGAAACAAAAACATATTATAAATATATGAATAAATAAATATCCGACAACATTACATACGCCTATCGCATATACACATATCTATGCCGAGGTAAGTAGCATAAGCACTTGTGTTACGGATATCAGAATCAACAGTGGTATTACAAATATATACTTAAATATTAGATACAGAACAAACCCAATTCGTGTGATGAATAATCACACGAATGTTTGTCCTGGGTGGGGATCGAACCTACAATTCTTGGCGCATAGGGCAGGGTCACTACCAAATGTGCCATGGAGTCAGTCGAAATATTGTTATGTTGCAACGTACTTGCCAAAGTTCAAAACCAAGTAACTAAAAAGGTAACTATATACTATAGTTTTAATGTACAATAACATATTATGTCAGTGAATTTATAACAGTAGGCAAGTCATTTTTGGCCGCAATCATAACACTTTATTTCGACGCCATTCGATAAAGTCGCATTTCTTTCGATTAAATTAAAAGGAGATAGCTAAACAATGATATAAATATAAACAAACATAACATCAAGCCCATAATCCCTGAAGGGGTAGGCAGAGTCAAAGGGGCAGCAGGTCCCTTTAAACACATCCAAAAACAAAACTGGGCTGGGTTAGGTGGAAAATTGCGAAAAAGTAGTGACAAGTGGCTAGCTCGTCGCCTACACAATCACATACGCTAAAACGCCATTAGTCGCCTTTTACGACATGCTAGGCAAGTAACACAGTTGGCACATTCTTTTTTAAGTCCCAGACCAACATCGAACAAAATATAAACTACAATAACATAACATTTATCTAGATATATGTATATTTATACATATATAAATTTATTTAATTATCTATAACTATATTATTTTCTAGATATTTTACTCTTTTATGAAACATACATTTTTGACTTACGCAATTTTATTTGATTGATGACTCCTCCATGAACACTTCAATTATCTGGCTCTAATTAACATTAACTATAGATATAACTATAATAATAAGGATACATTTATTACAAAGCATCGGTATACGTTTTGAACCTATGACTTTTAGATCCAAGATCGTGTGCCTCTTTAAATCCACGATGAATTATTAAAGCTATAAATCTGTTCTGTTTTTAGATCAAATATTAGTCAAGCTGAAGACATAATCCTGGAATTATATTAAAAAGACGTCGAAAAGGTAATCTTGTTAGGCGAGTTCAAATATAGAATTTGAATACGAAATCCGAAAATTATTATCTTAATATTTTTTGGCTGTTAATTTAAATTGCTTTAAATAAAATATAAAGACAGTCAGAAGTGGTCATTTTTGGTATATTTTCAATGAGGAAAAATTTTATACATTGTATATTACAATATTTAATTATTATTTCTATCAAGGTCACTTGTATTGTAATAATATATGGTAGGTGTAATGTAATTTTGTGTAGAACATAGATACGTATCTACAAAAAAAAACAAGATCGTTAGACGATCTGTATAAAATTAATTAGTTATAATAATAATTTTGATTTGATTAGATGAGTATTTATCTATACTAATACTAATATTATAAGGAAGGAGGAATGATTTGATTGTTTGTTTATTTGCATCGAATAGGCTCCGAAACTACTGGACCGATTTGATTAATTCTTTCACCAGTGGAAAGTTACATTATCTGCGAGTAACATAGGCTATATTTTATCCCCGTATTCTGAAACACCGATTGATTCATAAAATTGATAGTACCAAGAGATAGAGGACCCCTTTCAATGGCTCAACTTTAGGCCTATTAGGACTGTTTTCCTTTTGCTAATACAATATTGAAATTATACTTTAGTTACAGCATTTGAAAAGGTAATTTAGTAAAACATATTTGTACAAAAATCCAGATGGATGAGAAAGCACATATTTGTACAAAATCGGCGCAATTCTCATATTTACGTAACTAATAATTTCTTCACTTATTCCATGCTTTTAGCACAGTTATATGTTATTTACTAGTGATATATTTTAAGGGCCTGCTTTTAAAGCAACGTTTTATGCTGTTTTATACTGTAAACCATATAATTACGAGTATGAGTGAGTATACGTTTGAAAGCCTGAAAACAAGCTCCGTGTGTAACGCAGCATGTTTTTTTGAAAAATAAAAAATAAATCCCACGACTCGATTACAAAACTTTCCATCACAGGTGGAAATCCACACGAGAGAACTGAACGGCAGAGTTATTCATAAAACACGGACGAACATTGCAAAGAATATGAAAACAACCTACAACTACATATAAACTTTATATAGATGTATCGTTTAGTATGTTAACATTAGCGACCCCAACCTACAAAGGCAAGGTGCAAAATAACTCACATTATACATACATAACATCACGCCCGTAATCCCCGAAGGGGTGGGCAGAGTCAAAGGGGCACAAAGCTGGGCTGGGTCAGATGGATATTTGTGAAAAAGTAGTGACAAGTGGCTATTTCGTCGCCTACACACTGTGAGTGTCACCCAAACCTCGATATACCATTAGTCGCGTTTTACGACATGCTAGGCAAGGAACACAGTAGACACATTCTTTTAAAGTCCCAGACCAACTGTGGGAACACATTACATCGCTTGCAATCACCGAAGGGGTGGTTGGAGTTCTAGGGGCAATAAGCTCTTTAAACTATATTCAGAGAAAAATAAAATTGATGGTTGGGTTGGATGGAAACGTAATGACAAATGGCTCATCGCATATATTAAGACAAACCCAAATTTTAGATTTCAGACCACATAGGTATCGCTATATCATAAGATCTCAAACATTTGAAAACATTACAATAATAATGCTCTTCTAACCGATATCAGTCACGGCGACCAATCTCAATCAGGATTAGCCAACTGCGCAGGAGATATTATAGTGCACAAGTGTGTGCGCAAACACAGGTGCACTTTCTGCCCTTCACTCTCATAGTCCGGTGAGACGGCAATTCGACATAACCGGAGAGAGGTCAGGCTCAAGACCAACGGCTTTACGTGCTTTCCGAGGTACAGGGGTGATTAAACCGCCAACTTTCTGACTCCGGACTGTTACTGAGTAATTGCAATATTGAAATAACTAGCCAAAATTTTTGGCCCAACTCGGGTATTGAACCCGGGACCTCTTGGTCCCTAGGCGGCGCATGCCACCCCTAGACCAACAAGGCAGTTCGACTACATTATAAATGACTAGCAGCGCCCCGCAGTTTTACCCGCGTGGTTCCCGTTCCCATGGTATGTTACATGCTGATAAAGTAGCTTTCCATTGGTGAAAGAATTATTCAAATCAGTCCAGTAGTTTCAGAGCCTATTCGATACAAACAAACAATTAAATCTTTCCTCTTTAAAATATTATTAAAGATATCTAAATACCTTTTGTATGCGTTCCATTTCATTCATCTTATTTATTAATTTTAAATAAATTCAATTCCGTATCATCAGCGTGGGAATGCCTAAACTCTATCTAACTCTATACATTCACACGTAGATCTCAACCTAGCCATCCAATATTCATTATTCACTGCGTTCGTTCCAGTCCGACTACTAAATGTACCTATACCTAGTTAATTTCAACACAAAATTCGCTCGTAACCCACAGCAATAAGGTTCTAACTGCGTTACGTAGATTTTAAGCTGTTAAGACCTAATAAGCAATGTAGGGTATTTCGTTTAATGAATTGAAACATTGTTGGTTGATGTTAGTTACAAAGGCTATTGTTGATTTTCGTAACGGAAGCCTATGAAGACCGCTGGTAGCCCTTAAGCTGGCTATAGTTTCGTTGAATAGATGAAAATATGTTTTATGGAGATGTTTATTTATTTTGAACCATAATCCAAAAATTGTCTTGTTCCCCTCTTAGGGTTACGAAGGTCAGACCGGCAGTCGCCTTCAATGTAATTACCAGACTCGCTAAATCCTGGATCATGGTCTAAGCGGACCCCGTCTAAACACGGGACATATCGCTAGGAAGATGGAGATGTGTATTTATTTATTTACTTATTTATTAGGGCAACCAACGAGATAAACACTAAAGATATTATTATCATACATGTTGATCATAAAGTCTGTAGAATCATTAATTTGTACGCTACAAGAAAATCAAGACTACTAAAATTATTCTAAACAGATGACATTAAGTTACTTGTTGATGTCACGCTGACGATGTATTCTTGCTAATAAGTACATGACATTGTCATCGATTTTATCAATATAACTATTTATAGTCATTGTCGATATTCTAAGCTGACGAAAAAAAATATTTTTTTCATAACAGTTCACAGTTTTTCATGGTCTACCTTCTTCCCGCGAAGTGATTGTCTGTATGAAAAACCATACAAAATTGCTAATGATAACACTAGTTCAATATGTGTACTCCACTAATATTACATACATAAATACATACATAACATCACGCCCATAATCCCCGAAGGGGTGGGCAAAGTCAAAGGGGCAGTAGGCCACTAATATTAGGTTTATTTAAAGTGTTATTCATGGAAAAACTACTGCACTTATTAGTAGGCAATAGATAATTAACAATTATCCCATGTGCATTTATCTGTAGGATTATAACCAAGATGATTCCAAGTTGGTTTGGGACTTAAAAAAAATGTGCCAACAAATTTTGCATTTAATATTGGGATGCTTTTTCGCAACTTTTCATCTAACCCAACCTAGTTTTATTAATAATAATAAATTCTCCAGACTAACACCAATTCCCTCGTTCCATAGCATAAGCTTGTACTATGGATACTAGGCGAACGGATAGACATACTTAAATACGTTTATAAACATCCATGACTCGAGTACAAATGTCCATATTCATCACACGAAACATTTACCCCAAGCGGGATTCGAACCCGCGACCTTTGGTTTCGTGGCCAGAGTCTCTGACCACTCAACCAACGGGCTAGACAATTTTTGGCTGAAAGTGGTCATAAGTGTTTACTGCCCCTTTAGTTCTACCTACCTCTTCGGACATGATGATATACATATATGTACGTCTATACATACACAGTACCCTATGGTACTTCTACGCAGACAAAGTCGTGGGCAGATAGTAATAAGTAAAGTAAATAATATAAGAAAGTAATAAATAATTAAGAAATACATATACTAATTATAAAGTCATGTATTCTAAGGTAAAATAACAAAATGTCTCTCTTTGAATTATCTGAAACATCAAAGGCTCAATTAGGTATTTAAAACAAATGAACTGACCTAACTTTACAGATTTATTTATTTGTTAATGAATGTGCAAAAAAGCTTTGAATACCTAATAAATATGTAAAATACGAGACTTTTCTAACAAAATCGTTACACGCATTGAGCCACATTATTAACTCTCATAATTACATGTAAATTAATGGAAATGAGTCGAAGTGATAAAATAAAATGAGTTTTGGAAATTTACCATAATTGAAGAAAACCCGCCGTGACAGAATGTTACCAGAAGTTCGAAGAAAAATCTATGGTAATTTTTTTTTAAATGTTTTCAGTAATTTTTATTATTACAGTATAATTGACTTTGTTGCAAAAAAATATTTTTTTTTATATATAACTGAAGTTAAAGACACCAAAGATGAATTACCTTTTATTATTTAATGCGGTTGACCAGTTCCATCTATAACTCCGTTCGTACAGCGGGAGTCGAACTCGCGCTCCACATGGTCGACGTGAAGTTGGAATTATTGCGCCAACAAGACTGTCAAATAAGTTAAAGGTAACTTATGCTTTAGAATAATCGCACTACACCAAGAAGTAAACTAATAAATATATAACTCCACTAAGTCTTTATTAAGCCTAAGGCAAGAGATCAACTTGTATACCAAACTTTGATCATAGCCTACAGTGCTAAGTTAGAGACGGAAGATAACTTCACTCGAAAGTTTCCTGTGGTAATAAAATAACCAATCATATGTTTATGTTACTGAAAAAGCCCGTATATTGGTCAATCTTAGGTTTTACTAGTAAATCTTAGGATTTACCGACATGAGTTGGTAAATGTAAACATTTCTAGGTTAGGTTATATTATGGGTTAGTTAGGTTAGGTTTACTAACCTGATTAAAAAAATACCTTACCTAACCTAACCTATAATATTATCTAATCTTAGTTAGGTTTGGTTAGGTAAAATTTTCCAAGTAAAGAATCCTAAGATTTACTAAGTAAATGGTGGTAAAAGTTCGAATTGTACATCTGTTCGGACTTTTACCGTTAAGAGTTGGTAAATCTTAGGTTTTACTGGAAAATCTTAGAATTTACCATAGTTCGAGCTATTACAGCAACATTTATATGATATTTTTACTATACTTATCTAACCTTTGCTGGCGAAACCCGAGCCTGGCCGAGTTGGCTGACATAAGTTTAAATCTTCCATTTTGCAAATTTTTTTATATATCCTTTCTTAGAAAATACCATATGATTCCAGATAAAACTTGGCAACACAGAAAAAAATTGTATAAAAATAAAAATCTCGGACGACATTTGTCCCTTAAACCGTATACAAATTAATTTTCAAGTATAAAAAATCCTTTGATCTTGTAGTGGTAACTTGCACCGCCTAAGGACCAAGAGATCCCGGGTTCAAAACCCGGGTCGTGCCAAAAATTCGTGGCTAGGTATTTTAATATTGAAATTACTCAGTAACAGTCCAGAGTCAGGAAGTTGACGGTATAATCACCCCCATGGCTCGGAAAGCACGGTTAGCTGTTGGTACTGCGCCTGACCTCTCTCCGGTCATGTCGAATTGGCGTCTCAACGGACTATGAGAGTGAAGGAATAGAAAGTGCATCTGTATTTGCGCACACACTTGTGCACTATAATATCTGCTGCGCAGTTGACTAATCCTCGTTGAGATTGGCCACCGTGACCGATTTCGTTTAGGAGGACATTATTAAATTCGTTTGTTTTCAATTTTAAAGTCATCCAGGTAATAATTTAGCAATTGCTTTTAGTTTACTATCCTTACGTAAAAGTTTCTTCGCACTAGAACTTTCGTTTGAAAGTTTCGAGTCCAAGAAAAGTTTAAAAACACCCCACCAACTATGGTTTGATTACATCTACTTGCAATCAAAGTTGCTAACTCGTATTACTGGCACAGACTCATTGCCAACTTAATTTAAAAGTAGATGATTTTGTCCCATGTTGGACTAGGTCTCGTAAATAATCCCCCCCGCTGGGGTCTACGGTTTGGCGTACCGGGGGGGCTTAGTAGGCCCTGGTGCAGGACAGGGCCGAAGCTAAGAGAGACCCCGAGGTGAGCTGCGACTGCTCAGCATTTCCCACCGAGCAATTGCGGCACCGGCCGCAGCCCCCTGCGGCCGGACTAGGATTGCCGAGGAAGAGGAGGAGCTGAGTGTGTCGTTGCTCGCCTCCCTATCCTCGGCAACCCGACAGGGGCGCACTGCGCTGCGTTGTGGTGGGTCGCGGAGGGGTCTCCTCTCCCTCCGTGACGACAGGGCTCTGCCCTCAATTTAGGTCGCCGGGCGGAAGGCGGCCCCCTCTGACGAGACGCTCTCCGCGTGCCCTCTGGCTTAGCAGAGGGCACAGCGCGAGAGTGGGCCCACGACGCCGGTCACGGGGACGATCGGCGTCTGAATCCTGGGCGGAGTAGTTGAGACATGCTGGGTGGCCTGGCATGTCTCGACGCGCGCGCGTGCTCGGTGCTGTGCATCCGACGACTGATGGCGTGGGCTGCACAGCATCGACCACCGCCGCGCGAGGTGAGCCGCGCAGCGCGCCATGCGCACTACCGGAGGAGCTGTCGTATAGTCCCGACAGTGGGGATACCGGCTCCTCCGGAACTGCGCCGCGGGAGGCCACATTGGGGTTTTAGTCGGTTCGAGTCCGACACACCGCCCTCTGCTTCCCCGAGCAGAGGGTGACGGCTCGTGAGAGTTTCCCCAACTAAAAAAAAAAAAAAAAAAAAAAAAAAGGTCTCGTAAATAATGTGCTAACCCTGTTTCTTGTCTAGAATGTGGTAAGGAAACAGTGGTTTGTGAATTAGGTTTATGAGAATGTAGGCGAAGAACTACCACAATCCAGCTGTTATAACTCAACTGTTTTTTTTTTTTTTTTGCGAAATTCAGTTTATGATCATTGCACTTTGGACTCTAACCCTTCAGGGATTGTGGGCGTAATGAAATGAAATAAAATGAAATGAAATAATCCTTATTTACGTAGGCTTAAATATGCACTTAAAAATCGTTACCTAGTACATAGGTACAAATGGACATTTACCACCCCACCGGATTCGGAAAGCTTCTACCGAGAAAAACCGGCAAGAAACTCGATAATTACCCTTTTCATCGCCAAATTTACTATAAATATCAATAACAATTGTCATATTCTTGTCATACTATAAAATTCTATAAAAGGTAAAAATGTATAATAGCAACTACAAATATTTGTCACAAAATCTTCTATAGCTAAGCCTTTCTCATAAGATACTCTTTGATATGTAATTTAAATTTACACATGGGCAGTTCAATTATATGTCCTGGTAATTTGTTAAATAATTTTATGCTTCACCCTCTAAACGAACTACAATAAAGCATGAGTTAGTATAGAATATTAAGACGATTCTTAGAGATAGATTAGATAGATAGATAGATTTTTAATAAATAACAAATACATATCAAACTACATCACATTCATTGATCTGACTCCGAGGTAAGTAGCTTAAGCACTTGTGTTACGGATATCAGAATCAACAGAGGTATTACAAATATATATATTAGATATTAACACCCAGACACAGAACAAACACAAGTATTCATCATACGAATGTTTGGCCTGGGTGGTTTTAATTCAAAGAGCTAAACTCCATTCATCTGTCTTCTGTCTAGCTTTTTTAAAAAGCTATAACTAGGAATCGTCTTTATATTTTATACTAGCTCCTGTTTTATAGTAGCCCATCATTTCAATACCATTAAAATTCTAATAAAGTTCAGAAATCGACAATGCCTTCGAGGATTGGATTCTATAAATATTTTAGCATACAAATAGTATTATTGGTTAAGGCACTGAAGAATGGCGTACCATACCGCGTTGGAATATGGTATTCGACAGCTCAATCGAATTACTTACATTTGCGAACTGTCAAAACATTTTAAATCCAACAAAATGTCGGGGTTACGAGCCAGTGGCGTAACCTGACAGTAGCTTGTTGTGAATTCAAAACACTACATTTTAAAATGAACTTTCATAGCTATGTAGTTAACCTGACCTAATTTAAATTGACTTATTGTTTTATTTTTATAACTTAACGATTTAGAAGCGCTTCTTTGAGGCTAACGTAAATATAGATATTTAGAGTTTTGAGTTTGAGTTTGACTAAGTGTGGTTTCAGCAGCTTCCTGCTTCTTGGACTCCAAGTATGACATAAATACGTAACATCACGCCCATAGTCCCCGAAAGTCAAGCAGGCAGCAGGCCCCTTCAACCACATTCAGCCAAAAATAAAACTGAGCTGGATAAGATGAAAAAATGTGCAAAAGTAATGACAAGTGGCTAGCTTGTCGCCTACACAATCATACACCCAAAACCCTACACACCATTAGTCGCCTTTTACGACATGCTAGGCAATAACCACAGTAAGTAAGTATGAATTTCATAAAAATGCTCGTTGTATATAAAATGACGTCAAATACCCAATTTGATTCATTAGTTATAGAAGTGATAAACAAACAGATGGACTGATCTGATTGGTATTATATTGGATCGTTACGATGCAAATTGGATTGCTGAATCTGAGATTGAAATCTGCGGCATAGTCGGAACCACGGGATTTACCTACCTACTTGTTTTAAAAAGCTATGTGCCACAGTTGTAAATAGAGATGCCTCGAAAAGTTATTTGGCCGAACCGAATACCGAATATTCGGCGAGACTTTTGGCCGAAGCGCCGAATATTCGGCAACACTCAGTACTTTCCGCGAGTCACAACTCACGAGTTTAAACTTGCATCGCTAAAGTAATACGTGGGCGCAGGCACTATGTTTCATTTTTGATTAGAAACAAAGAAAGAAAGAAACATTTATTACATTTGGACATCACAAACAACACAACCAGGATAGAAAATCAGTATAAATACATACAACAAAAAAAGGAATAACACAACTTATTAGGACAAGTAAGAGATAGAAGAAAAAAAATATATAAAAAAGAGTTACGATAACCAGACACGGGTTTGCGATGTCCAAAGGAAAAGGGCTTCACTCAGCATTTAAGCCATGACCTGCATGGCAAGCCACGACGTTGGTTTTCAGTGTGCCCTGCCGAGTGATGCCCACGGACGAGTGCCCTGCTTTTTTATACATCTACATATACATAATACAATATATTTAATGAATAATAAATGGGATAAATACGATTATATAAACATTATATTGATACGGGTAGGTACAAGTGTTGCGTTCCTAACGTCGCACTATCATAGTTTGCGTTGCGGGTAGGGAGCCGAGGCGGCATCGCTGCAGCACGCGCCCGCGTTCCATCTACATACATAGTAGGTCCGGTGCGTTTATATGGTATGGGCTTATTTACGTAGGCTTAAATATGCACTTAAAAATCGTTACCTAGTACATAGGTACAAATGGACATTTACCACCCCACCGGATTCGGAAAGCTTCTACCGAGAAAAACCGGCAAGAAACTCGATAATTACCCTTTTCATCGCCAAATTTACTATAAATATCAATAACAATTGTCATATTCTTGTCATACTATAAAATTCTATAAAAGGTAAAAATGTATAATAGCAACTACAAATATTTGTCACAAAATCTTCTATAGCTAAGCCTTTCTCATAAGATACTCTTTGATATGTAATTTAAATTTACACATGGGCAGTTCAATTATATGTCCTGGTAATTTGTTAAATAATTTTATGCTTCACCCTCTAAACGAACTACAATAAAGCATGAGTTAGTATAGAATATTAAGACGATTCTTAGAGATAGATTAGATAGATAGATAGATTTTTAATAAATAACAAATACATATCAAACTACATCACATTCATTGATCTGACTCCGAGGTAAGTAGCTTAAGCACTTGTGTTACGGATATCAGAATCAACAGAGGTATTACAAATATATATATTAGATATTAACACCCAGACACAGAACAAACACAAGTATTCATCATACGAATGTTTGGCCTGGGTGGTTTTAATTCAAAGAGCTAAACTCCATTCATCTGTCTTCTGTCTAGCTTTTTTAAAAAGCTATAACTAGGAATCGTCTTTATATTTTATACTAGCTCCTGTTTTATAGTAGCCCATCATTTCAATACCATTAAAATTCTAATAAAGTTCAGAAATCGACAATGCCTTCGAGGATTGGATTCTATAAATATTTTAGCATACAAATAGTATTATTGGTTAAGGCACTGAAGAATGGCGTACCATACCGCGTTGGAATATGGTATTCGACAGCTCAATCGAATTACTTACATTTGCGAACTGTCAAAACATTTTAAATCCAACAAAATGTCGGGGTTACGAGCCAGTGGCGTAACCTGACAGTAGCTTGTTGTGAATTCAAAACACTACATTTTAAAATGAACTTTCATAGCTATGTAGTTAACCTGACCTAATTTAAATTGACTTATTGTTTTATTTTTATAACTTAACGATTTAGAAGCGCTTCTTTGAGGCTAACGTAAATATAGATATTTAGAGTTTTGAGTTTGAGTTTGACTAAGTGTGGTTTCAGCAGCTTCCTGCTTCTTGGACTCCAAGTATGACATAAATACGTAACATCACGCCCATAGTCCCCGAAAGTCAAGCAGGCAGCAGGCCCCTTCAACCACATTCAGCCAAAAATAAAACTGAGCTGGATAAGATGAAAAAATGTGCAAAAGTAATGACAAGTGGCTAGCTTGTCGCCTACACAATCATACACCCAAAACCCTACACACCATTAGTCGCCTTTTACGACATGCTAGGCAATAACCACAGTAAGTAAGTATGAATTTCATAAAAATGCTCGTTGTATATAAAATGACGTCAAATACCCAATTTGATTCATTAGTTATAGAAGTGATAAACAAACAGATGGACTGATCTGATTGGTATTATATTGGATCGTTACGATGCAAATTGGATTGCTGAATCTGAGATTGAAATCTGCGGCATAGTCGGAACCACGGGATTTACCTACCTACTTGTTTTAAAAAGCTATGTGCCACAGTTGTAAATAGAGATGCCTCGAAAAGTTATTTGGCCGAACCGAATACCGAATATTCGGCGAGACTTTTGGCCGAAGCGCCGAATATTCGGCAACACTCAGTACTTTCCGCGAGTCACAACTCACGAGTTTAAACTTGCATCGCTAAAGTAATACGTGGGCGCAGGCACTATGTTTCATTTTTGATTAGAAACAAAGAAAGAAAGAAACATTTATTACATTTGGACATCACAAACAACACAACCAGGATAGAAAATCAGTATAAATACATACAACAAAAAAAGGAATAACACAACTTATTAGGACAAGTAAGAGATAGAAGAAAAAAAATATATAAAAAAGAGTTACGATAACCAGACACGGGTTTGCGATGTCCAAAGGAAAAGGGCTTCACTCAGCATTTAAGCCATGACCTGCATGGCAAGCCACGACGTTGGTTTTCAGTGTGCCCTGCCGAGTGATGCCCACGGACGAGTGCCCTGCTTTTTTATACATCTACATATACATAATACAATATATTTAATGAATAATAAATGGGATAAATACGATTATATAAACATTATATTGATACGGGTAGGTACAAGTGTTGCGTTCCTAACGTCGCACTATCATAGTTTGCGTTGCGGGTAGGGAGCCGAGGCGGCATCGCTGCAGCACGCGCCCGCGTTCCATCTACATACATAGTAGGTCCGGTGCGTTTATATGGTATGTTTACCGAAGGACAGCAGGTCTGCCTAAAAACATGCAATAGGTCGGTTTTGTTGTTACTACGCAGAACGTTATTACTAGATAACTAACGTTATTACTAGTTACTACTAGATTACATCGGTTGCAAATAAAATTGATTTTTACATGATATCTGTTCGCCTAGATCGGACAGCAGACCCTTACCATTCGTGACCACCACTTGACTGGGGTCAGCAAACGTAACAATATCCAACCCTTTCACAATTTGCTAAGATTTATTTATCATCTCTCTCCCTGAAGCAGTATATGAAGCGCGCGGCTGTTTTCAGAAGCAGGAAAAACGCAATCGTTTGTTATAGAAAAATGCTGAAAAAATTGTTTTCATTTATCATAGATATTCAATATTAATATGTTAATTTGTTGGTTAAATAAACATTTTGTGAGTAATATTTTGAGTTCTTTTATTTCATGATTTGCTGTTCGGTATTCGGCCGAATAGTTTTCAATACTCGGCCGAATAACGAATGGCAAAAAAAATATTTGCCGAATATTCGTGGGATTTCTAGTTGTAATGCCAAGAACAGAGATAAACCTTTAATAACACTACTTCAAAAAACCCACAAAACATGCTACATTTTAGTTTTGACAGAGCTCTCGTATGAATTGTTAGAGCGTAACTTTATTTTACTTTCTCGTCTATCAATAGTCAATATAAATATAAGTGTATTATTTGTATATCTATTGACTATTTATAAGCGATTTTGCGAAATCTAAAAGGTTAAATGTACTTGTATTTTTGATTCAATATGTATCAAAGATATCGGTTTCAGAAAAGATATTTATTTACTATTACTTCTCGTTTTATTTTAGTTATCATTTTTAATGGCAATATAATATCTTTTTGTCTATACCAACACAACTTTCTTATAGAAATCTAGCAGCGCCCCGCGGTTTCACCCGCGTAGCTCCCGTTCCCGTGGGAATATGGGAATAAAATAAATTAATATATAGCCTATGATACTCACAAATAATGTGCCTTTCTATTGGTATAGGAATTTTCGAAATCGGTTCTCTAGAACCCTAGAACCTCACAAACACACAAACTCTACCTCTTTATAATACTATTAAGTATAGATTGGCCTAAAATAGTATCACCTGTGTAGCTGTGGTTCATACAGTGAGTGAGAGTGTCAGCCTGTACGGCAAATACGGATCGGTTACGTTGTTGATATTGTGTGTAAAAAACTAGGCAATTCGTAAGGAAAATAGAAATAATTAATTAAAATAAAATATATTACAATAGTATGGCCGTAGTACAAATCAGAAGATATTACAAAAGACGAGCGTAATTCGGACGCACGGTGAAAAAAGAATAAAACTGAAATAAGGCGCGAAGCAGGTTTCATTCAGTTCAAGGCCCAAGTCCCATAAAATGCCAACAACTCATTACTGCAAAACAATATCTGTGGTATTGCCTCTAATATAACAAAACACCGATTGTAATTAAATTCGATATTATGCCAGTTTCAACCTCAAAACCAGGTGAAGGTCAATTTTATTCAAAAAAAAAAAAATGGCGGAAGGTACGAGAAGATAACAGGACCAAATTTTACGTCAACCAAACTGCGGACAAAAGTTATTAATAAAAAAATCTACCTTTGTTTCCATTCCATTGCGGTATCACGCACCGAATCCTAACTTGAAGTAGCAACCCTCAAATACAATCTAGTTGTTGGTCGTAAAATAAATCGACACGGACCTAATAACGGAAAAATCGAATGATCATTGGCTAGTTTTATTGAGCTGACGGTAAATCTAAGCGTCTAACGGGTTGAGCAATAAAAGCCTTTATCCTCCTTTATCAATGTAAACAAACCGGTAATATAAGAAAGAATTGAAGTCTTTGACAAAGAATCTGTTCATGTATTTTACTGCAGACTAGACGAACAACTAGATTGTATTTAAGGCTTGCTACTTAAAGTTGTTGGAATGTGCAGGTTTTATTAAAATGTTTTCCCTCGCCGCTGAGCTTGTGGTATAATTACGTACATTAGTACCGGGTTTGAACTCGTACTGCTCGGTTAAGATGCGTGTCCTTACCATTGAGCTACCATCTCCCTAATAGTGCATCCATCGCCATCGCATAACAAAGTCGGAAAAACAGAAAAGGTTATTTAATACCTAGAAGGCAGACTGGTTGTTTTTGCACTCTAAAAGGTTTTCCCGCCCCCAATTTGCTACCACCGTTTTATAAGACAATATTTTCCCAAATGGCTCTGGCATCTGCCTACTGAACCGGAGAGATTTTGAGGCGTCTTTCACGCCCGCCGCGTTCAACTTGTTCATAAGAATAAAAACTAAGACCTGGACCGCCTTAGTGTGACAACGCGACTTATTATCTGTATTTCCAACTCCTATGCAAACATATTTATTAAATTGGGTTGTGGACAAACATACAACATACATTCATACTATTGACTAGCTCGATGGCTCATTCGGTAGTGACTCTGCCTCATGGCCCAAGAGTTGTGGGCTCGATCCCCACCCAAGGCAAACATTCTGTGGTTATTCTGTGTCTGGGTGTTTTGTTTGTTTGTTTAAAAAAATCGGTAATAAATTTTCGGAATCAACATATAATACTCGGCATTTCGCTGAATATTTTAAACCTTTCTTATAGAAGCAATCTGAAAACAACAATTCTATTCTAAGAAATATATATTCATGGAAAATTTTAATTGAGTAGATAGGTACATAATTTTTTTAATTCTATTAAGTATGTATATTTTTCTATTCTGTAACAACTTCTGTTTAACTACTTACTTAACTAAAAAAAAATATACGTGTATAGAAAGGTTTACCAGTTGCTCATAATTTCACATTCAAAGCAACAATTTAGTATCCGAATTCCCGAAAATCAACAAACAAAAGATCTTCATGATGATTGGAACATGTGTGAAAAAATTGGGTAAGTACTCTTTGAAAAGTACATATGAACCTCACGCCCGAAATCCCCGAAGGGGTAGGCAGAGTCCAAGAACCAGTCAAAAATATGGCTTAATGCAGCATAAGGAGTTTGCTTAATGCGGTTTAAGGAGTTTACCAGCCAAAAATATGGCTTAATACGGTTTAAGGAGTTTGCTTAATGCGGTTTAAGCAGTTTGCCAGCAAAAAATATGTCTTAATGCGGTTTAAGGAGTTTGTCAGCAGAAAATATGGCTTAATGCGGTTTAAGGAGTTTGCCAGCAGAAAATATGGCTTAATGCGGTTTAAGGAGTTTGCTGGTCCTTTGACTCTGCCTACCCTTTCGAGGGTTGCGGGCGTGATGATATCATATCGAATTGAGTTGGGCTGTCTAAAATTGATGAGCGGCTGGCTGGTCGGCCAGGCTGGTCGCTAAAGGCGACCAGCAAGCTGCGGCGAAAGCGGGTACAATGGGTGGCTTTTAAATTATCCTCTAGTATTACGCAGACAAGTACCACGGCGAAGGACCACGGCAAGTCGGGTTTAATACAACTAGTTTCGTATTAATATTGATTTCCTTATTTTTACTTCGAAACTTACACACAACTTTATGGAAAGAAATACCTTATGTGGCGAATTAAAAAAAACTTTTTAACATATAAGTAAATCATCATCCTCTTGCCCTTCTCCCAGTTCATCTGAGGCCGGCGCAGCATGTCTTCCTTTTCCATAAGTAAATATGCAGCGTAAAAGTAAAAAATTAGTGTATGGATATTTATAGATATGTTTTATAAACTATGGCGTTAGTGAGTGATGCTTTGTTAAAGTATGTCATTCAAAATGATGAATATGGTCTTTTATGCATAGTTAAATTATGCTTAGTCCCGTATTGGTCTGGGACTTAAAAATAATTTGCCAACTGTATTTCTTGCCTAGCATGTCGTAAAAGGCGACTAATGGTATATGGGGTTTTGGGTATGTGATTGTGTAGGCGACGAGCTAGCCACTTGTCACTACTCTATCACAATTTTCCATCTAACCCAGCCCGCTGTCCCGTATTGGTCTGGGACTTAAAAATAATGTGCCAACTGTGTTTCTTGCCTAGCATGTCGTAGAAGGCGACTAATGGTATATCGGGTTTTGGGTGTGTGATTGTGTAGGCGACAGGTTAGCCACTTGTCACTACTTTTTCACAATTTTCCATCTAACCCAGCCCAGTTTTATTTTTGGCTGAATGTGGTTAAGGGTTCAGCTGTCTCTTTGACTCTGCCTACGCCTTCGGGGATTATGGGCGTGACGTTATGTATGTTATGTATGTAATATATGCTTATAAAATTATGGCAAAAAAAAAATAGATTGGATTATTATATCTTTCAACAATTCTGCGTTTTTATGTTTATGCGTAATAAAAACTATTATTCTTTTTAATTTGTATGCCATAAGATGTAGGTATGTCAATTAAAATTATGACAATGAGCATTATGCGTTTCAAAGTGTCACCCCACTTAATATAACCAGGCTTAGCCATTCCCACTTATCAACAACGTTTGAAATGATCCACCCAGAGATCTTAACCAAAGAACAGCTATATACAATCGTCTAACTTTGAACGCAAAATCGATCAACAAACCTATTGTAGGTGAGGAAGTTCTCTCAAACAAACGGTAAGTATTTTCTTATCAGAGAACCTTTATTTCAACGCACAAAACGCTCTGAGCTCGGTAAACACTGAGTGAGTAAGTTCTCGGTAAACTCTTTACGATTGAAAGAGACCGTTTCTTTGCTCCCAATTACACAGACATGGTTCAACGTGGTCGCGTGTTGGTATGAATAAGACAAAATATATCAGCTACTTTCAATGATAAGTCTTCGAAAGCACATCGATGGTAGCCAGGACAAATTTGTGCTTACTTTGGCAATCGATGGTTTGATGTGTACAATAATACAACAACAACAACAACATAACACGCCCGTAATCCCCGAAGGGGTAGGCAGAGTCAAAGGGGTAGCAGTCCCCTTTAACCACATTCAGCCAAAAATAAAACTGGACTGGGTTAGATGGAAAATTGTGAAAAAGTAGTGACAAGTGGCTAGCTTGTCATACATAATAACATCACGCCCATAATCTCCGAAGGGGTAGGCAGAGTCAAAGGGGCAGCATGCCCCTTCAACTACATTCAGCCAAAAATAAAGCCAGGCTGGGTTACCTGGGTAACCTGTTGCCTACACAATCACACACCCAAAACCCGATATATCATTAGTCGCCTTTTACGACATGCTAGGCAAGAAACACAGTTGGCAAATTCTTTTATAGTCCCAGACCAACACGGGACAATAATACTTAGACTAATAAAAAATGAGTGTTATATTTAATAAAATATACATAGAAAATAGTAGTTAACTGATAAGTTAATTCTATGTTACTTTATTCTAACTAACTAACTAACTAAACTTCACGCCACTTCCCTAGCGGGGTAGGCAGAGAGAACCAAACGCCATATGGCACGATCCTTACACACCTCAATCGCCTCTTTAACATTCATAATCCTTTTCATACAAGCTCTACGGTTTTTATGACTCCTAACATCACCTTCTTTTAATACACGACCAATCTGGTCGTGGTAGGTGAGCCTGGGCCTTCCGCGGCTCCTACATCCTTCCACATTCGCATTGTATATCTGTTTAGTCAATCTTTCGTCATCCATTCTTTCTACATGTCCGAACCACCGGAGCATGCCTCTTCTTACCTTGACTCCGACGCTGTCCTTCAGACCAACTCTCTTTCTTACATCATCATTCCGGACGCAGTCTGTGAGCGATACACCGCCGATTTTCCGCAGCGCACGCATCTCGACCGCGTTTATTCTACTTTCATGCTCTTTCTGCCATACCCAACTCTCGCCTCCATATGTTAGCGTAGGAATCAGCACCGCATTGTGTATGGCGAGCTGGGCCTTCTGGCTTAAGATTTTGCTGCCTAAAAGTTTTCCTAGCGCTCCATTCACCCTATTCCCTGCATTCACTCTTCTTTCTATATCAGCGGAGTACCTTCCATCTCTACTAAATGCAGATCCTAGATATACAATTTCATTCACCTGTTCCAGCACTACATCGTCAACCGTTATCCTTGTATCCGTTTTGGTTTCATCTCTTTCAAGTTCACTTTATTCTACGGGTAGGTATGATGTGATTATTATTTAAAAGAATTGCTTTTTTTAGTACTACTTTTTAAACTTTGCACAGATCTGAAAACTCTCTTAGCAGAAATAATATTCTAAAATTGTTTAATGTAATTCTAAAATTCTTAAATTATTAAATACCAGGTCTCCGCCATGGTAGAAACCTGAAGGACCAGAGTACATTCTCTATGTTACTCAGAAATCTAGTTATTTTTTTTTCTTCATAAACATTTATGTTACTACACGAGTATTTTCCGGCGGATGCAGCACATGATAATGAATCGAGCGCAGCTAAAATTGTGCTGGACCCAGCTGGACTGCTGTACAAGCATTGCAATCCCTAAGTTAGTTTGCGCCAGCGCACACTCGTATATACGAATGTGCGCTGGCGCAAACTAAGTTAACGCACTATAGCGTCACAGCGCAGCTTTACAAATATATATTTTTTTATAAATACCTATCTGATTACATCACATATTGATCTGACTCCGAGGTAAGTAGCTTCAGCATTTGTGTTATGGATATCAGAATCAACAGCGGTATTACAACACCTAGATACAGAACAAACACAAGTATTCATCACACGAATGTTTGTCCTGGGTGGGGATCGAACCCACAACTCTTGGCGCATTGGGCAGGGTCACTATGCATGAAGAATAAAATGGATATTTATTCCGGATATTTTGGTGTAAAATATGTATTTAAAATACATCTGTTTGTTAGATTTTCATGCATAAACCACTTAGTTGATTGTCTAACAAGCTAAAACCCTGAGAAAGGACATAGAATACTTTCCGCAACAAAATAAAGATAAGACACTATACGAGCTAATTAATAAATTAATTCTACGTACGGAACGATGGGAAAGAACTAGTTGTACCTATCTATTACAGCATGTTTAATTATATACAATTTTAACTAAACACATCAACCCTGGCAACTCGATAGCATCTCACAAATTAACGCAACGCCGACAAGTCAAATTTCATCAGAATTTCGGATCGACCTTTGATAAAGCCATTGACATTATCATACAAATTGTGGTGCTGATACTATCCACAATTCCCTTCACAAAATGCTAGAAATTAGTTTACCAATAGGCTTATTGGGAATTGCAACGGATTAACACGAGCTAAATGATGTCTGGTGAAATACGCGAAATTGATATACAGACTTGTGCGCCATTGAATTCCTTAAATACGTATTACATATCAATTTCGTTTATGCAGCTAGTAATATTACGTAATAATAGGGAATATGCATTAAACATTTTGAGCTATTTAACGCATTTATCGGAAAATGTATAACTAACAATGAAAACAGAACCAAAATTAATTAAGGGGCTAACGTTATAAAACCGTAATTTTAATATGTCAATCTCACAACAACTGACTTCAATGGACGTTGTATGGCACTGTGTAAATAACCGTCACATATACAGATCGGATTTCCCTGTATAACTGACAACTTTGAACCTTTATAACTAGGTCAATAATCAAGAAACAAAAAATCTAAATTAGGTTTAAACAAATAAATAAATGAAAAGTAATGCATATTTTCTATTGCTTATTTGTGCAATCTGTCGGCATGTCAACAATCCGGATTAGTCGTTCGTTACATCAGTCACGTACAAACTGAATTCCGCAGTCAGTTAGATTGGAACCCGTCACGTTTTTCATTAAGCCTGTTAACTAATTTACTGGCAATCTTGCCGTTCACACTGAGAGGCAGGCTTTCTCAAAGTGTGATACACAAAGCCCCGTTCGCCATTCAACAAAAGAGGGTTCGCGATGAGCAGCCCTATCCATGCTAAGCAAACTGAAGGACCTGCCCCGGACCACAGTTCTAGGGGACGCCAATTTTCTATTCCGATTCGAAAAATTCGTCGATTCCGGTGACAGTAAGCGGTGTTTTCCCCACAACAAGAGACTTATGTTAGACTAGCTGTGCCAGCGGTGTCACCCGCGTTTATGGTTAATATTATAAAGACTATTTCCGTCATACATGATTTCTATGTAACTTTAACCATTAAGGATAATTGTAGGTACCAAGTTTCGTTAAAATCCGTCGAGTAGTTTTTGTTTCTATAAGGAACATACAGACAGACAGACAGACAGACAAAAAATTTACTGATTGCATTTTTGGCATCAGTATCGATCACTAATCACCCCCTGATAGTTATTTTGAAAATATATTTCATGTACAGAATTGACCTCTCTACAGGATTATTATAAGTATAGAAGAGGAGATTTTTAATTAAATACCTGATCATGCAAAAACCGATAAAATATTGTTAAATTTGTCATTATGTAGGCAGCGTGCCACTTGTTACTAATATTAGATAATTTGTCAGGTAACTAAGTCGATTTCGTTTTTGCTGAAAGTGATTAACGGAACTTGCGGCTCCTTACATGAAATATATTTTCAAAATAACTATCAGGGGGTGATTAGTGATCGATACTGATGCCAATAATGCAATCAGTAAAATTGTTGTCTGTCTGTCTGTCTGTATTTTCCTTATAGAAACAAAAACTACTTGACGGATTTTATCGAAACTTGGTACAATTATTCTTCATACTCCTGGGCAGGTTATAGTATACTTTTCATCACACTACAATGAATAGGAGCAGAGTAGTGAAGGGAAATGTTGGGAAAACGGAAGAAGTTACTCCATTTTTAAGCTTCCGTCGCGTGTGCAGCCTTAATGGTTAAAGTTACATAGAAATCATGTATGACGGAAATAGTCTATATAATATTAACCATAAACGTGGGTGACACCGCAGCCACAGCTAGTCAATAATAAAAAGGTATTTTTCTTCTAGGAGGGAGGGTGTTAAGGGTTCGCTGTCATCTGAAACTTTTAACAGGGGTACCTGTCGCTATAAATTTGAGAACCTGGTTTAGTGCTCCAGCCAAGTTCTGGAATCCGATTTACGATGCAAAACATGCTTCTTGCGGGTGCACGATTTGCATCCATTTCACAGATTGCTTAAGCAATCAAAGCCTACGCTTCTGTCTTCCATATAGGACTTACTTAGAAGGTTAACTTAAACTCACTGGTTTTACTCGCACAAAATCGCTCGTTTCAAATAACTTAACTTACCTTCAGAAATCTCTGAGGACACATATGAATATAATTCACAGCTGTCAACTCTTAATTCAGGGAGTAGATTTAAAGGGATTTAACATGTCTCAAGTTGGTCTGAACCTTGAAAAGAACTGTGTGAAGTGCCAACTGTGTTCTCCTTGCCTAGCATGTGGTAAAACAGGATTAATGGATGTGTTAGGTATTCGGTTTGTGATTGTGTAGAGACGTGCTACTTGTCACTATTTTTTACAATTTAAATAAAAATAAACTTACGTCAGATTAGATAGAAAATTGACAACCATAGGGCCTATATAACATATTCAAAAATTACGAAATCTTAATTAACATATTCTCCGATAAGCTAAAGACTATTTTATATTATATACACATACACATCACATTACGCCCGTAGTCCCCGAAGGGGTAGACAAAGTCAAAAGAGGCGGCAAGCCCCTTTAACTGCATTGACCTAAAAAATAAAACTGGGCTGGGTTAGTTGGAAATTTGTGAAAAAGTAGTGACAGGTGGCTAGCTCGTCGCCTACACAGTCATACATTCCGATATTCCATTCGTCGGCTTTTACGACATGCTAAGCAAGGAACACAGATAGCACATTATTTTTAAGTCCCAGACCAACATGGGACTTATTATATTATCTCTAGCTGATTGGAGTCCCCATATTTCAAAATTCCGAATACGTAGCTCAGTATTTGATTTAATTAAGTACGTATGTAGGTGGATTCAAATTACGTAATAGGTAAAATTGTATCAATTAAAATAATTAGTCCCATTACGATCAGGAAATTCAAAATAATGTGCCAACTGTAGGTATTCCGTATCTAGCATGTCGCTTATGGCGACTAATGATGACTAATTCAGCCATGAAATTATCAAAAAATAATCGCACTTTCCATCTAACGCTCAATTATGTGTTTGGTTTTAGTTAAAAGAGTTTACTGCTTCTTGACTCTGTTTACCTCTTCGGGGATTACGGACTTGCTGATGTACAAACATAATAATTAGGGGCCATCCATAAAGTACGTCACACGAATTTCCTGATTTTTTGATCCATTTGATTTATTAGATTTTGAAATGTGATGTCACGAAACTTAGGACCCCTTGTCACACCATGTCACACATCGTAGACCCCCTCCGTCCCCTTTTACGTGTGACGTACTTTATGGATGGCCCCTTAGCAACAAGATAAAATATACGTCATTTTCTCGAATGCTGTGGTAATTGTTAAATATCTATTAAATTATGCGTGTATGGACATATTAAACATTTTTTCTTTCTTTCATTTCTTTCCAAAGTATGCCTCTATAAAAGTATTTCGTGGTAAGTGATATCACAATAAAAGCCTTAGTCATAATGCGTAGGTTCCTGACATAAACCTTGGGCTACAACAGCGATTTATTTTATGTCCATCCTAAAATAAATCGCTGACGGTCTCAAGGTCATAAAAAAACCAGCAATACTAAGGACGAAAGTATTTACATAAATTTTTAGACTGTTTGTTTTCGGTAACTACTAAGTACGTGTGTACATACATATATATACATAACATCACGCCCATAATCCCCGAAAGGGCAGGCAGAGTCAAAGGGGCAACAAGCCCCTTTAACCATATTTAGCCAAAAAAAACTGGGCTGGGTTAAATGGTTATCAGATACTCAAAAACATACTATTAGTCGCTTTTTACGATATGCTAGGCAAAGAACACAGTTGGCACAATATTTTTAAGACCTAGACCAATATGGGCCATACATATATGTATATGTGATGGACAAAGTGATTAATGAGGGCATTATACATAATACCTAGGCATACCTTGACAATCTCGATGGCGCATTCGGTAGTGACCCTGCCCCATGCACCAAGAGTTTTGGGTTCGATCCCCACCCAGAATAAATATTCGTATGATGAATACTTGTGTTTGTTCTGCGTCTGGGTCTTAATATCCAATATTTAAGTATATATTTGTAATACCACTGTTGTTTCTGATATCCGTAACACAAGTGCTTAAGCTACTTATCTCGGAGTCAGATGTATGTGATGTAGTCTGATATTTATATTTATTTATTTATTATTATGAATAATGGCTAGCTATATCGAATACCTGATTTTTTTTTCACATTATATAGTTACAAATTCTGGATTAGACATAAAGCGCACCCTGACTAAGCACGGGACATAATACTTGGAGGATAATTATGTCGAAATAAAAATAATAGTAATGAAACATGTTTTTATTACCCTGCCCGACAGGTGATGGACATTATGTACAATGCCCAGACAGTGTGATTATTTTAAAGTAATAGTTATTAACAAATTGCCCTCTCCTATTGGTCATTTTTATAATGCCCGGGCATTATGTATACCAATTTATCTCTTGATCCGTAACATCTACATACCATTATGCCCGAAATTGCCAAAGCAGTAGGTAGATTGTCCTAAAAGTTAATTTAAAAGAACGTATTAGGCTTTTGATTACAATGAAGAATTTCAGCTATTTGGGCGCTTCGCAATGATTTAAATAACTAGACAATCTGAAGCCGAATTATCAAGATTAAAATATTCCATAGACGCTGGGAAGCGATTTAATAAAGCTTCAGGCTCAGGATTCTTGTGAAAAATTAATTGAGGCATTTAATAAAATGGAGGTGATGTAATCAAATTTAGAAATTAAATATTAAACTGCCTGTCGTTGAAAACGTCGCAGAGACTAACTTATTAGGTACATAAGTGTACTAACTATAATAGGGATGTTGACTAATTTTTGAAATTGATTTTGTTTCATTGATAGACCCTATTTAAACACGAAAATAATAATTTCATGAAAAAATACGTCAAATTTCAATAAAAAAACGTAATTAAAATTAGTTTCTAGAATTATCGAAAAAACGCTCACGTGACTATAATTACGTCACACACCGATAAACAGTCTCGCGCTCTGTCAAAGTTAACCTGAACTTGAGTGAGTTCTTACGAATATATGTCATCTTGTTTGCCGGTCAGTGACGTCATCGCGCTTTAATGGCGTTCGCAGTCACGTGATAATGGGTATTAAATAACGCAATTTAAATTCATTTTCTTTAATTTATGACAAATAAATATAATTTATTCTTCTTATTCTTAAAATGTTATTATAGGTTTTTAAATAATATCTTTAATATATAAAACTTAACTTTACATGAATTGGGAACATGTGTCAACATCCCTATTAAATGATACCGAAATGCACAGGCGATTTTCTTCTGCGTTTATTATATATAATGGACTTTGCATACAAAATGGTGTAGTTTTGTATTCTCGACTCCTATGAAGTGAGGTACCTTTACTGATATTTAAAATGCGAATGTGAATGTGTGCTTGTTATGTTTGCACACTTACCACTTCACCGATTTTATAATATATTAATTCCGTCAACAGTGGAAAGCTACATCAGCAAGTAATATAGGCTATTTTATCTTCATAGAGAACAGGAAATATGCGGATAAAACCGTAGGGCGCTGCTAGTCTACACTATCTGTTTGCCTACGTATAAAGTGATTGAGATTCTTCGTTTTTGGGATGAGTGTCGACCGACTAGTTGCGTGGACAATTTGCTTTGATGATTGATGTTTAACTTCATAATGAAGTGTTCATCTGCAGTGTTGTTACCTAGTAAGTGTAAATTATTAAGTACTAAATTGTGGCATTAATTTGCCACAATTTAATTGTTGGCAAAATTTTGGCATTAAAAATAAACTATCGAGTTTCTTGCCGGTTTCTTCTCGATAAAGTCTACCTTCCGAACCGGTAGTAATACTTTTTTTTTGTTTAAATTAGTTAATGCTTTTTTGAAGCCTATATAAATAAAGAGATTTTGAATTTGAATATGATCCCGATGACAATTTTAATCTACTATTCAGAAGAGTAGTCCCCACAGAAACCAAGAAATAAAAATAAAATACTAAACATGCGTGTTTCATGATAAAACTTATTACGCGATAGTAGTAGCCTTCACAAAAAAGTTTAGTTTCCAATAACCAAAAAAAAAATGACAAAGTTTGACACATTCAAAAAGTTTGGTCTAATGACCGTTTAGGTTAATCGCAGCGAAGTTACCGCGGATCAAAGGACTGTCGGAATCCGATCCATTAATCATGATCACGGTCTAGCCAACCGATCCAATATTACCGTTTCCACTAGACTTGTCTCTGCTAATTGGTATATCAATCCTACCGCAGCTTTGAGGATAAATCTATTACCAAATCTCCTAATACAGGCCGCGGTGAAATAAGTAAAGAGAATGTAGCCCTATAAGCTAGAGCCTATAAATAAATACATTCAAATAAAACTGACTCAATATTTCTCTGAATTTTATAAAATCGAAGTACTTTCAGTTTCATTAGAGGAAACCAAAGTGGTTCTCTTTGTTGAAATATCAAAAGGATCTGACGTCAGTTCCTTCAATATAATAATTAATTAACAGCTTAGCATAGCCTTGACTAATACAATATACTGCTTTAACTAAATAGATATGCCTTCTAGTCCCACTCTGGTATGGGACTTAATAAACTTGTAGGTACCAAACTGTGTTCCTCGCCTAGCGTGTTATAGAAAGAAAGAAAGAAAGAAAGAAAGAAAGAAAGAAAGAAAGAAAGAAAGAAAGAAAGAAAGAAAGAAAGAAAGAAAGAAAGAAACATTTTTATTAGGTAACACACATACACGTATAACAAATATTTAAAATGACAGACTGTCATAATTTAGAAGGAGTGAAATGTGTAACACCTAAAAGTTCTCAGCTCAGCATATGTATGTGCTCAAAAAAATTAAAGGAGCTTATCGACCCTTTGATCTCCTACCCTTTATTGAATAGCTACTGATACTCTGAGGCGTGATGACATGTATGAACATGTCGGCTTAAACAACCTTATTTTTAGTATACATGAAACCGAAAAACTGTTTGTAGAGAATCATTAGTTGATAGGATTCATTACAATAGTTAGTTAACCGTCGAGCCCGAGATCACAGGTCAAAACGAGATGGCGAGGGTAGAACTTGAGCAGTGAAACAGTCAAAACTGGTATAAATGAATTTAATTTAAAAATAAAAAAGAAATACAAAGTAAGTACAGACTATACTATACTACTCTAAGTCGGGAAGGCGATGGTAGAATCAATGGTCCCTGGCTTAGGTAGCAGCTTATATAGGTACTAATTTTAGTCCGAGATTTCTCACGGTCACCTCGTATGCTTAATAATGTTGAACGGTAACTAATATTGAACGGTACACATAACTAGTTTTTATACTATATTATATTTTAACTAAAAATATATACAAAATAAAGGGTTTATTCCGAACCCGACCCAAAATCCTAACCCGGTTTGGGTCAGGTTAGGAATTCGATATTAAAAATTTGTTCTAAACGTAACCCTGTTCCCAACTAGACCCGACGTATCTTTCCTATCCTAACCCTTTTCTGCCTCGTTGGTCTAGTGGTAGCATGCGCCGCCTAAGGACCAAGAGGTCTCGGGTTCAAATCCCGGGTCGGGCCAAAAATTTGTGGCTGGGTATTTCAATATCCAAATTACTCAGTAACAGCCCGGAGTCAGGAAGTTGGCGGTTTAATCACCCCCGTGCCTCGGAAAGCATGTTAAGCCGTTGGTCCTGCGCCTAACCTCTCTCCGGTCATGTCGAATTGCCGTCTCACCGGACTATGAGAGTGAAGGAATAGAGAGTGCACCTGTGTTAGCGCACACACTTGTGCACTATAATATCTCCTGCGCAGATGGCTAATCCTCGTTGAGATTGGCCGCCGTGACCGATATCGGTTAGGAGGACATTATTATTATTTTATCCTAACCCGAATTACGATTTAGGTAGATTTTCCCCTTCCTTCTTTAAATAAAAAGTAGCAACTTGGAACAGGGTTACGTTTGGAACAATTTCTTTTTCGAATTCCTAACCTAACCCGCTATTGGGTTAGGATTTCGGGTCAGGTTCGGACTAAACCAAATAAAGGTACGCCCTACTAAAAACTGTATACAAGGTTAGTCCCGTTAGTTAGTTAGGAGGAAACGCTGTAAAAAGCGCAAAACCATACTCGTGCGAGGCAATACAAAATGCTGGAACTTCGTGAGTTTCAAAGACTACATATTATAATTTTTACAGTTTTTTCCGACTCCTCCAGCAAATATATATAATTTAGCCAATTTACACAAAAACATAACAAATTATATACCTAAACCTTCTTCAAGAATTCCTCTATCTATTGTTGAAAACCGCATGAAAATCCGTGCAGAAGTTTAAGAGGTTATCGCGAACAGACATACAGACAGACGCAGCAACGGACTTTATTTTATAATATGTACTGATTATACTGATTCTTTACGTGTTTTATTTAACCCTTGTTCTGGTGACATGGAGGAAGGAAGGAAGGAATGATGTATAGCCGCAGAAGGCCCAGGCTCACCTACCACGACCAGATTGGTCGTGTATTAACAGAAGGTGATGTTAGGAGTCATAAAACCGTAGAGCTTGTATGATAGGATTATGAATGTTGAAGAGGCGAGTGAGGTGTGTAGGGATCGTGCCATATACTGTTTGGTTCTCTCTGCCTACCCCGCTAGGGAAATGGCGTGATGTTTAGTTAGTTTGTTCCGGTGACCTTGTACATACGAGAATGAATTCGAATCAATTCCAGCTCAAACTTAATTTCGATATTCCACTAACCTATTCCAAAACTGGCAAGAGGGGAACAAATAAAAAGGTAGATTAAGAAAAAAGCAATGCTAAACTACGCACGTACCAATCTAATAACATCCCCGTAATATCCTAGGCAAATATTACTCTAGGCCATAGGTTCCCAACAGGCGCGGTACCGCGCCCTAGTGGGCGCTAGAGAGTTTCAAGGGGGCGTTAGCGGGCCCAAAAGGCAAATGGGGGCATTTTGACAGTTAAGGGGACGGTCACTGCGTACTACCTAATTAGAAATTTAGCAACTAAAATACTAGCCTCTTTTTACGAAAAAACAACGTATCTAGCCGTCTAAGATGTTTGATAACTAATTTGTCATTATTATTAATAGATAATAATGTAAAGACATTTGATAGTGGTACATTATGTAAAGGGCCGCGTTGGATGTTTGTTTTTCTTTTATAGGAGGCGGAAATCCAAAAAAGGTTGAGAACCTATGCTCTAGGCTGTTCAGTCGATATTGAAGATATAACCAAGTCCCGTAAGTGCTTTTAACCCCATTACTAAAAGTGCCGACCTCTGTTATAAGCATTATGTTTTTTGAAAGGGTTGTTCGTCATATTTAGGTTTTTTAGTGTCTGATAGCGTACTTTGTTTACTTAATGTAATACCGAAGTATTATCGGACAGGAGCGGTGGTAGCTCAATGGTAAGGACATGCATCTCTTAACCGAGGGGTACAGGTTCATACATGGGTTACCTCTGGAGTTTTCACAAACTATGTACGTATTTATACACTAGCTCAGCGGCGAGGGAAAACATCGTGATGAAACCTGCACATTCCAACGACTATGGATGTGTAACCATAATCCAAAATTTGTCTGGTTCCCCTGTATTCAGAGTGCTGATGGGGTTGCCCCGTTACTGTAGCGCGTCGGGAATATTTGCTGAAGCGAGGGTAGATTGCTTCTACGCTACTATGCGGAAGCGGTGCGCCACCCCGGTGCGCAGAGTACGGAGCAGCGCCAACAGCATTTTATCTATGATAGCGAGCAGGCTGGACTACCGCTATATAAACCACTGCTGCACAATCTCTACTGGGGTTGTGCATTAGACTTTTAGCAGCAGGGCTTTACTAGCTAGCTTTGGTAGCAGAGCGTAGTTAAGTGAAACTCCAGATCAGAAGGTTTGTAATGGAATGAATATATTGTTGGAAAAGGCCACATATTTATACAAAATTAGCTACAAAGGAACACGTCATTAACCAATAGGAAAATACAGTTTTTATCCAATCACAGAACATACAAATATAAACAATAATATCTAGGATGGAAATTTCCATAGACGAAGGGATTTTAACCAATCACATATCAGATAACTATAAACAACATTATTTACAGTGGAAATTTCCATGAACTAAGGATTTTCAGCCAATGACAATTAACATCAATCTCTCACTCGAGAGATCGATATCTCTCGCTCGTACGCTGATCTGTGGCGCTCGCGGCTCGTCGCGCGCGTATATAGATCTGTGCAGCGGCGATGCTCTGCCATTTCCCCGGCGGGCGAGTGGCGTGCGGACGTGTGCCACGTCCATGCAGATCTTGGTCGACGTATTGCGTGTCGGCTGGGACACGTGCTGCGACTGCATGCTTGAGCCTCCTGCTTTGTGTGTGCTTGCGTGCGATGGTGATGTGATGCAAAAAGCTATTTTCATAGCTAACTCCTGTTTCTTAATGCACCAGTGTCAGCTCTTGTCAGGGCTATTTGTTTCATGTTTCTTAATGCCGTCTGAGTTTACAATAGTTCTTTTCAGAGCTGGTACGATGATGTTGCTAGGTATATTAGTAAAAGGTAATGGTTTTAAGGTAATGAGCTGGTAAGTCTATGTGTTGTGAAGGTAATGATTTTGAGGTTATGTACGGTAACAGGTAAGTACGTGTAAGTGGTAAAGGGTAATTGTTGTTAAGGTAAGGTATGGTAAGTATGTAGGTATCTGTGTAGCCACAGACTTAATATTAAAATAAGCAGATTTTTTATACTAACATAGGATAAGTCTTTTTTAACTAACCAAAGAGTCTGTGTTACTTGAAATAAATATTATTATTATTGTGGTGTAAATTATTTTTTAATCTCAGCATTCTGCTGGTAGTGTGAACCTATCACGGGCTAAGCCAGGTGGTTCGGTTCGTTTTGTAATGCTGTAGGTGTTTGTGTGGTGGATGTGAGGAATCGCCTGACTATGGAGCATGTGTAAGGTCAGATCGACAGTCGTTTCAATGTAATTACTAGGCTCGCTAAATCATGGTCTAAGCGGACCCCGACTAAGCACGAGATATAACGCTAGGGGGATGTTAATACCGAAGTATTATCTTTTAATTTTGTTTTTCTTTTTAATTACGTGAATTTAAAAGATGCCTACAAGAAAAGAACTATCCTAATGAGAAAGGCGTGCATGGGTGTAGATTCACTCCCAAACATTTCCTCAAGATTTTTTAAAACCCGCACATAGGTGTACCTGGCCATCCAAATTTGTGTAGTCATAATTCCATTTGTCTGGTTTCTCGGTCTAATGGTGTTTTTTTTAAGAGTGTTTTAAAATGTGTTTTTATCGTTTTAATTTTCTTAATCTAAATATGCGAATTTGTTGACGTTTCACTTCGACTCAGAACATATAAATCCTCTAAACTAAGAATTATGAAAAATGGAAACTCAATATACGTGCTTACACTCGAGCCAACATCCCTCGCAATAGCTATGCGCATCTTTATTAACTAAGCTGATTAGCTTATTACCTAATTACTTTTTTTACGATACAAAAACACAAACAGAAACCGCTTCTTCCCACACGACAAAACAATCTTGAAAATGGGTACAACAGAAACAATTCCTGCCAAGTCATTGACGTGAATTGATAGCAGAGAAACGTATTTTCCTGCAAGCGTTTCTTCCACAGGACTAGTGTTGCAGAAATATCGATAAACACATCGATAGTTTACATCGATAGTGTCGCATGATATAAATTTTGAGCAATACTGTTGATAATGGTAGTACTATTCTTACTATCGATATTTTCGTTTAATACCCAAAATAATACTAGCGAATTTACTATAAATAGTATAAAAACCGTAGCTTCGTTAATCTTTTTGGTATTAACTTTCACAGTGTAGCATTGTCAGTATCAATCGTGTCCTAATATTATAAGTAAATGCTACATACGTACATACGAACATTGTTCAGGCTACCGAAAAGGAATTCCATTCAAAAAAAAACTTGACTCCGAGGAAAAGGAAAATAACTTTTGGCCGGCTGTCTGGCATCGAGTGAAGCAAGTGTCATACTATCAATAATATCGATAGTTCGCATGCTATCGATAATACTGACACGCAACAATATTAACGATATGCGATACGGCGCGTTTTCTCGTCGCTGAGGTGCTAATCCGATACGGCTAATGGTATAACAAATATTGAAAAATATTTTATGCTCACGTAAAATAAAAGAAACAGAATATTAATGAGAGTAAGTAACGTTAATGACTTGAGATATTTCACATTCCTATAACATAGTGAGACTCGGAAAGGATAAGTTGGTATTAAATTATAACTTATAACAGCGTAAGCCCGCGGCTTTGCCTGCGTGAACTGCGATGATACTGAGACTTCGACGTGTCTTCAAGACCTGTCTTCCCGGGATAAAAAAATATATTATTAACTGTGTTTACTATTCCAAATTATCCATCTCTGAGTCTTACATTTTATACATTCAGCGATGCCGGCGTGATTCAAAATTTCGCATTTACGAGTATAAATAGTGAAATATTTTTATATTCAGAAGCGGTGGTAGCTCAATGGTAAGGACTCGCGCCTCTTAACCGAGGAGTGTGGGTTCAAACCCGCCCGGGTACGTACCTCTGGATTTTTCAAATCTATGTATGTATTTGTACCACTAGCTCGACGGTGAAGGAAAACATCGTGATGAAACCTGCAAATTCAAACAACTTTGGATTTGTAACCATGATCCAAAAATTGTCTGGTTCCCCTATCTTAGGGTTACGAAAGTCAGACCGGCAGTCGCTTCAATGTAATTACCAGACTCGCTAAATCCTGGATCATGGTCTAAGCGGACCCCGTCTAAGCACGGGACATAACGCTAGGAAGATGAAATAGTGAAATATTATAGTTACATGTGGTGTGTGTCAAGCTTATCTTATATATAGACAATGGTAAACTCTGATACCGTGAATTATAATCCGCTTAGCACCATTAAGAGACCAGTAATCTGCCTTTAATTACTCAACATTGACGGAAATAATTGTGTCGAATTGACATTATAGAAACCATAGGCGGTGAAATAACCCAGTCCAGTTTTTTTTTTTTGGCTGAATGAGGTTACACGGGCTAGCTGCCCCTTTGGCTCTGTCTTGGCTTGTCTTGGAGTGACTTGTGTCTGGTGTCATACCACCACGCTCGCAACCCTCCAAGAAAGGAGCATATTTCGCGGATTAATAAGTGTTATTTTTGACTAAATGAGTTTTCAGGAGCTTTATCGCTCCGTGGGCTCTGTCTACCCTTTCGTGATTGCGGGCGTGATTATGGTACGTAAATATACATTTTATATTATCTACACTATTATTTTTAAGAGGAAAGATTTGTATGTATGTAATATGTAGAATATGTCCGCGGTTGACTGACAGCAAATGAAACACGATTCCTGGTTAACACGTGGTTTATTCTTCTATATGTTTATACACATTAAAATATATTCTTCCAAACGTGTTTCAACATCCGTCGTCCGCCATTCGTCTCATATTCTTCTTTCAAATAATTTCCATCTCTCTTACTCTACTACGTTCCTTCTTACTCACTTCACATCATTCCGTTCTACGTATCTGTCATACAGCATATAGCAATCCTACATGTATGTAACGAGTAAACTCAAAAACTACTGGACCGATTTTTAAAATTCTTCCACCCTTAGATTAGACTTTTTTTTTGTTTTTTTGTCGCGGTGAAATGCGTTACGCACCTTCACCCTACCCGCGGGGCAGGGTGGTGTGTGGGACTCCCGGGGGCCTCTGGAATTGGAGGCCCCTGTTCCGGCCAAGGATGGAAAATGGCCGGGGTATACCCACAAAAACCCCGCGGTACCCCTCATCGCTCAAGTGGAGGGACGTTGTGGGTATACCCTTAGATTAGACTACATTATCCCTGATTTATAGAAAATTTTGAAAAAAGTTATTAGAGAGATGAGATGAGATGAGAGAAAATAAATGTCCACCCGTGCAAAGCTGGGGCGGGCCGCTAGTATTAAAATATAAACCAGTTTCTATCACAAGTCTTAGAATCAATTAAGTTATTTTAGTTCCATCATCCAATAAACATGTAGGTATTCAGTAATACGAGAAATAAACACAAACTCGCCGTTCCAAAACTCAGGCTTAATAAGATTAGTGGTTCATTTGTAGGTCTAAGCATAAAAATATTTAATAAACTGCCTCAAAATGTTATTGAATTACCCACGCATGAATTTAAGTCTTATATTAAATCATGTTTAATAAGAAAAGGTTACTACAAAATAGATGATTATTTAAATGATAAAAATGTTTGGACAAGATAATCTGCTCGCATGCACAGTGAAATTTTGAAGAGAGCGGTGGTAGCTCAATGGTAAGGACACGCGCCTCTTAACCGAGGAGTGCGGGTTCAAACCCGGGCATGTACCTCTAGATTTTATAAAATCTATGTACATATTTATACCACTAGCTCGACGGTGAGGGAAAACATCGTGATGAAACCTGCAAATTCAAACAACTTTGAATTTGTAACCATGATCCAAAAATTGTCTGGTTCCCCTATCTTAGGGTTACGAAGGTCAGATCGGCAGTCGCTTCAATGTAATTACCAGACTCGCTAAATCCTGGATCATGGTCTAAGCGGACCCCGTCTAAGCACGGGACATAACGCTAGGAAGATGATGATGCACAGTGAAATTTTTAGTCTTGATATTTTAATGTACCACATATTAGAGATAATATGTAAAACATGTTTTTAAAAAAGGCTATCCGTTGAGTTTCTTGCGGCACCTCTTCTCATCAGGCCATTCACGTCGAGGTGCTGGTAGGGTAAAAAAGTGTGACGTGCAAAAGAATTTGTTACAAATCTACTTGCAGAAATAAATCATTTCATTTCATAACATTATGACATCCGCTACTAAATTGATAATATTCCAAAGCGGAAAGTAAATTCCTACGGGAAGTTTCCGCGAAATTCTAGATAGATGGAAGTTGTTCAGTAGTCCCGTAAATGAGTTTGTATCTCCCTTCTTATGCCTCCGTGATCCCTCAGGACCAAGTTAGATGCTATTATGGGGTGCCAATGGAAACTTACTTGGAGTCGTTGACATGTCATTATACAGTTGCCTAGGTAACCAATTAATTAGTAATTCAGTAACCGGTACAATAAACTTGGGATACTCACGTGCTGTTAGTAATGTGGCTATACGTCCTGTTTTTAGAAGGACTGTCGCATTTTAGGTTTAGTGTTGAAAAAAGAAACGCTACTCATTGAAAATATATTTAGCATAACACAAATTTTAGAAAATGTTTAGAGTATAAAAAAGTAATAGATCCAACGAAAATGTGAACAATGATAATAAATTATAAACGCAAATATGTTTTGAAAGCACTAAAACCGCATTTTGGCATTGAACCTAAACTACTAAGCTACCCATACTAATAATATTATTGATAACTTCATTACTATTACCATAGAGTAATAATATACTAAGTACAACAGAGGGTCACTGCACATACTTGAAAAGTTACTGCTAACTCGCGCAATAACAGCGACAGTGGTGAGTAATTGGAACTACAGCAAAGTTTAGTCTGTTTGTCAGGAATATTACAAGATGGCGCTACAAGCACAGGTTAGTTGTTTCTTAGTAATAATACGCCATCTGTGTAAAATTCATGGTATTAAAACAAAGATTATTTTGGTTTGTTTCTCAAGAAAATATTTTATATTCATGTTTATCAGCTAAATTTAATAAATTATCTAAGAAATGACGTAAATAACTTATTTTATGAAAAAAGGATTTTTTCAAAATGAAATAATAACGTTTTTATTCGGCTTTATCTCTCAATCAGTCTAAATGATGCCTCTAGCGACATCTGTCTGTGTCAAGTCTATACAAAATCTAAAATGTATGTGACTGACCAGACATGCTATTACAAACAGACGAGTGCCAACTCTAATTTCAAGATAAAGTTTCCATAAACCACACAGTACCAAATTCAATACCGCATCCAAGACCCAGTTTCCATTGATGACCATCCATTTAATTTAGTTACTATTCGACTCTGCGATTTGAATATATGGAGCAAATTCACTTTACGTAGCAAACCCAATTCGTGGTTCATAAAGCTGTATACTACAGTACAGCAAATTTCAAATATAGAACGATGCTAGACCAAATGACAAGATTCTCAGCATTCCATTAAGACTACTTGATGCTGTAAGAAATCCTCGCGTGTACAGAAACCTGAGAAAATTGTTTATTAACCAAACGTTTTGAGGCATACCTGACTGAGTATACAATATTGGTAAAGTATTAAGTCTGGGTGTTGTTGCTGGTTAACGGGCAAGGTCGTAATGCCCTAAGCAAATGCTTAGTTTGGCTATACCAGCCATGGCCGGACTTTCTGGTTTAAATACATATTCGTACATACATACATACATAACTTCACGCCTATATTATATACATAAAAAAAATGTATACATATACACAGTGACATTTTAGTGGTTGTTTTCCCGCATCAGAACGATTTACCTTTAGAAGTACAATCGAATCATGCGAGTAATTATTTGAAAATAAAAAATATTTTTGCTCTCAACTAATGAAAAAATAATCATCAACTCGAAAACGTCGACGCCGCCTCGCAACAAACAACAACACAAACTTCACAAATCTATAGTACTACTAAGAAAGACTCATTTTACTGCGGGAAAACAACCACTAAAATGTCTCAGTGTATATATAAATATATACATATTTATAAGGTGTGTATATGGTGTTTGAAAAAGAATAAACCAAAACGGATACAAGGATAACGGTTGATGATGTAGTGCTGGAACAGGTGAATGAAATTGTATATCTAGGATGTGCATTTAGCAGCGAGAGACCTGCAGTAATTCAGAGTGAAATGTACTCTGACGATATAGAAATATTGGAGAATTACTGCAGGTTTCTCGCTGATACACAATCCACTGTGTCTTGGTTTAACCGCATAACTAATAGGAGTCTCCTTGTCCGTGTCATTGGTTTGTTTTGGACAACCTTCATTAATCATGTTGTTTACCAAATGTTCAGCTGATCAGTTATACCGTCTAAGATGACATGAGCATTTATCTCACTACCTATCAATGGAGTGGCGGCAACGGTTCACTAGCTATAACAAAGTTATGCTTTACTCGCTAACGTCGGTTATTGGATGGGTGATCATTCTAAGTAATTTTATTCGTCACTAAATGTATAATTTAAGCATCTTTGTGGTTTAGTACGTTGATATATTGATCTCGCCCGATGTGATTCGAGGCTATAAAGCGATTTCCAAGGCAACCCTTTAGGAAAAAACCTCATTAAGATGGGGTGTATGTAATAGATTGACCATGGCCCTTATTCCACCTTTTAATAGTATGATTAGGATAATAGTTGATCGATTTACTAAAATAAATGTATGTTTGACAGTGGTCAGAAACCCTGGCCACGCAACCAAGGGTCGCGGGTTTGAATCCCGCTAGGGGCAGATGTTTCGTGTGATAAACATGGACATTTGTACTCGAGTCATGAATGTTTATAAACTTATTTAAGAATGTCTATCCGTTCACCTAGTATACATAGCACAAGCTTCAAAGCTTAGTTTGACACTAGGGAATTGGTGTGTCAGTCTGGAGATTTTATTTATTATTATTTATTTACGGAATCATTGAAACCCTTTCTTTCTAAAGAAAGAGTATCCAGTCCCTGAATTTTACCCTCTATTTCTTCCAACTCCAAAACACCTAATTGATTTTGATATCTTCTAATATTATAAATGTCGGGTCACGGTATTTGTTGTCGCACTCCTCAGAAACGGCTCTACAGGTTTTAATGTTTTTTTTTTCTATTAGGTAGGTAGGTATGCGAATAGGGTGTAAAGTATTTTTCACACTCCTATCCCACGGACAAGTAAAAAAGAAGGACTCCGTGCCACTAATTAGACATTGAAACTTCTTAGGTGCTCCTTACGTCACAGATTGACATAATAAGCGCTCCAAATGACAGATATCCGATATCTGGTATCCATAAGTACCTAACTCACACATGCTTATACATGGTTTCACGCTATAGTATGACAGAGTGGAGTCCTTCTTTTTTTACTAGTCCGTCTCCTACCTCCATCCCTATTATTTAATAGCAGAACATCCATTGCCAGGTTAGCTAGTAGTTCTATAATTTTAATATAACAAGTGTGATTCAAAGATTCCTATTTCAGATATAATGATTATTATAGGTATATGTATGATTGATAGATGATATGACGTATGCCAGGCAGAACGTAGAACGGAATGATGTGATGTGTGTAGGAAGAAGTAGAGTGAGAGAGACGGAACATATTTTGGAAATATTTTATTGCGATATGGATATCGATATCGATAATCGAAATCGATAATCGATATGGATAAGCGATCGCCTATCATTTGCCGAGATCCAACCGCGGATAAATGATGTACTAGCTGTGCTCGCGGTTTTACCCGCATTTATGGTTAATGTTATTATAGCCAGCTTTCCTTAATAAATTAACTATACAACACAATTATATTTTTTAAATACGGACCAGTAGTTTCTGAGATTAGCGCATTCAAGCAAACAAACTCTTCAGCTTTTTATATTAGTATAAGTATAGATTTGAAACAGTATTCTATACAGAAGTCTAGATTATATCTTTAGTCTTGAAGCGAGAAATAAATATACACGTATAACACTTGCTTGAAGGTAGACCCTTAATATCTCACAATGATTAATGCTATCTACCGAACATCTGGGCCGAATATCAGATACGACACCAAATATAGTTCTAGCTGGATAGACGAGCCGACGGAAAGATCCATTACGTTACTTTTTTATACAATACTAGCTCATGCGCGTGGCTCTGTTCGCGTGAAATTCTGTTTGTTACAGGGAGTCTTTCGTGAGTTCTAATTTTTCCTTGATTACAGTTGTATTTTCAATTAAAGAAGTGAAAGGAGAGAGATCGACTGCTTTGCATGCTGGGAGGTCATGATATATTTTTCAGCAATAAGTTGTCGTGGTTTATAAATTGTTAAAATATGCTGTGCTAATGTATAAAAGAACTGCAACTCTTAAAGTGCGTGCCCGTTAGATTGGTGGTATGATCTAACTAAACTAACTAACTAACTAAACTTCACGCCACTTCCCTATCGGGGTAGGCAGAGAGAACCGAACGCCATATGGCACAATCCTTACACACCTCACTCGCCTCTTCAACATTCATAATCCTTTTCATGCATACTCTACGGTTTTTATGACTCCTAACATCACCTTCCGTTAATACACGACCAATCTGGTCGTGGTAGGTGAGCCTGGGCCTTCCGCGGCTCCTACATCCTTCCACTTTCGCATTGTATATCTGTTTAGTCAATCTTTAGTTATCCATTCTTTCCACATGTCTGAACCACCGTATGGTGGTGGTATGAATTATTCATTTATATGTATGCCTAACAAAAATAGGGATCACAAAATAAATTAACTTGTTGGTAAAACATATCCCAAAAATTCCGCCCTTGTGTGGAAACATCAACCCTACTACAGATAAACAGAAACCGCAGAGCGCAAGTCCAAAACGCACAACGCCCGCTTTTTTTTCAGTTTTTTATATACTAACAGGACTCCTGGGAAATATTTTTCCAATTGAAAAACACCGCCGCAATTGGACTCGGGCAGGCATGTGATTCGTGCTGCACCGGAAAAATACAAAAATATTTTTTTAGCCCGTTTATTACGTACCATTAAACAATGTTTTCGTTTACATAACAACATGAAAATCATAATCCCATCCTAACGTTATTTTTAATCGAAATCCGCTCACACCATGATCCATGATTTAGCGAGTCTGATCATTGCAATGAAGCAACTGTGTTAAGGTTTTAAGAACCTTTTTAGTATGTTAGCCATAGTGGCCATAATCATTCGAATTAATTAGAAAAAGAATAAAAAAAGACAGCAAAAATGTCACGAAGAAAAACCAGTTTTTGTATTCCATATTATTTGCTACAATATATCTTTGTTTTGATAAAGTGTATTTTTAACCGACTTCAAAAAAAAGGAGCAGGTTCTCAATTCGACTAAATTTTTTTTTTTTTTTTTTTCTTCTATGTATGTTACTCGATATCTCTGAGAATTGTTAACCGATTTCCAAAATTTTTTTTTTAATCGAAAGGGTTTACTCCCGAGTTGGTCCCATTGCCACCAAATCAGGATCTGATGAAGGGATCCTAGGAAAATCGAGGGCAACCCTCAAACTTTATAGGCACGTACAATGTGTTTTAGACATTTTCTAAGATTGTTCAAGTATTTACGCTTGGTACTTATCATCTTATGTTGGTGAGCTGATGATGGAAGGTACAAATCCTCAACGATTAGGAATTAGTTTATGATTCTTTAAATATTGATATCTTCGAGAATTGTAAGACGATTTTTAGAGTTCTTTTTTTTATTCAAAAGGGTATATCCTGGAGTTGGTCCTATTGGTACCACATCTGGATCTGATGAAGGAATCTTAGGCAAATCGAGGGAAACCCTCAAATATTATAGGCGCGTACAATATATTTTAGTTATTTTCTAAAACAGTTCAAGTATTTACGTTGGTATTCATAATCTCATGTTGCTGAGCTGATGATGGAAGGTGTAACTCCTTAACGATTAGGAGTTCGTGGATAATTCTTTCAATATTATAGGGCCATATTGAGTGTTATTCTCGAGAGAGTCTCAATTTCACCAAGTCTTGGTCTAGTGATGGGATTCCATGAAAACGAGGGCCACTCTTAAATTTTAACGACATGTTAGGTGTTTTATTATTTTTTCTAAAACGAGTCCAGTATTTGTGTCTCGTACTCATCATGTTATGTTGCTTAGCTGATGATGAAAGGTATAACTCTTTGAAGATTAGTAGTTTTAAGTAATTCTTTAAACATTAAAGGCTCGTTATACCTTTTCGTCTTTAGTCTCATAAGACCGGCACTGTCTCATTAAAGCAGCTCGTTTTGATTTGGTCTACCTACCTATTAATAAATTTCACTAAAAAGTAACAAATAAGTTAAATTTTAACAAAAATAAAAACCGACTTCAAAAAACCCCGCAAAAAATGTTTATAAAAAAACACAAGTAAAAACTGCTTTGATAGCTATTTAAATGTCTAAACACTAAAAAGTATAAAATAAATTCTTTCGACTGCTTCGATGAAAGTATTAATCTTTAACACGTATTTAAATATTTACAATAATTAGTTAGATTTGGAGTCGGTGCCAGCCAAACTAAAAAAAAAGTAGACACTTAATAACGAATTACGTTACTAATAACAATATGAAACAAATTAGTTAAAATATGAGTATATTAACTTACTATTGATTTTGTATTTTGACAAGCTCGATGGCGCATTCGGTAGTGACCCTGCCCCATGCGCCAAGAGTTGTGGGTTCGATCCCCACACAGGACAAATATTCGTGGGATGAATACTTGTGTTTGTTTTGTGTCTGGGTGTTAATATCCAATATTTAAGTATATATTTGTAATACCACTGTTGTTTCTGATATCCGTAACACAAGTGCTTAAGCTACTTACCTCGGAGTCAGATCAATGTATGTGATGTAGTCTGATGTAGTCTGTATATTCAAAACCTATTTTACCACCCTTCACCAAGAAACAAATAATTGCAAATTCCGAAATGATGATATAATTACGCGGGCTGGCACCGACTCCAAAACTAACTGATTATTGTAAATATTTAAATACGTGTTAAAGATTAATACTTTCATCGAAACAGTCGAAAGAATTTATTTTATACTTTTTAGTGTTTAGACATTTAAATAGCTATCAAAGCAGTTTTTACTTGTGTTTTTTTATAAACATTTTTTGCAGGGTTTTTTGAAGTCGATTTTTATTTTTGTTAAAATTTAATGTAGTCTTTGTTTGTAGTTCACTCGTTTTCAAACTGTCTATCTGATCTTTGTAACCTTATATAGGGGAACCAAACAAATTGAATCATGATGTATATTTGCAAATATTTAAATGTGCTGGTTTTCTTTGACATGCCCGAAGAAGGGTCGTCTTTCACCTATTGGAGGCCCTGGGCAAATTAGAATATTGATGGTGCTATTTAGAGCGGTGGTAGCTCAAAGGTAAGGACACGCGCCTTTTAACCGAGGAGTGCGGGTTCAAACCCGGGCACGTATCTCTGGATTTTTAAATATATGTACGTATTTTTACCACTAGCTCGACGGTGAAGGAAAACATCGTGATGAAACCTGCAAATTCAAACAACATTGGATTTGTAACCATGATCCAAAAATTGTCTGGTTCCCCTATCTTAGGTTACAAAGGTCAGGTCGGCAGTTGCTTCAATGTAATTACCAGACTTGCTAAATCCTGGATCATGGTCTAAGCGGACCCCGTCTAAACACGTGACATAACGCTAGGAAGATGAGATGACAAGTAAAGCAATAAACTGCATCATCTCCCCGAACAACATTACCAACTGCACGCGTATAGCTAAACTCAATCCTGCAAGCGCAACACCGAGATCCATTGTCGCTCAATTCAACGGAAGCAGAATACGGGACCAATTTATCACAGCAGCTATTACTTTCAACAAAAATAAACCCATCGATGATAAGTTATATAGTGCTCATCTTGGCTTCCAAGTACCAAAGAAGCCCATATTTATAGTGGCCCACTTATCACCTGCAGATAAAGCGCTGCACGCTGCTGTACGATCTGCTGCAAAGGAATAAGGTTACAAATACACATGGATCTAACACGGTCGTATCTACATGCGAAAAAATTAAGGCTAATTACATTCATATCAGGGATATGGACACCCTAACTAAACTTAATTAGTAATATACATATATACTAGCTGACCCGGCGCTCTACGTAACGCCCCGTTCTGGAATTTTCAAAACCATTTTTTCAATTTAACGCGCTACTTTTAATTTTTTTTCTTTGATAATAAACTTCACTTGACAATAACAAACACAACTAAAAAAGAATTAGCGAAATCAGTAAAGCCGTTCTCAAGTTATAGCTTTGGAGTGGACCACCCTTAACATTTAGCGGTATGAAAAATAGATGTTTGCCGATTCTCAGACTTACCCGATAAGCACACAAAATTTTATAAAAATCGGTTTAGCTGTTTCAGAGAAGTTTGGGAACAAACACCGCGACACGAGAATTTTATATATTAGATGTTGCTAAAACCCTTACGTGTTTTGTATTTTAAAGTTATAAAATTCATAAAATTAAACATACCCAAATGTACGTGGCCTTAGAACAAAAACAAATTCTTTTTACTGTAATAAATTGGTTTGTATACTGTAATAAATTGGACCTAATATAATAATAATATATTAACAGAGATTTGGTTAAACAAGAATATTTTTATACGAAAGTGTTTGATAGTCGATACACGATTTACAGAAGAGATAGAGAAAATAATACCTTTAGTTCAAATAAAGATGGGGGCGGAGTGTTGATAGCCGTTTCCAAAAAAAAATTTCGTTGGAAACTAAATGAGAAGATGTATAAATTTCTTTGGATCTTTCACTAATTACTCTGTTTAATTATGTGCCAATAATCTTCCGCCACCAATACAATAATCAACCCTAGAATATTTTATCAATACTTCAATAGGTGATTTCAATATGGGTAACATAGACTTGTGGTGTATGGCCAAACACTGTTAGGTCCATATTATTTAATATGGATGTATAAATATGTTTTAATTTGGCTGATGTTTACGAAGGCTACATGGATGGACAAGTTTACAGTATTTTGGTTGCTCAATCAGTTAAGTGATTTTTTGATAAATTAGTAACAGCTGATGTAGATCCAGTTACCAAAATTGGTCAATCAGCTCACATTTTTGAGATATTTGGGACGTGAGTGACTAAATTTGGTTATAAGGCCTAGCTTTAGTATTGATGAATCAATCCAATAATACTAAATATTAACCCAAATGTTCACCATCTATTTTGGAAAGAAAAATTAAATTTTTTTGTTTAACAGCATAAATTATATTGTTTTATTGACGCCTCGCAGAGTATTCGAAATAAATAGTATAAAAAAAATCGTGCATACAACAGGCACAGCTTACAATATATGGAAAAAATATGGAAAAATTTAACTAGCCATATCTTTGCAAAGAAGGATAGTAGAATTTTGATTCGATGTGTATTGATATGTAAAGCATACTAACTATCAAATAGATGTATTAAGTTTATGTTTAAATCATTTTGTAACTGTTAAAATAAATCACGAAAATCGTTAAAATAGCTAATTTTCAAATAGTAACATTTGAAAATTAGCTACTACTCAAATAAATGAAAAAGGTGAGCTGAAAAGACAATTTTAATAACTGAATTGTATTATGCTGGCACTGAACAGTAAAAAAAGTAATGAATTGTTTCGGCAACAAAAAAAAAGGGTAATTTTGTAATTTAGTGAATGATTAGATATGACGACTAATAACTAAATAATTGGAATTTGAATTCAAACTTTCTAAAATTCTAGATTTATGGTTCAAGTTTTTTTTGTAAGTGGATGAAATATAAAATATATCAGAAATAAAACTTTGTTACTAATAGCCATGTAAAAATATACCTAAGCCTCATACTATCAGAGGCCCTTAATTTTACAACATTTTCAAGTAAAATCGGTTTACCATTTCTCGTTCACATGCATACGTACCTATCTACTTGTCAATAGACCTCGGGGTGAGTTGTTTCTACAACATTTTCCTGGAACCAATACTGCTTGAGCTGCCCCGTTTTGAAGGTGAATGTCTTTGATGTTGTTAACTTTATGCATACCATATCAATATATGTAGGCAAATAAGAAAGGAATTCCTGTTTATGTACTTATTATGTCTCGTCCCTAGTCGTCAATATTGGCAATTTATTCAGGAAATCATACAGCTGTACAAACATTCTAAGGAATATTCCCGCATTCCTCGGTTAAGAGGCGCGTGTCCTTACCATTGAGCTACCACCGCTCAAAAAAATCAATTTTCAAAATAATCTATAGCCTATGTTAATCAGGGGTTATGTAGCATTCTAATAGTAAAAAAAAAATTTTTAAATCGGTCCAGTATTTTTTGAGTTTATTTGTTACATAGGTACATACATTCAAATCTTTCCGCTTTATATTAATTTTGTAGATAACAGATGCAGGTGTGTATTTCTACTAGAAATCTATTATTTGACGACTATAACGATTATTTTATATAATTTAAACATTAATTCTTATTAACTATGACTAGCTTTCCATCCAACCCAGCCCACTGTCCTATGTTGGTCTGGGACTTAAAAAGAATATGCCAACTGTGGTTCTTGCCTAGCATGTCGTAAAAGGCGACTAATGGTATATCGGGTTTTGGGTGTGTGATTGTGTAGGCGACAGGTTAGCCGCTTGTCACAATTTTCCATCTAACCCAGCCCGGCTTTATTTTTGGCTAAATGTGAATGAAGGGGCATGCTGCCCCTTTGACTCTGCCTACCCCTTCAGGGATTGTGGGCGTGATGTTATGTATATATGTATGTAACTCTATGACAATTTTTTTTCTGAAATTAGGAGTGAGTATAGTCCCGACTAGGGTTGCCAGGTCGCCAAACCTAACAGCCGGACAGACCAGCCAGTTTGGCCGGAAATTAGGGTAATAAAGCCTAAGAAAGGACATAGGCTACATTTTAACGCAAAAAAAAGGCCGGACACCCGACATTATTGACGGACTGCGGGAGCGATCGACAGTCCACTCGCCTGCGCTCGGCCACGCTCGGCGCTCACTTGTTTGCGAAATGTAGAAAGCCTAATAAAAGCCGGATACCACTTATTTTGGCCGGACACGCAATCAAAAAGCCTAACTATATCCGGCTTTATCCGGACAGTAATATAGATTTTAACAAAAGCTTGTGATCAAATAACAGAGGAGAGCTTATATGTATGTCTAATTTTAGACAAATAAAATAAATAAAATAGAAAAATGCATACGTTAATAATTAATATAATTAAAAAAAAAAGAAAATATATATATATATTTTCTTTTTTTTTTTTTATTAGGACTACCAACAAGATAAACACAAAAACAACATAATAGAAAAACATTTTATAGCTAAGTGCCACCTTAATTAGAGGTAGCCACGGCATGCTACATATCAATAAATAAATATCACAGACTACATCACATACATTGATCTGACTCCGGGGTAAGTAGCTTAAGCACTTGTGTTACGGATATCAGGAACAACAGTGGTATTACAAATATATACTTAAATATTAACACCCAGACACAGAACAAAACTGACTGATAGAATAAGAAACTAAGAAATAAGAGAACGATGTGGAGTGAATGAAGATGTAGTAAATAAGAATGAAAAAGGCATGCTTGGATGGTTTGGGCATGTTGAGAGAATCATCCACTCTCTCAACAGAAGATTGACGAAAGAGATGTATAAGGCAAGTGTAAATGGAGCCGTTTGGAGGGGAAGACCTAGACGGACTTTCCATGACCAGATTGGTAATGTATTAACAACAAAAGGTCAGGTAAACAGCACCCTTAACCGACGAGCGTGTATAAAAAGACTTATGAATGTAGAAGAAGCGAAAGGTGTATGTCAGGACCGTAGCAAATGGAAGTACGTGATCTCTGCCTACCCCCATGAGAAAAAGGCGTGATATTATGTATGTATGTACACAGAACAAACACAAGTATTCATCACACGAATATTTGTCCTGGGTCGGGAACGAGCCCACAACTCTTGGCGCATGGGGCAGGGTCACTACCGAATGTGCCATCGAGCCAGCCACATATATATATTAGACTATCTTAAAAAAGCAAATAATATAAACCAAGAAAAGAAATGATGATGACGATAGAACACGTGTTATATCGTCATTTTCCGTCGCTCAAAAACTAAATAAAATGCCCGTTAAATTACATTCACACCTAATATAATACACGACTCGCACATTGAGTCATAATGTATGAGCATTTCCAGGCCCTTTATTATAACCGGCTCACGTGGAATCCCGTCATAATATTCACATTACCATAGCAACTCGAGTGACAAATTAATCCATGCCAGTGAAATGACGTAGAAATGGGGATTTGATGGGAATTCTGTTCGAAACACCGCAACGAATGAGGAAAGTGACGGTAATGTAAACAAAAGCATTAAACATACCATAGTCCCATGATGGATAGACCAACTTGGGACTTATACTTTGGCCGCAGAATCAGGATAACGCGAAGATTTCATTTTCTATATTTACCGACTCTACAAAACGTAGACTGACTCAAACACACATACAAATCTTCGTAATAATATAGTACGTGATAATGAAGCCGAGGCATTAGAAAGAATTAACGAATTGTGTATCTAGTAAAACGACTAATGGTGTATAAGATTTGTGATTAAGTAGGCGACGAGTTGGCCACACTCAAAAAACCTAGTTGGGTTAGACGGAAAACTGTGACAAAGTGACAAATTTTCCGTCTAACCCAACTATTTTTTTTGGCTAATTGTAGTTTAAGGGGCCTATTTTCCTTAAAGCTGTCTCCCCTTTCGCGATTGCGGGCGTTATGGTAGTACGTATACATCTAACAAAAATAAACAAACAAACAAACATAATCCCCGAAGGGGTAGGCAAAGTTAAAGCCAAAAACAAAACTGGGCTGGGCTAGATGGAAAATTGTGATAAGTAGCTAGCTCGTCGCCTACACAATTACATACCCAAAACCCCATATACCATTAGTCGCCTTTTACAACATGCTAGTTAAGAAACACAGTTGGCACATTCTTTCTTTTACGACATGCTAGGCATGAAACACAGTTGGCACATTCTTTCTTTTACGACATGCTAGGCATGAAACACAGTTGGCACATTCTTTCTTTTACGACATGCTAGGCAAGAAACACAGTTGGCACATTCTTTCTTATACGATATGCTAGGCAAGAAACACAGTTGGCACATTCTTTCTTTTACGACGTGCTAGACAAGAAACACAGTTGGCACATTCTTTTTTAAGTCCCATACCAACATCGGACAACAAAAACAACAAAAGTAAGTTTAAAAAAATGTCCTCCTAACCGATATCGGTCACGGCGGCCAATCTTTAGGAGGATTAGCCAACTGCGCAGAAGATATTATAGTGCACAAGTGTGTGCGCAAACACAGGTGCACTCTCAATTCCTTCACTCTCATAGTCTAGTAAGACGAAAAATGTATGGTACACAGATATCGAATAGTAGGATTTTAATTACCACTCTCTGATCCTAGAGGGTCCCAGTAAGGAAACGGGCGCAAAGATAGGAATATTAATACGATTCTACGGGAGTGTTCTTTTTTCACTAGTTTAGATTCTGAATGTTTAAGAGAACGTGGTTTTTCTGCATATGTTATCATTTAGTTTTCACAGCTGCATATGTGAAGACGTGGCCGATGGATGTGAACTAAGCATTAGCATATTTTAATATCTATCCATAGTCCAAGTTCTCACGCTTGTATGAGAAGTTTCACACAGTTGGCGATACTGGAATGTTAACATCACACATGTATCTAGCACATAATGATTGACAGCTCACCTTGTTTCATTGGTTAGACTCTAACTGCGAAACCAAAAGCCACAAGTTAGAATTTTGCTGAGGCATGTATATGTGTGATAAACATGAACTTTGCATTTGAAACATACTTATAAAAACATGTTTAAATACACATGTCTACATGGGCGTAAACATACCATAGTCCTATGATGGATAGACCAACTTAGGACTTATACTTTGGCCGCAGAATCAGGATAACGCGAAGATTAGCTTTTGGTCCAGGGAAGGGCAATACAGTATTATTGATAGTAAATAGACCAACAGGTAGGTACCTTGGCACACGAGTTCCAGAGAGGGGCAGCAGCTTCAAACTATTATATAAAGACTACCAGATAACTTTACGAAGTTTGTTTGAATCTCGATTTTCGAAGCAATAAAGAAATTAATATCGTAGACTATATAGAACAGACGGCATTATTTTCTAGTGATAGAGAATGCAACGTTTAATAAGAATTTCGCTCGCGGCGATCTGCTCGACATATGTAGGTACGTACGTGCAATACATAAAGATCTTTTTACGGGCCGTATGCTATGCTTCATATAATTGAGTTATTTCCATATTCACGCAATAAAAGAATGTCATCAAATACTACGAAGTCTACTACTTACATAATAAAGATCTTTTAATACAAATAAACCCTTTTGGAGACTTATATTACAGTCAGTCGTAATATTTTATTTTAAGGACATGCCGACACATAAAATATTTTTCCTGAATAAATTTTCCTACGTAAACAGGAGTTTATTCAGTAATTTTCTCGATATTTTTAGTCTCGAAACAAACAGAGGGGTATTATGAATTTAACATTGTGTATTTGTGTACCCTTCTGTGGAATCGTAGCTCCCAAATGGATGAAGCTATTTTAATAATAATAAACCTTTTATTTCAGAAAATAAATTTCCATACATTGGATTGACAATAAAAATAAAACAATGACACAGGAGAATCACAAAAAACACTTTAAAATATATAATAAAAATCATGTCACCCGACCAATAGCAACACCCACCCATTATTCCTAGATGGGGCAGCTACTGCGGATTGCGATCATTTGCAGAATGCTGTTCAACCGCTGGAGTAAGGACGCCGCTTTCTTTCTCATGATCGCGTGAAAACCGTCAACTGCAACGCTGCAATAACGCGGCAACCCTAACAGCATTCGCGATGCATTGTTATGTTGCACATGCAGCACGTTGTAAGCTCGTTAAGTAAATTTGAACCAAAGACTGCCCGAATAAAATTACTGACAAAAGGCTCTAAATAAAGTAGTTTTTACTTTTCTGTCTATTTAGGTTTAATAAAAAACGAATCATTTAAAAATAGAGTATCCAATAATTGTCTAAATACGTATATGATTACTATTACTAACTAACTAAACTTCACGCCACTTCCCTAGCGGGGTAGGCAGAGAGAACCGAACGCCATATGGCACGATCCTTACACACCTCACTTGCTTCTGCAACATTCATGATCCTTTTAATACAAGCTCTACGGTTTTTATGACTCCTAACATCACCTCTGCTAACACACGACCATTCTGGTCGTGGTAGGTGAGCCTGGGTCTTCTGCGGCTCTCGTATACGTATATGATTCAAGACAAAAAGCTAGTTTGATTAAAACTTTCGTATTTTAAGACTATCATAAATAAATGTGTAATGTGAACATATTTTTGTATTATAAACTAATATAAAAAAAAAAATCAAAAACTTACTAATTTACCGATGACTTGAATTTCACATACAAATAACTTTGAATGCATCCATGATCCAGTTTAATTCTCTTCCAAGGTATACAAAAATCAAATGCTGTACTACCTTTGAACGCCTGATACAATAAAAAAAAATTGCTCTATTTAAGTGCACTCACCTCTAACGGGATAACAATGAACGTGACTATCATATCAGCAACCACCAGATGTGTCATAAGGAGGTTCACTCTCGACTTCCTCCGGCGAGACCTCAGGAGGGACACGAACACCGTCACGTTTCCTATAGCCCCAGCAGCCAATAGCACCGCGTACACCGCCACCATGAACTGTTCAGGAGCCGGGACGGTGGTGTCCCCCCTCTCTGTGGTGTTCACCTCGACAGTCTCCATGTTGAAATAGTCCCAAAACTCGTGTGTTGTCTGCATTGATACGTGGCTTGCATTCCTCAACATCATCCGTTGGGTCAGGTCATTTTTCCCGGTCACCATGTATCGTTTATTCAAATCAGGATAATTGATTCAGTTTTTGAATTACAAGACGCACCGTAAATCTAAGTTAATGCTGTGTAACAGCTTATGAGAGGCATGTGTCTAACAGTAAGTTTTTATACAATATTATTGATTGTTCATTGTCATTATTCACTATTATCGTCACACTTATGAACCACTTAATATATTTACTGCATCCAAAATTTCACTATTCACACTTAATAAAAATGTATGACACAATAAGAATCTACAAATTTTTTAAGAATTAAATTTCACTAATTTAATAAATACCACAAACTTCCGATAACTTTATTTAGTTGACACTTAATAACACACGCGGAAATCCTCAAAGGAAGCTATAAACATAGCACAAATTCCAGACTGTATCCAATGTTAAATAGCTTTTTACTTTTAAAAGTGTTTCAAACTAAAAGTTACACGGATGATATCGGCTTCGTAGTCAACTACGGACGTAGCCCGTAGCGGCGTGCGCGCGGCGTAGCGGGCTAGCACTGACTGGAGGGAGGCAGCGAACTGAATGAGATGTGATCTCAATGAAAATCAAATTCGAACACTACCTGTTTGTATTAAATGTTGTTTAGAAAAATGTGGAAAGTGAGGCTCATGTTTACTGTGTGAAATCAAATTTTTAAAGGCTGTTTTAATCTGCATACATTTACATATCGCATTGATTTGAAGCTTGATAAGTTTGTTAATATTGATAGATTGACCCTTTCAGCCGATCCGATAGGAGGTAGGTTCTATTTGGTTTATTTGATTAATGTAGATACGTTCTGTACGAACTTAGAGATAGTAAACTTTACGACAGCTTTGAACCAGTGGATTAATCCATTTCGGTCTCAATGAGAGTTTTCACAAATACAAAAACTGCCAGATGGCACGAGGGAGTCTCATGGTCTTATCAATGTCACTATCGGCTCATTGTTGACAGCATGTCAGTTTGTTCTGAAAACCTACCAATGAGGAGGGTAACAAGACCATACGTCACAGTTAGGCCATCTATCTGATGTTTTAATTTTAAAAAACCCTCATTGGATAATTTTGATAGATATTAAACAACGATTTTTGAACTCATTACGGTACTACGAGTAGCTGTGCCCGCGGTTTCACCCGCGTTTATGGTTAATGTTATATAACCTATAGCTTTCCTCGATAAATGGGCTATCTAACACTGAAATAATTTTTCAAATCGGACCAGTAGTTCCTGAGATTAGCGCGTTCAAGCAAACAAACGAACTCTTCAGCTTTATAATATTAGTAAGGATAGATTATTTGTAATCCTTTAACAGGCCTAAGATTTAAATATCACAGCATATCGCTTTTTATCGACCAATGGTGTATTGTTTAATATGTTTGCAATTGTAAAGGCGAGATTGCAAGCTTTAGTCTGACAACAGCTGTCACTAGTTCTCCACAATTTTGTATCTATACCAACTCAATTTGACTTCTCGCTAAAAGTAGTTTGAGTTTATTGCGCCTTGCACTCTGCCTACTCCTTTGGGTAACGTGGGAGAGATAGTAGTATATATCTATGAGTTCCTCATTCAGAATATATACACTAGATGCGCATGTCCGCGTTGATTTTTGCCTGCCACAAATATCCGCGTGGATATTTGTCAAGTTTACGCCAGAACCATTTCATTCATTCACACATGTCATCCTTCGTTCGTTCAGCCGTGCAACGTGACCAACAGAGCTTAATTTTTAATACTTCCTTACTTTTGCCGTCAATTCGGAATTTGGTTTTATTCTGAGTTCCGCAAGGTTTGTAAATTAATCTGAGATTAAATAGACTATGTATTTTTTAAGGTACAATCTTTAAGCGTACTATACTAATATATATTCACAAGCTAAACGGCTATTCTTGTAAACATAAAAGATAAGCCGACAGAGTTACTTTCACTTTTATATCATTATGCTTGGTCCTCGCCTGTAGTGAGTGGTAGCCTAATTAGGACACGTGCCTCATAACCGAGGGGCACGGGTTCAAACCCGAGCACGTATTTTTCAAATCTACGTACTTATTTATACCACTAGCTTATAAAACATTGTGATGAAACCTGCACATTGAAACAACTTTGGATTTGTAACCATGATCCAAAAATTGTTTGGTTCTCCTATCTTAGGGTTAAGATCGGCAGTCGCTTCAACGTAATTACCAAACTCGATAAACCCTGGATATTTTTTTAAAATCTATGTTTATTTAGAGGCTTTTGTCTTACTAGACATGCCAGCCCCATCGAACCCTTACCTACTTTAAATAACATATTGAATTTTTGTTCAGATTTAGGCTCTGGTAGGATTGACATGAACATTCCTAAATCGTACCTACTTATTGACCTTAACTATTATAAATGCCAAAGTTTGTATGTATGGATGGATGTTTGTTACTCTTTCACAAAAAAACTACTGAATGGATTTAAATGAAACTTTAATAATATATTATAGCTCATACACCCGAATAACGTATAGGCTATGTTTCATCGATGTACCACGCGAGCGAAGCCGCGGGCAGAAGTTAGTTCTTTCATAAATAGCTCCCTTTTCCTTTCATATTTATTAAACTCCGTAAGAATGTGTTGCACATCTTCTACACAACCACAAACATCACAATTAGGCGAAGTAGATTTTTGCGTTAGATGTACAAATTTATTGGACGGGTAATGTCCAGACCGCAGTCTATGGAGCACAATAATAGACTTCCTGTTTAATTTAAAATTAAATCCTGGATCATGCTCTAAGTGGACCCCGAGATGAGGTGAAGCCTGGTTCTCGCCTGTGGCGCCCAAGTGAAATTCGCTCTATTACAGATAACAATGCGAATTTCACTTCCCAACAGACTCGGACGACTCGTGCAACCCCTCGCCGGGAACCTGTATCCATTTGCAGGAAGTCAAAGTTACTTACCATCATTTATCCTAATAAAGTTATGACTTTATTTTCGGACCCTAAAATAAATTCCCTTTAACTAAATATTTTAACAGACTTGGAAAAAAGTCGTCAGAAGGAAGTCGTCACCGTCTCCGTACGCAAGTCGACTAATGCGGACGACGTTTTTATGGCAAGTCGCTATTACATCTTGCTGGCCTAGTTAAATCGCTGGATTTGCACTATTAATCTACCCGTGAATCTACCCTTTTTCGGGGATACAACGTACCTTAGTTTGTACCTTGATACAAACTTTAGGCGTGCCGAATTTCATCACAATTGGTTAAGTAGCTCAGTCGTGAAGATATTACAGACAGACAGAGTTACTTTCTTTTGCATTACACATATTTGAGGTATGCAACCAGGGTCACATTAAATTATACTAGGGCTCTTGAGGATATAAGAATTTAAGGCCTTTTTGAAATCGGATAGCAAAGCAAGATACTTTTATGTTTATAATTGACAAATTACTCAGTAATATTCAACCGACTTCCAAAAAAGAAGGGAGGTTCTCAATTCAAACATATATATTTTTTTTTTATTTTTTTTTTGTATCATTGTTGTTTGCCAATCATTTTTTATTCTCTTAAGCTTCGAAAATGGCCGCTTTCAACTACAATTGTAACTAATAGGCAAAGGAATATTTTTGTAGCAATTTCAACGTTTGGAGAGCATACAAATTGTCGGTCCTTCGGAGCGCCATGAGGATGGGGGCCCTGGACACCGGCCCCGTACGCCCTTATAAGACGATATAAGACGGTATTGTATGTATCAACTGATTCTTCGCCAACCCATAATTTAAGAAATCTGACCATCATCTTCTTAGCGTTATGCCTCGTGCTTAGACGGGATCCGCTTAGACCTTAGACCATGATCCAGGATTTAGCGAGTCTGGTAATGACATTGAAGCGACTACCGATCTAACCTTCGTAACCCTAAAATAGGGGAACCAGAATTTTTTTGGATCATGGTTACAAATCCAAAGTTGTTTGAATTTGCAGGTTTCATCACGATGTTTTCCCTCATTGTCGAGCTAGAGGTATAAATACGTATATATGTAGATTTGAAAAATCCAGAGGTACATGCTCGGGTTTGAACCCGCACTCCTTGATTAAGAGGCGCGTGTCCTTACCATTGAGCTACCACCGCTCTATTTAAGAAATCTGATATTACTTAATAAATAAAACACCTTTATTGTTGTATAACAATTTGGCTTCCCTGTCGTCGCCGTCCACAAAGGCACTTTGGGGAAAGCTGAAAAGCCTATTGTTACCTATTGTTATTGAGCTTTAGCCTTAACTTTCAGTAGATTACATGAACGATTTATGTTATCTTTCGACTCCAGAGTTAAACAGACAAGCAAACTCGTGAAAACAGAAGCGTTGACAAAGATTTGAATTACTATAGCGAACAACTGTCTGTAGTCACAGGCAATGGGGTAGCGAGATGGAGGCGAGGGGGGCGGTCCGCCCCGGGCAGCACATTTTAGGGACGGAAAATTTGAAATAACTGTTCAACTTTGAAAGATTTATTTAGTAAATCGGTCCTGGGTTACAATGTCGGAGAGGAAAAACGAGTAAAAAGGTCCCGGGCGGGCAACAGGAACCCATGCCACTGGTCTCAGGTTTTCTTTTACCAGTAACTACAGATTGGATCAACATCTATAAGTGGGGTTGATGACCTCTTATTGTCAAAATATGTTTGCTGGATACCTATTCTCAATTTTCTCTGCAGACGGTATATGCATTAATTTATCCGAATCTGTAAAGGATTCCAACTTTAGCCAAAAATTTAAATCAATTAAAACCTGCAGATAAAAAGCAGATTAAAATGAATTGAGAATTTCCAGGAATCACATAATACCGCCCGATACGAGCGGTAGCGAAGTTCGTTATAAAATCGCTGGCGCGCATTTGGCTAAGCACCCAGGGCTGTCATCCTCCTAGCGTTATCACGTTATACGCGTCCGTTATCACAATAGTATATACGTTTTTCTAAATGTTTTTATGTTGGATATTTAGAATTACTCGAGTGTCAGATCGGCAGTCGCTTCAATGTAATTACCAGACTCCTTAAATCCTGATAGATCCTAACAAACCAAAACATCACGCCCATAATCCCCGAAGGAGTAGGCAGAGTCAAAGAGGCAACAGGCAAGTAGCTTCTACCGAGAAGAACTGGCGAATCTGGTAATTATATTGAAGCGATTGCCGATCTGACCTTCATGGCCTAAATAGGGGCATTAGACAATTTGGATCATGGTTCCACATCAATAGGTGTTGAAATGAGCAGGTTTCAACACGTTTCCCTTACCGCTGGGTAAGTGGTACAAATTCAAATCAATTGAATTTGTAAAGATATACGAGTAGGTATGTATTTCCTATATCTTAAAAATAAGTTTTCAGCTTTATCTTATTAATGTGTATAAATTTCAACCCAAAACCCTAATCTTTATCCTAACTAACTAAACTTCACGCCACTTCCCTAGAGGCAGCGAGAACCGAACGCCATATGGCATAATCCTTACACACCTCACCCTTCTGATCAACATTCATGATCCTTTTCTTACAAGTCCTTTTCTAACATCTTTATCCTTATAAGATCATATTTATCCTTGTAATTATCTAGCAAAGATTTATCTAGAAAGAACCCCTAGTTAAACTCTCATGAGAAAATACACACACATCTAATTACATCGCGTGAGAAATTATTCGTTACTTATTTTCCTCACGTCTAATACAACCTAATAAGGATAAAAGGGTATTCATTGTATTCGTAATATATTTTGCTTTATATAAATATAAGTCAAAGGAATTTTGTAAAGATTTACCATTATTTTTTGTCTAACTGACATACATAAAAGTCACGCCTTTTTCTTATGGGGGTAGGCAGAAACCGCATCCTGCCATTTGCTACGATCCTTACACCTTTCGCTTCTTCTACATTTATAAGTTTCCATCCACACTCGTCGGTTAAGGGTACTCTTAACCTTACCTTTTCTAATATTTTACTAATCTGGTCACGGAAAGTCTAACTGACCTACTGTCTAAATAACCTATTAAAACTTGGAACTCTTCTTAAGTTGCCATGAAGAAAAAACTACCCAAGTGTCTTAAGAATTAGACACAAATACAATTATTATTAACCACCGCATCTTGGTCTGGGACATATAAAGAATGTGCCAACTGTGTTCCTGGCCTTGCATGTCGTAAAAGGCGACTAATGGTATATCGGGTTTGGGTATGTGACTGTGTAGGCGACGATCGAGTTACTTGTCACTACGTTTTTCACAATTTGCGATCTAAGTCCAGCTTTATTTTGACTGAATGTCATTAAAGAGACTTGCTGCCCCTTTCACTCTGCCTACCTCTTCGGGGATTACAGGCGTGATGTTATATATGTATAATATCAAGTATCACCCTATTGCAATCAATACAGTCTTATGATATACGGAAGGACACGCAGCGTAGCCTTAATAAAAGGAGCACAACCCTTTCGGTACCCGGAAAATTACCCATTACCGTGGTCGGTCATGGACCTCCCTATTTTTCATGGTCCATTAAACAACCCACCAGGAAAACTATTAAGAAATTCCGCCTAGATGAATTCCTTAAAGCGAAATTTTCCAAATAATTTTCCTGGTGGGTTATTATTGTCGAATGCAGGAATTCAAAGATATCACGAAACACTGACACAACGCGTGTAAGTGATGTACTGAATCTGTTTGTATGATATTATTGAACAATAAAGGTTGTTATAGAAGGTAATTAGGCAAGTTATTGTGAATTAATTTAATAATTGCATGAAAGAAGTTTTTTTTAAAGGTTCGATGTAAATATACCTATGAAGGACCATCCTTCCGGGTAAAACTGGCCCATATTGGCCATTAATATAAATAAATAAATAATAAATTCTCCAGACTGACACACCAATTCCCTAGTTCTAAACTAAGTTTATGCTTGTACTATGGATATTACCCAAACGGATAGACATACTTAAATACGTTTATAAACATCCATGACTCAAGTACAAATGTCCATGTTCATCACACGAAGCATTTGCCCCTAGCGGGATTCGAACCTGCGACCCTTGGTTTCGTGGCCAGGGTTTGACCACTCAACCAACGGGCCAGTCGTTTATATATAGGCTAAGGTAATATAGATGGTAGAACACCATCAGAGAAATGCTGATTACACGGGAATATCTGACCTCCTCAATGCTGAGGCAATTCTCATCTTTCCCTTCTTGGAAGGGAAATAGACTACCATAAACGTATACCTAAGCCCACATTGATTAAAACGCGAGTTTTTTTACTTTAGGTATTCGTTGGTATGTAACGAACAAATTAGTGTTAAAGAAATATCATTTAGGGTCTTCAAACTTGTTTTTTCGACTCATAATATTTATACAAAATGTTTAGATTATCCAAAGCTCAGCGAGGAAAAACATTTTGAGGATAAAAGTGGATTATTAGTGTAAATGTGATCCGGTTTGTCTGGTTCGAAGACAACAACCTCCTAAATAAATTAAATTTTGTTATTGTTTGTTGAACAACAAACAACAAGATTATGAAAAAAGATATCTTATATAGATTAATACAAAACAAACAAACATCACTCCAGCAATCCCCGGGGGTAGGCAGATTTGAAGATCAACAAGGCCCCTCAACCACATTCAGCCAAAAATAAAACTGGGCTGGGTTAGTTGGAAAATTGTAAAAAAGTAGTATGATTATTCTAGTCGCTCAAATAAGAGTGTTGGTAGCTCAACTGTTAGGACAAGCGTCTCACATTCGAGTGGTCCTGGTTCAGATCCAAGCACGTGCTTCTGAAGTTTTTGAATCTAGCTACCGGTTTATACCACTTCCTCGGCAGAGTAGGAAAACATCATGAGGTAAATTGCACATTCAAAACTATGAATGGTTCTTGAATGGAACTTGTCTGGTTCCTCTATTTAAGGGTAACAAAAGTCAGATCGGCAGTCGCTTCAATATTTTGACTTGCTAAATCCATGATTAGAACCCACACATTCCAAATCCAATTCCTACTTAGTTTCATTAAGACGGGCGTCCACTTAAGGAACCAGTCTCTCTTAATCTAAGATCTTGGTCTTAGCGGACCCCAGCTCAGGAACATTACACTTAGAAAACAATCTAAATCCCCCAAATGGCTTAAAACTTAAAGGATTTGTAATTTCTGGTTGTTGCACTATTGCCTGACCTTGGTTACGAATATAGGTAGGTACATATGTTGGTAAGTCTGATATAGGTCTAAGTATGTACCTAATTCGTGATCGTGTAATGCCGTGAAACTAGTTTTCAGCTTACCAACCCATTAAAAAAATCAGTCGAATTTAAAACCTCCTCTTTTTTGTAAAAATAAAGTTTTCAGTTGTGTTATGTAAAAAATGGAGTATAAATCTATATTTAGTTATATAAAACAAAGTCGTGTTAGTTACACCATTTATAACTCAAGAACGGGTGAAAGATTTTTATGATTTCTGTGTATTTGCATTTTTATTCGCCCAGAATAGGATAATAAATATTAAAATATGATATTCATCAATAAAAAAAATACCAGTTTTCAGGAGCAAAGCCCGATATGTATCTCCTCATTGACTGTCGACAGGCCCGTTGGTCGAGTGGTCAGAGACCCTGGCCACGAAACCAAGAGTCGCTGGTTCGAATCCCGCTAAGGGCAAATGTTTCGTGTGATGAACATGGACATTTTTTTTTAAATATCAGACTACATCACATACTTTGATCTGACTCCAAAGTAGGTAGCTTAAGCACTTGTGTTACGAATATCAGAAACAACAGTGGTATTACAAATATATACTTAAATATCAGATAATAACACCCTGACACAGAACAAACACAAGTATTCATCACACGAATGTTTGTCCTGAGTGGGGATTGAACACACAACTCTTGGCGCATGGGACAGGGTCACTACCAAATGCGCCATCGAGCTAGTCAACATTTTCACTCGAGTCATGGATGTTTATAAACGTATTTAAGTATGTCTATCCATTCGCCTAGTATCCATAGCACAAGCTTTATAACCTATGTTTGGAGCTAGGGAATTGGTGTGTCAGTCTGTAGAGTTTATTTATTATTATTATACTATTAGACGGAACGAAGTTCGCCAGGTCAGCTAGTAGGACATAAACGAGTTAACTAACTAAATCTACTCAATGCATTAGAATTTTATTTGTACTTAGCCGATATGTTCAAGTCTTTCTATATGTCTCTAGGATCTCATTTGAAATGGAATTCCATTAAGTGAACCTTTGTGGAAAACCGTTAGAGATTGTTCAGTTCGCTTCTATTAACTGTGTTGGATCTTTCTGCGGATCCCAGCTAGAATTTATAGCAATTAATATAGGGAATACTAGCTAACGCTCACGACTTCGCTTACATGAAATAACTTCATTTTCATTCTGCTACATCGACGATATCATATTTCCCGTACGTGCTTTCACTTTTCCTCGAGTGAGATGCGTGTCTTATCTTTCCACTGAGCACACAGGTTTTAATTACATAGATCCACTTCATCATCATCACCTTGGAAATTGCCTGCCCGCAAACCCCCAAGGGTAGGCAGCGTTTAAGGAGCGATAAACCTCGTTTAGGCAAAAGTAAAACTGCGTCTTCACAGCAAATGGTTATAAAGTAATTATAGACATTAACTCCCCGCCTTCATATTTACAATCCGACGACTAATTGGTTATTGCAATTAGAAACCTTTTTCTATGATATACTAGTTGCTGCCCGCAGCTTCGTTCGCATAGTACATCGATAAAACATAGCCTTTATGTTATTCTGATGTATGAGCGATATTATTCTAAAGTTTCATTAAAATCCATTCACACACATCCATCTATCCATACAAACTTTCGCGTTTATAATATTAGTTGGAAGTGGAACTAACTAGGCGAGGAACACAATTGATACATTATTTTTGATTCACAGATCAACATGCAGTGGCAGATTTACCCTAAGGCCCAGTAGGCCCGGGTCTAGGGCAGCCAGATATTAGAGGCGGCCAATCGTGTTTAAAAATAAGTGATGACGCGTTAGAACTGAGAATTATGGCCTCGGGCCTAGGGCAGCCAAGACTGTAAATCCACCACTGTCAACATGGGATATCTTAATTGTTATAAATAATCAAATTTACACCGGACATACCGTGTCTACACGTTTTATCTTATCAACGTTATCAGTATTAATTGGAAATGGCATACTTATTTGATCTTTATCAGGTACTTTACAAAACGTCATCGGATAGTTGAGTCGTGATTAAATTAATCAACTTTGTCGAAAGAATAACAGTGATTGTGTTTTACTTTGCGGTATTTTTTCATATTGAAACGTAATTTTGTTGGCGATAACAAATGGTGAAATGTAACAGTGTGATCAAATTATTTGTGGAATAAATTACATTGTTATTTATTTAAAGTGTGATATTAGTGACATTAGTAAGTGCATTGGAATATACTTAAGATACCAAATCGTTTTATAGAAATATTGTTTTTAAGTGCTAAGTTTGTTTTTTGTGATAATTGAGGTAAGTTGCATACGAATAAGGAAAAAAACATTTTTGGTCGATGAGTTAAATAATGGAACTTAGGTTTCGAAGGATTCATATTTTGTTTTAAATTCTAGAATTTCCCTTGAGTAGAATATAAATGGTGACGTCACTGACCATGATTCATGGAAATATTTATAAAAATAATATATAAAAAAACACGTGGTTAACACAAAGATCTCTAGATTCATGGCAAAATTAAATTAAACTAATTAAAAAAATAATATGCACTATAATTTCATCTCGGGACTTCGTCTGAATAGAATTCAGAAGAATTAAGCCAAATATGGATAAATAAACCTACAGGAACACTAATAAAAAACTGTTGTCCTATGTAAAACAACTTAAATATAAAAATAAACATTTTGAAATGTAGCCTGCGTGTCCGGCGGCTTTGACCTTAACTGCGCCATGAACAATTAACAGACGTCCTCAGGTCAACATTTATATGTTTGTAATATTTTAGGCAAATACATGATTTTTATTTTATTTTATTTATTTACTAGGACAACCAACAAGATAAACACTAAAACAACATAATCAAACAGATAAAGAAAAGTACATAAACTTATAGCTAAGTGCCACCTTAATTAGAGATTGCCACGGCATACTATATGGACTATATAATTATCTTTATTATGAGTATAATTAACTTAAATATTAACTAACAATAAGGCAAATTAAAATGGCATTGTGTTCAATTAACCCATTAGGCGCCTTGTCTAAGGACGGTAATATGCGATACCTAAATTTCTGGTGCTTATCTGCAAAGTTGTCGATGTTACATACTTTGCAGAGTTTATTAGATTGCCGCTGTAGCCTGTTTATAGTGGCGATTAAGTATTAAATCCTGTATTATACAAACAAACCTTCTTATTCATAAAAATAGTAGTATTAAATTAGAGTATAAATCATACAAGGGATACAAAATTAAATGATCGACTAAAATATTCTAACGCAGCATTTATAGAGACACACAACTAATTTTTCAAAGTAAATTTATATTAATAATTATCATGTAAAGGATATCTGGTGATAAAAAAACGACGGGTCAATCGAGAAAGTTAATTTGTATTAATATAAAAAAGTGAAAAATCGGGATATATCTGAAAAATAATTTTATATCTATAAAAAATTTCGAATAACTTATATACTCGCTTATACTAACCTGTATCTGTATGAATAAACACTGAAAACGTGATAGACAGACAAAAGCTTCTATATAATCATTAGTGCTAGTGTTATCTTCTTGCAAATATTGATTTAGACGAACTTTATAGGTGACGTAGATTCAATGTTTGGACTATTATGGAATTTCTAACACTTTTGCTGGATCAGCGAAATAGTACCGATAATGGAAGCGGGTGGATCTGACGTAGCTACAGGGCCGGATTCAGTGCTATTGGCGCCGCGTGCGAGATTTATTAGACATTCGTTAATTTCAGGAACTTTAGGAACTTTAACTATTGTGCTGAGGACTGTTATGTATGTATGTATGTACTATTTAGCTTTATGATCGAGTCAATAGAACATCATCCTACCAGCGTTATGTCCCAAGCTTAGTCGAAGTCCGCTCAGTCATCCAGGATTTAGCGGGTCTGCTAATTACGAAGCGACAGCCTATCATGATTTTAATGGTTATATGAAGAAAATAATATTTTACATTTTTATACAATATAAATGAATCCGCCCTCCAAAAACTTTCTGATTTTAAAAAGTATGTAATAACCTTCAATTTAAAAAAAAAAAACATTAAAATCGCAGTTGTTTCTGATGAATTTCTAAAAATCACCTGTTTCATGGCTTCATTAACGAGACTATTAGCGATATAGACGCTCTCTCAAAAAAGTATACATTATTAATACCAACTCCCTTAAGTCAAATCTTGTGCCATGTATACCAGATAATGCATAGACAAACTTAAATACCTCTATGAACCATTTGGACAGCTTGACGTTTAGGCCGTGTTGCAACGCAACGGCCTTTTCTTATTTTCATGTTTCATTTATTCATTTATCCATAATAATTGACTTGGCTTACAGAAATGTCCAACACGCCAATAAGCTTAGCACTAAAATACAAATTAAATAGATTTAATACATACGATCATGCCAATAATAATGTCAATGAAATGTTAATGAAACTAAAAAAAAACATTACAATTAAATCGAATAGTATGAATCAAAATAATTAATGTCATTATAAAATAAAATTCAAATTAATAACATAAATAAAAATTAAACAAATTTTAATTACAGGCCTTGGGGCCAAGCGGACTCAAGTTACGCTAATATTATGTTTCTGAGAAAAGGGCCATCTATAATGTCAACCAAATAAAATTACTTAATATGTTGTAATAGTAGAAAACTTAATAGTAATGAATACTAACTTAAGCTATTTTTTTAGGATTACACAAAAGGGAAATGATTCCACATGCTTCTGGAAAAACCGACGAAGAGGAATCCATTGTATCTTATGACTACGAAAAGGCGAAAGGTATCTAATATATGTATATACTATATAAAAATTAACCCCCATTTTTCCTGGTCACGCTATAACTTGAGAACGGCTTTACCGATTTCGCAATTATTTTTTAGCTGTGTTTGTTATTGTCTGGTGAAGGTTCTTAAGAAAGAATAAAAAAAAGTTGCGCGAAAATAAAAAAAATGAGTATTGAAAATCCAAGAACGGGGCGTTACGAAGTGCGCCGGGTCAGCTAGTAGATAAATATATATAAGTAAAACTTTCATTTAATATAATTCATCTCACTCAAGAATGAATGATTACACTAACACACACTGTGCCACGTGATACAGGATGCGATATACGCTATCATAAAAGATAACTTGGTAATTTATCATAACATTACATCTTATGAAGTTTCGTTCATATTTATGCAATTTATTTGTCAATACAGTTCCCATAAATCTATGATAAAACATTATTTTGTTGTTATAGTCAAATATTATCAAGTGTGACAATTTTATATCAGACTTCTTTATGCATTACTAGCTTCTGCCTGCGGCTTTGCTCGCGTGGTACAACAATGAAACATAGCTTATGTGATATTCTAATATCTAAGCTATACTATTGTAAAATTTCATTAAAATCCATGCAGTACTTATTGCGTGAAGGAGTAACAAACATCCACACATCCTTCCATCCGTACAAACTTTCGCGTTTATAATATTAGTAAGATTTTTTCGTTATTATTTATTTTATGGCTAACACGTCTTATTCTTCATTTCCAGAGATAAAATGGTACGACAAAATCCTGTTGAACAGACCGTTAAAAGTGATTTTAGCTCTCATATTAGTAAGCACGCTAGGTCCAGTCCTGCTGTATCAGTTTATATTTTACGAGAGCGCATCCCGTCCCCCGCCTGATGGCTTCTCGATGGGATCATGTTTTGTCGACAGACCATCCAGGATTCCATGTGGCATCGGCAATGTCTCTCAGTCGGAGTGCGACGGCAACTGCTGCTACGACTTAGTAAACAACCGTTGCTTCCACCGGTTACCATCTCGGTATTCTTACCTGGTACCTAGCCTTAATTGGACAGAAGAAGCCGATTTGAGGCCAAGATTCCCCAATGTACCCTTCAAGTCGCAACCAAGCGTACCATTCATTCGACTATCCGTCGACGAAATAACGAGCTCCCACCTATCTCTCACCTTCTATGATTCACAAAACATGTCTCTTTCTGGCGCGAGGATCGAGGAAAAGTCTTACACCTACCGCATATTGTCGCCCGAATTGAACATCATTGTATACGCAAACGGGAACGATTCGATTTTCAACACCATGAATGGTCCCATAATTGCGTCTGACAACATTTGGGAAATAGCTTTTAAATTAACGAAGCAATCTATGTACGGATTGGGTGAGTTGCCCCTTGAGCCGGGCACTGTTAAAGTGATATACAGCTATGAAGGCGGATTCAGTACGACGCCCCTGATCTTTGCGCGGACGCATAAATCATACCACGGTTTGCTGATTGATATGAAGACACCAACCGAGGTCACTGTCGGTGCAGATAACCAATTGATCGTGCGCAGTATCACGAAAACGGGTTTGAAATTCCACTTGTTCACGGGACCTGAGCCGAAGGATATAATGAGAGATGCGATGAGTATAATTGGCACTCAAACGCGGCTGGATTATTGGATGCTCGGGGCTCACGTTTGCAGGTGAGTGGTCTGAAAGTTTATCTGTCGCTCTTATAAATTAAGAATGAAGGGCGCACATTTGGTAGGACTCATTAGCGAAGTTTTTCTAGACGAACGTTTTTTTTTTATTATTTATGTTACTCAGCTGTAAAACCCCTACATCATATAATCAAACAAATGAGATTACAATGTCTATTCTTTATAGTTTCACTAGGTTTCCCTTCATAAATACTAATTGAACGACCACTAAACATAGATAAAGTCATAGAGTATTATCAAATTTGTTTTTAGCTAAATGTGGTTTCTCTTTGGCCTCTGTATGTATGCAGATATAAAGTTATAAATAGTACAATGTAAAACTTCAAATATAGGTTGTGTTAACATAAAATCAGCCGTATCATCTATTCAATTTACCTGGAATAAACTATGGATATAAAGCATATATTACCTTCTAATAGCGTAGACACAATTTTTACAATCTGTTCCATACCATTTTTTTTTTCTCTTCTAAGAAAGTATGCGAGTCGCTCCCATAGTGTATGACCGTAAGCGATTTGGTTTAAGGATGATTTTACAACGGCCTAATGTGTATTATACATATATTTGACCGCTGTAAAATCATCCTTAATACAAAATAAACACCGTTGATCCTTATTTTAAAGGCCTTAAAAATAATACGCTTACGCTTGTGCACTGTGGGAGCGACTCGTATACTTTCTTATAAAATAATTATTTCGAAAACTGTTTAAATTTAAAAGTTGGTCTTTGATCATTCTAGTGCATATCGAATAACAAGTCGTTGTAAAGAGACACGAAAATAGTTTCCAAAAACATAATGAGTTTTTACTTCGTATAGATATTCCAATTTCATATATTCTAGTATTATTAATTATAAAACTATGTACGAAGATTTAGAGATATATATTCATTTAGGCTTGTTTACGGGTAATTTTCAGTCAGAAAATAAGAACGATATAAAATATAACGTTGACCTTTAAATATCACCCGCAATTGTATAATAATGTAATTTGATGAAAAGGTAATGAGCTTATTGCTCTTTGAACTTTACCTACCTCTAGAATAGGAATTGCGGGTATTATTGTATATTTATATATACAATAAATTAATACATATATATATTAAACTAACACAGTCTGGTTTAGTAAAAAAACGTATCTTTTATATTAACTGGTTTTTAGGTACTATCCCTATTAGATGATATAAGAAATAATTAGACTTTATGTTTTAAGATACTATTAAAAAGTAGATACAGTCATGTACTTAGTGGTAGTAAATATTAACTATTTGAATAATATGGCCTTTTTTCTAAATCAAAAATTGATCAGCGTATGAAAACTCCCCGAATGCGCCAATTTCATGAAAACGGCAAATAGTATTTCAAAGCTCCCTCCAAATACCTCTATAACAGAAATTCAATCAGGTATAATCATTAACTTGATTACCCCATAACCGTTTTTGGTGGCGCGCATGAATACGACGGCCCTGAAAAAAAATGAGAGAATATTATAGGATATTGTACTCGTATGTAGGCATACGTACTTTGACTGACACGTACTTTAAATATATGGTATATGTTCATTGATTGTTTACACTTTACATTTAAGAACTTAGTTGTTAAGGTTAAATAAACAACGTATATTATTTTAGGCTTTTCAGTTTCTTAGGCGGTTTATTTTTTTTTGTTAAAAGTTTTTATTGAGTCTCAAACTAACATGGGATATATTTTGCCTGCGGGTTCAAACAATTTTCCCCGAATAAAAAGTGTCCTTCCATCAGGATTTAAACTTTTGGGTTAACCTTTCATTGCAATCGATAAAGCGTTTTAGCCGTGAAAACGTAACAGACAGACTGAGTGACTTTTGGCCTTAATAATATTACTTAGTAAGGTTTACAAAAATTAAATATGAAATATTTTTTATCGCCTACATTAGAAGCTAAAGAAAAATATTTTATTTATTTGGCCGTCAATGTGACCTTTAAGAGGCGTCGCTTTGACCTGCCCAAGAAACTCAATAAATAAAATGCCTACGAGGGAAGTACACGGTCCCTCACTAACCCTCTTATTCAGATTTGTAGTAAGCACAGAGGGTAGTATGTGTTTCGCTGATTAAGTCTTTCTTTAATTTAAGAGACGGTTCAACAGTTTATTCACGGGCCAGAAAGGTCGTCAGGCCCGTTTGTCGAGTGGTCAGAGACTCTGGCCACGAAACCGAGAGACGCGGGTTCGAATCCCGCTAGGGGCAAATATCTCGTGTGATGACATTAGTACTTGAGTCATGGATATTCATAAACGTATCTAAGTACCTATGTCTATCCGTTCACCTAGTATTCATAAGACAAGCTCATTGCTTAGTTTGGAACTAGGGGATTGGTCAGTCGGAAGAGTTTATTTATTTTATTTATGATGACTGAAACCATGAACGTATAAAATTAAATTGCGTTTTATTTTACATGTTTCTAAAAACAACTAGGAAATGCCAAACTGCTAATACCTACCCCGCTCGAAAAATGAGATGATAGGATGATAAATAAATTAATAATTCTAGCACACCAATTTCTTAGCTAGAAAATAAGTAGATAGACATACTTAAATATTTTTTCCAAAAACATCCATGATTCGAATACAAACATCAATGTTGCTGAACAAATATTTGCCTCAACGGGATTCGAGCCCGTTGATTTTTGTTTTGACCAGGGTCTCCAACCACTCGATCAAGCTATTCGTCAGAACATGTTAAAGTCATGCTTAATTTGAAGCTAAGTAATAATGTGTTGTTCAATCTATTACTTGTTATTCTATTAGACACAAAAATTACCTTCTGTTAAAAAACAAATAGAAACTATTCGAAGGATTATTAAGTTAGTTTAAGACTACAACCCTATATAAACAGCGGTTAATCGATCCTTCTCTTGGGGATAACGGGATCACTAACACGCGATGCCTTATAAGTAAGAAAATTGTATCGTTACATTATTATATAAGGATACAATATTCTAGTTCTGAGAATTGGCAAATGGGTAGATATTTAACACGTTTTCAGAGAGAGCTGCTTAACAGTTTTATAACTAATCCTATCAAGGTCGTAACACTTTTGTTCGATGTTTAAACGATCTTATAAGAAGCCAAGTCTACTAACTCTTCAAGTTATCTTTAAAGAATAGGCCTGGCCGTTTTATAAATAAATAATGCCTAGATAAATACACAGAGAAACAACACTACTCCCGGAGGAAACCTGCACGTTTAAATATCTTTGGACATGTATTAATGATCCAGTTTGTCTAGTTCGAAAGTCAGGCTGACAGTGGCTTCAATAGTCAGACCAGTCTTCCTAAATCCACACCTAACTAACTATAACACTAAGATGATGAGTATAATTCTTTGTTAATTCCAGCGAATTGGCATCGAGCGACGACGAAGCCCTGACTCTCCTTACTACATTCATAACCGAAGCTACCCGATCCAGGGTCCCCTACGAAAGCCACTGCGGCATCAGGCCTCTGGTCTTTGACGCAGAGACGGTGACTACCACCGTCGTAGCCAGCGGAGCGAGAGCAGTGACGAATGCACGGAAAAAATTCGTACCTCATTTATCACCTTATGTAAGTAAACTAAAGCCTCTTAACCGAGGAGTGCGGGTTCAAACCTTACGGCACATACCTTTGGACTTTTCAAATCTATGTACGTATTTATACCACTAGCTCGACGGTGAGGGAAAACATCGTGATGAAACCTGCAAATTCGAACAACTTTGGATTTGTAACCAGGATCCAAAAAAATTGTCTGGTTCCCCTATGGGGTTACGAAGGTCAGATCGGCAGTCGCTTTAATGTTATTACCAGACTCGCTAAATCCTGGATCATGGTCTAAGCGGACCCCGTCTAAGCACGGTACATAACGCTAGGAAGATGATAATTTAAGTAAACTAAAAGGCAAATCCTTTCAAATTTAAGAATATACTTTATGTACTTTAAATGAAAAACACAATATCACCCCGCAATCCCTAAAATGGTAGGTAGAGTCGAAGGGGCAACAAGCCTCTTTTAACAATTTTTTCCATAATAAAAACTAGATTGGATCATATAAAACATTGTGAATGAGCGACAAGTGGCTAACTCGTCCCCTACACAATCACATACCCAACAGTTGCTTTTATATGCTAGGCGAGGACAGTTGGTACCTACATTATTTTTAAGTCCCAGACCAAATGGGACAAATAAAAAAACAACATAATTTATTCTATTCACAAGGCGGCGCTACACAGATATAATATCGAAGCTGAAATATAGAAAGTTGAAGGATAGAATGTAGAAGTTTTAAAGTGCTTTTAAGTTATGTGGCTTTTCTTTAGAAACTTAAGTTTCAGAAGCCAAAGTTTAATAATAGTTTTCACCCGGTTACTACTTTCATATATACTTTGGTAGCAGACACCTTTGTAACTGCATTACACTCTATTGAAGTTTTACTGAAAGAAATGGGGCTGTTGTCTTATTCATATTATTAGATATGTCGCTATAGCCAAAACGTGTGGAACGTTGTAGGATAATTTAATAGCATTACTAAAACTATACTTACGCGAAACGCACATAGAAATAAATGTTATAATTCGATAAGCTATATACCGCTAGTATTTTAAGATTACCTAACTGTATAAAAAAATATTTTACTTCTCTAGCCAAAATGTAACCAAAAAAAAGTATTAGTATTAACTGTACCCATATGTAAGGCCTTTATAACCTGGCACTTTACACTTTGCCTTTTCAATTTCACTTTCCTACGTGTAAATCTACGTGTATAACTGCTAGCAGATAGTAACTTGTTAATATGTTATATAGATGAATGTAACCCGAGATAAAGCTTGACCCCTTCTCTACATACAGTTCAATGTAGAATAACAATTTTAGATAACACTCCGATAAAATTTCGACATGTATACGAATATAAATTGAGGTGGAAATTTTAAGTTACGAGAGTAAGTGTGATTAGTATCTGATTAGTATACAAATATCAGACTGTAGTCTGATATTTTTATATATATAGTCAGATCAATGTATGTGATATCCACATAAGTACATTGATCTGACTCCGAGGTAAGTAGCTTAAGCACTTGTGTTTCGAATATCAGAAACAACAGCGGTATTACAAATATATACTTAAATATTGGATATTAACACCTACAAGTACAGACTCAAGAACAAACACAAGTGTTCATCACACGAATGTTTGTCCTGGATAGGGATCGAACCCACAACTCTTGGCGCATGGGGCAGGGTCACTACCGAATGCGCCTTCGAGACAGTCTATATATTACAAGTATATATAGTATTGAATGAGCGGTGGTAACTCAATAATAAGGACACGCGCCTCTTAACCGAGGGGTGCGGGTTCAAACCCGAGCACGTACCTCTGGATTTTTCAAATGTGTGTACGTATTTATACCACTAGCTCGGCGGTGAGGGAAAACATCGTGATAAAACCTGCACATTCCAACAGGTACGGATGTGTAACCATGATCCAAGGTCAGATCGGCAGTCGCTTTAACGTAATTATCAGGCTCGCTAAATCCTGGCTTATGGCCTAAGCGGACCCCGTCAAAGCACTGGACATAACGCAATGAGGATGATGATATACTTATAGTATTGAATTCCCGCGTCAGTTACATTTAATGGAGTAACATTGTGCAACATTAGATTTAAGTAACTAATACATATAACACCAACTTACAAAATTAAGCAACATACTTGACGATGTAAAAAATAACTTGCTTAGATGTTTCTTCCTAACATCATGGCATGGCATTCTTAGTAGAAGCAACTTAATAAAAAAACCATCATTAAATATACTATGAGACCAATTTACTTAGGTCGGTCCTACTAGCTATCATAACGCATAAATCACAAAGACCATTATCAATACTCGTGTAACCCTTCAGTATCCAATGAACATATTACGGAATTACACTTCAGGTGCTAGCTGTCAAAGATATAACCTTGTTCCAGTATCCTTTGATCTTAAGAAGCCTGCTTAAATAATATGCGACCTAGTTGTAAAGACAGGTACGGATCGAGAATGTTTCAGGGGTCCTAAACTAGTTTTGTATGACGTCACATCAGAAACAACATTACATACCTATTACATTACATTACGTCTTTTTCCAATTGGAATAGACGAGTTTAACATATTTCTTTGATCAAGGCACACACTTTTCGCTTATTTTACATCTGTTAGTTGTTTAATATACATACATAATATGTTCGTCAGTTGATAAAGTAATTTTCCAGACTGACGCACCAATTCCCTAGTTTCAAACTAAGCATGTATTGCTTTTGCTAAATACATTTATAAACTCGACTCGAGTACAAATATCCATGTTCATAACAACATTTGCCTCTAGCGGCATTCGAAACCGCGACCCTTGGTTTCGTGGTCAGGGTCTCTGACCACTCGTCCAACGGGCCAGACAATAATGATACTTTCTATCTGACTTAACATTTATCCAATTTGATCAATAAGTCTTAAGTCTTTGGAAACCCCCCAAATTGTTTTACACTTGGTTACTTATGTGACCCTTGGGGTCCTTTATGTGACCATGGGCTCCATGGAACCTTAAACCCATAATAGTAGATCTGCTTCTATAATAGCGTCACTTGACCATAAGACGGCTACTTAGGACCTAGCGATAATGCCATCCTCTAGTTAATTTTCATTATTCACTACAGCTTTAAGATCTTCATCTCGGATCTCATTTATTGCTCGGTTATAGCAAAAACCATTTTAACTTGATCCCTAAGATCTCTACCTTAAGTTGATTATAGGGGTCCTTTTCTCAACCCGGGCAGTAATATTCCGAGGCAGTGTTGAACCTATTAAGCCCGTAAAACGTTGCCCCGGATAATATAACTTTATGAACATTATCCCTGGGAGAAGTGTGGATACTGCCGAAATATTAAATTTTGCGCTGAATAATGTTTTGTTATGACTTTTCTCATACTTCACGAAGGAAAATTCTTGAGTCAGAGGTTTTTTTATATAATTTTTTTCTTAAGTGTGCAAATTGTTTCGAATTGTCTAAAACGATCCACATAATATTATGCTAATCCCTTTTATTTAATATCTTCAATTATGCCCATACGCTCAACTGAATAGTTTTTTTCTCATAAAAACACATTTTCCGATTTCAGATTCGTTACACATATGTTGAAGAGGAGATTGTACCTGACAACAGCGCGGCTTCAAACGAAACCATTTCCTGTACGGACATCGTCTGTGAATTCAAACATATGATCATTGGAGCTCCTCCGAATTCGGGTAACGTGACTCTGTACATCGGTTCCGCTCATGAGCAGTCAGTCGTGTATCCAGACTATACTAACGAGGATGCCACTGACCTTCTGGACAAGCTTTGGGTTTACGATATGGTCCTGAGCGGTGTTGTGCTGGAAAACACCTGGCCTCTTGATGAGTCTGTAAAAGCTCATAATGAAACATATCTAGAACTGCCATATTTTAACAAAGTAAGTATAGTCAACTGAACTTCTTCTTTGCGTTACATGCCGTTCCTATGGGTCCGAACGGACCATAATCCAAGATTCAGATAATTCTGTTTTAATACTAAAGTGACTGTTATTTGACCTAATATTTTAAACAGGGGAACTTTGAATATAATTTTATTTTAGTGTTTGTTATAATTAAGACTTATGTTGCTTTGACATTATGCATCATATTATTAATAACTATTAATAACCATCAAGCTATTTAGGCTGCAGCACGTACAAGTAATAGGACATACATCTATGACATGAGTATATTTAAATATCTACATTATACTTTATCTGGCACAGACGGGCATACAATTTATTGTAATCCCTAATCGTAGGAACCTTCTTTCTAACGGATCTTAAAATCCATACTAATACCTACTCACAAATATAAACTATAGAAATGAGCACAGAATCATTATCTATACTAATCTATATCTATACTTGAATTTACTAATATTATAAAGCTGAAGAGTTTGTTTGTTTGTTTGAACGCGCTAATTTCAGGAACTACTGGTCCGATTTAAAAAAATCCTTCAGTGTTACATAGCATGAAATGGAACGTGGTTGAAACAGTCTCTTTGAGTCCCAGACCATTAGACAGTATAATACTAATATTATACCTAATTACTATTTTCCAGAATTTTGAAGAAGTGTTTGACAAGACTCCTCAGTGGAACGCGATCAAGCCACAAGGAGACTATTACCTCTACGACCACAATGAGTATGGCAGTCAATTCATGGACGCACTGTGGGCGAAGTTCAACCAGACGCCAGTATTGCCGACGTGGTCCTCCAGTCCATGGATGAGGGGAGACGCAATTGTGAACAGACAAGAGGTTCCGACCAGCTGGCTGAGTTTGAGAAAGGAATTGGTCGGTGCCGCTTTAGGAGGAGTTTCAGGTTAGACACACTAGGTTTGGTTCCTAAACTTTTAAGACAATAGAGAGTATGCATGACTTTTATTATTCATGTATTAAGCTTTGGGCCAATTAGATCATACAATTTGTTTTCCAAAATCTCTGAAAATAATGCACATAGTCCTATGCGCCTCTAACACAACACGTGACATCACACTTATGTTATCGCATCTCGACCGCGTTTATTCTACGTTTATGCTCTTTCTGCCATACCCAATAAAATATATGCATAAATATTCCTTATTAGGAATATCTTTAATAAAACGGCAGATTTCTACCTAAGCTTGTAAAATAATAAATGGATCATGCTGTGTATGCTATTTATAGTTTACTGTCTAGTAAGTTTAGAATTGTATTAATTTTATGGCTGAAAAACTGACTGTAATCAAACGATTACAGTCAGTTTTTGAAACAGAAACTGAAACATGACACTTTTTCAGGTCACTGGCTCTGGTCTACCCCTATTTGTGGCGACACGGAAAACTTCAACTCGACCACATTCGCGAATCTATGCGTGAAGTGGTACATGGCGGGTACATATTTTCCGTTAATCAAGATCCACGCTAAGTCCGCGCGAAGAGACCCCCTCGCCTACGAAGGGACCCACCGAACCCTCATCATGAACGCGCTAACTCGGAGAATGAATTTGATGCCTTACTTCCACACGGTTTTACAAGAAGGTCCTCTCTTACGACCTATGTTTTACCAGTTCCCCTTCTCGGAACAGCTGGTGGACTCGAGCAGTCAGTTTAGTGTGGGGGATAACATGCTGATAGCCCCCAATTTGCTGCCAAGTCAGAGCCACGTGCATGTCAGGATGCCACCAGGCGTGTGGTATGACATGTGGAGTGGGCTGAGGGTTGATGGGGAAGAGGGACAGTACGTCACTATGACGACCACTGAGGCTGACTTCGTCACGTTGGTCCGTGGTGGTGCTATCGTGCCTCTTCAAAGGGTAAGTTTAATTACGATAAATTTTCAGTAAATTTTTTTGTGAATCAGATGTCTAAAAAACTGAAAACTGTTCCATCAAAAACTATTTGTTGCGTTACAGTAGCCTTATGAAATGTGGAGTTCCTCTATTAACAGAACTGTCAAATGAATATGCATTAACATTATTCAATAACTTGCAGACGGTTATGGACACAGCAGACTTAACCCGCAGAAATTCTGACTTCACTTTGGTTGTCGCCACAAAACGAGCAGAAGTTACCAACTCTACCAATGAAGAAGAGATGGTGGAAACTGACTACGCCAAGGGGTATCTACGGATGGCTTCGAACATGACAGTCCACTTCACGGTACAGGAAAACCAGCTGATCATCACATCCGAAGGCGATGACTTTAACTCCTTCTGCGGAGGAACCTTAGCTGTATGGGCCAGCACTATTAGAATCATCGACATTTATGGGCTTCCGGCTGAACTGAACAACTTTGACAACCACAGGAATGTGAACATAATGATGGGAATCAATTTGTGCAACTTAAGAACGCAAGAACGCATTGTTCAGGCGCTTGTCTGAGAGTTTTAACTGTTTTCCGTTTTGTTTTAATTGTAAACCATTGATTTATTTATGTAATAATATGGTATGATTTTAATATAAATCTATTTGGCCTTAATGAGTTATTTTCAAGCTAAACTGATTAGAAGAGCTAGAAGGTATAAAATTACTGCAATCAAACAATTATCTATCTATACCTAGTGTGGTATTGTCATAGTATTTTATAAAAACCATAATAGTACTCACGTGAAGCAAAAACGAGACCTGTTCCCTTTTAAGAAAATTGCGCGGAGAGTGTGAAATAATTCTTCTTCTTCTTCAGACTGACGTGACACCAATTCCCTAGTCCCAAACTAAGCTTATGCTTGTGCTATGGATACTAGGTGAACGGATAGACATACTTAAATACGTTTATAAACATCCATGACTCGAGTACAAATGTCCATGTTCATCACACGAAACATTTGCCCCTAGCGGGATTCGAACCCGCGGCCCTTGGATTCGTGGCCAGAGTCTCTGACCACTCGACCAACGGCCGGTGCAGGAAGCTAATTTTTTTTAAACTCATTTATAAATTAACTAGCGGCCTGCCCCGGCTTTGCACGGATGGACATTTTATTTTCTAACCACGAACTAGTAAAAAAAGAAGGACACCGCGCCACTAACTAGGCGTTGAAGCTCATCAGGTGCTCCAACTCGATACGTAAATTACGTCACACATTGACATAATAAGTGCTCCAAATGATAGATATCCGATATATGGTATCCTTATGTATCTCACTCACACATGCATAAACGTTGCTTCACGCTATATATAGTATAGTATGACAGCCTGGAGTCCTTCTTTTTTACTAGTCCGTGTTTCTAACCTAACTTTTTTCAAAATATGCTATAATCTATGTTAACGAGAGATAATGTAACATTCTAATGCTGAAAGAATTTTTGAAATCGGTCCAGTAGTTCGTGAGTTTATTCGTTACATACATACAAATTTTCCCTCTTTATAATAACAGTGTACCTAAAAGACTTACCACGTATTTATATGACTCCACTGAAAAGATATTAATATTGCGTTTCTAAATATGAAACATAATTATGTGGCAATATTATATTCGTAGTTTAGAAAGTACTTACCAATATCTATAATTAAATGAACTACGTTCGTATTTCGACCCTAAGCAACAAGTAATAAATACAAATATACAACGTACAAGTGTTTGAATTTGTCAAAAGCTCCCGCTGTAAAAAAATAAGGATACAATTCGTAAACTTTTCCCATTAAACATTTTGTGGTTCATTGTTTGAGCTCCAAACGAAATTGTTGTAGGAATCCCTGAGCTTTCGGGATGCAGATCAAAAAGTTAAATAGGTTGTACTCATTTATATTTTGCGTTCATGAAAACATAACTCCCCGCTTTTTTTACTTTTTTTAAGACAAGGCTTCTTTGAGTATCTACTGTTTTATGGAACAGAACCTACAAATAAAAAGTAACAATATAATTTCTTGCATTTTCAAAATTAATTCACTCGTCAACAAATCATAGCTATCCATCAGGATGAGAAATTAGTGCGTGAAGGGTCACGAGCATCATGCGAAGAGTGTCTGTTTGAGCCTAGACATATATTTATACCTAGTTACATCTGGATCTAAGCATTTTAATTTCGAATTTATATACTACTAGCAGCGCCCCGCGGTTTCACCCGCGTATGTCCCACAAAAAAAAATCTTATAAGTAGGTATCAATTTCAGTGTTAATTTGTAATACGGTGTTCCATAAAGTAAAAGGTAGGTTTAGGATTGGTGTCCCGTTATCTTTAAAGTTTAGGAACCCCTGACATATAGCCTATGTTATTCGCTGATAAAGTAGCTTTCCATTGGTGATCTTTTTTTTTTCATATCGGTTTCGGAGCTTATTCAATGCAAACAAACAAAACTCTTTATATTATTAGTGTAGACTAGCATTAAATGCGCCAACAACAGAGTCACACAACCCTGTTGAATTTATTAAATCGTTGTTACGTTTCACAACCTAATCAATGAAGTCGAATCGAGTCTTTTAATCAGATACCAGATATGTCAATTGCTAGTATAAACCTACCTTAAGGTGACTGTGGCTACAGGCAGCCTTTGAGGGAACCATAAAATTGAAGGCCAGGGACAAAATGTTCTGATGTGTAATCTACAGGCTTCACTGATTGACTTTATTATGATAAATAGATACTTTCAAAACTTCTTGCAATAATATCTACAGCATCTGAAATCATACATCTTTAAACTTTAAACCATAGATCTTTCAGTAATGCACAGAGAGGTTTTAAAAGATTTTTTTTCCCATAACAACCAATCATCACGACCGTCGCTTACCATGGAGACATGACACGTCATTCCCCTGGCGAAATAACACGGCTGATTTATTGTGCGCAACATAGATTTAGGATGTACAAGATACACAAAGACGGCTCGGAGACATGACCAAAATAAATTTAAGCATGTGTTGGTTGACGTCTATGTGTGAGTTAAAAATAGTGTTGTCAAAGACGCACTTTCACATTATCGACTGATTCAGTTGTATACTAATAATATAGGTATTTAATACGCTTTTTTATACTTTTGATTAATTATTTATGGCATTGACTGAAATCAGTAGTTGTATATATTAGGTAAATTGGAATTAGTCGGTAAGAAATCTCATTCTAAGCAGTTCTATAAACAATGAGATGGTAAAATTCTTCGTATATTCAGCGTGTAAAAAATTAAAAAAATAGAAATATGTTCTATGATTTATACTAAGACAAAAAGATATGACTTTTGCTTTGACTGATGGAATGAAATGGAACAAATAATATATTAGCAACTTTTAATTTGGTGTCATTTAGTTATTTAAAAATAATATGTAGTGCAACAAATTTTATGCTGCCGTCATTTGCCGTCAAAATGTTTGCTGCAGATAGTGGAGTTCTTACTGGGAGTCCAATCTGGTCTGTCTATAGTCCGCATCCACTTTTTACACAATGCTGGGTTGCTTGGAAACCTAGAAAAATTATCAGTTACTTAACTAACAAATTTACGGAGATAATGAGTTCCCAATGTGAATATAATTATATTTCAACATAACTTGGCTAAATAACTTTGTATTCATGTCATGATGTCGCTAAAAGACGATTAAGTTTTTATCGATACTCGTGACGTCACCGCTTTGTCAAGCACTAGCGTAACGAAACTATTTACAATTTTACACAATATTTTCCCCAATTCTGATTATAATCACGATGTATACTTAGAAAGATCAATTATAATCAATATACTATTGTAAACATATTTTTCTAAACTGATTACTAGCAACAATTTGACAAAATATGGTTTGAAAAAATCTAATGATAAAATCGTATTTACCTGTTAAAAGTGTATTTATTCGGATTATTCCGTCGTGTAACATCACAATCACGTACAGAACAAGTCACCTCAATTGCACATTTAATATTCTCGATTATAATCCAAGGTTTAATACATAAATGCACAAATTTCACTGCGACGTAGAATAGACCGGGACGCTATGGCCTCTTACTCGCAAAAACATTGACATATAGGTACTTCATTCGCTGTCTCTTTTTCTCTCGGGCGGTTTGTATTTCAGCAGGATTTCTCGCTCCCACACTTTATGTATCTTTTGCGTAGTCAAAAAATTCTAAATCTATGGTGCGCAACCTATTTCATCGTTACGTAATCGCAAGCAAAGATTTGTAACAAAGACATAATTATTACATGTAGGTATTACGCAAAACAATATACAACTGTTTGTGTTTATTAAACAGATAAGAGACTTCACGTCCATAGCGGGGGATACTGATTACCGGCCAAGCTGACCTCGTCATGAACCTAGATAAATCTGTGTTTAAGACAAACACGCTCAGTCTCTTAACAACAGCTGCTCAGTGAGAACATTCCCATATAACCAAAGAAAGTCTTCATGAAACCAGAAGTTCAGGAGAGTCAGAGTGAGGAAAACCAGAGGAAAAAGAGTTTTATTAACCCGAGCGCCAGAATGCCGAACATCAAAGTGTTTACTGGAAGCTCTCATCCAGAAATAGCAAAGACTATTGCTGCCAGACTTGCTCTGCCCCTCGGAAGAGCAACCACAAATCAATTTAGTAATAAGGAGACTAACGTTGAAATTGGAGAATCAGTGAGAGGAGATGATGTTTACATCGTCCAGAGTGGGTGTGGTGACATAAACGATAACCTCATGGAGTTGTTTATTATGATCAACGCTTGTAAGATTGCGTCAGCGTCTCGCGTAACAGCTGTAATACCTTGCTTCCCTTACTCCAGGCAAGACAAGAAAGAGAAAAGCAGAGCCCCAATCACAGCGAAGCTTCTAGCAAACCTCGTTTCCGTTTCTGGTGCAGACCACGTCATCACTATTGACCTGCACTCATCACAAATTCAAGGTTTCTTCAACATACCGGTAGATAATTTGTATGCGGAGCCGGCTATTACGAAGTGGATCAAAGAGAACATTCCGGAATGGAAGACGAGCGTCATGGTCTCACCTGACGCCGGTGGTGCGAAGAGGATGACAGCAATCGCGGATAGATTGGACATCGACTTCGCTATAATTCACAAAGAGAGACAGAGAGCCAACGAGGGAGATTCTACGGTACTCGTCGGCGATGTAAACAACAGGATAGCTATAATGGTGGATGATTTAGCTGATACTTGTGACACGATTGTCAAAGGCGCAGAGAAGTTGCGCGAGTCTGGTGCTAACAAAATCTACGCGATATTAACTCATGGAGTATTCGCGGGGAATGCCATCGATAAGATCAATAATTCGTGCTTGGAAGCTATTGTGGTGACGAACACGATTCCCCAGGAAAAGCATATGAGGCTGTGCCCTAAGTTACAGACCATTGACATTTCTGTAATGTTGGCTGAAGCGATTCGGCGTACTCATTACGCCGAGTCTGTGTCGTATCTATTTACAAATGTGCCTTATTAGTAAGTTCAAGAAAAGTGACTTTGCAATTGTTGTATTTTGAATAATGCTTGCGATTTAATAAAGCAATCGTGTGTATAATGTTGTGTCATTTTCAATTAGTAGCATTTACTATTTGTATGAATATGAAATTATATAGAATTATATTTTTTTTTTTACAAACCTCATTAGAACATTACATTTGTCTCTTACATTTTGTTATACTAAACATTCCAATTTCTTAGAAATTTTATAGAGTACTTACTGACCTAAGTTTTAAATATGCTGAGGTAGTAGATACCTATAAATTAAAACTAATAAAGTAAAACAATTTAGATCCTGGAAACGCATAATATAAAAAAATACATAATGCAACCAATAATTATGTGATTGTCTAACGCGATATAGCAAAAAAAAGGAGTACTGTACAATGGTCCACATGGTCTAGCGATTAGATACATGACGACGTAGAAACAGGCTCCAGGTTCGAATTCCACAATTAATAATTATGATCACGCATTAACTACGTATGCCTATTTTGGAGAAAGGAAACTGGCATCATATTGTGAACAAATTTATTACCTTTTTATTTATGATGCATATGGACCCCATATACCACCAAAGGCAATATATCGGGCAGCAATGTTGGTTATTTCTCTTTCCATCTAGTTCATTCCCTCCGTAAGGATATAAGTCATAGCCCTCTTATCTGGTCATTTTATGCGCCAGTAGGAAACAATAATAACGTAACTGTATATTATTTTGTATTCACCCAGTAGTGTTATAAATAACAAAATAAAAATAAAAAATAAACAGCCGACTTCCTATATTTATCCTCATTCAATAAGCTCTAATCCTTAATCACATGAAAATTATTATATTGACATTGAAATATCAGTTAAATAATTCCTAAAGTAAAAAATAATATCTATACCGAAATACATACAAATGCAAAATATACCTACCTACTTTAGTACCTACATCAAAATTACCGTTCAAATCTCTTTCTATTAGATATTTTTAAATTCTGGTCGCATTTTTTATACTAAGTCTTCCCCAGGGTAACGATGAGGGCCCTATTCATTGGTAAGGAAACGCATCTTCTTAGATATATACTTGGTATAAACGTAAGTTTTAACGTAATAACATATTATCTATATTATTATACATCAAATGTCAAACGTTCCCAGGAACCGGTTGAACGACCCGGACTGTAAACTCCGGAAGATGAGTTATTAAAATGAATATTAAATTAAAAATCATTTATTTCTCATCACAAATACGAGTAAATCTTAAGAGTTAGGACTTAGTTGCTAATTTTAGATGCATCCCGTATTTTTGTGACTGTTGCTATGTGTATGTGTGTGTATGATATGTTTCATAAAGAACCTGTAATTACAGGACACCAGGCCCCTTCATGTAGGTTCGTATATAAATAAAATGTCCAACATGTAACATTAAGATAAATAATTTATATTTTAAAGCAGAGCAGGTAACAATAGCATGTGCTTGATAAAAAAAAATAGTAAAACTACCTAATAATAGAAAAAAAACAAGGATGTTGTGTGAAGTTTCTTGAATGTGTATGTGTAGTAGGGCCTCTGTTGAAAAAGTTATATGGCTTCATTGCCTGAATTTGCCTAATAACTGAGTTAAGTGTGTAGAGTAATGTAATTTTAGTTATATTTTGAATTTATTATCATAACTCATCATCTTCCTAGCGTTATGTGCCGTGCTTAGACGGGGTCCGCTTTTATCATAACTCTTTTACTAACACCTATTATCATAACTCTTTAACTAACACCTATTATCATAACTCTACAATCAAAAAGAGATAGTATCGTGTATGTATAGATGTATAATAGCGCCATCTATGGAAATTATGATGAAATAACTTCTTCACAAAGCTGACGGCAACTAATGCAATGAGTATAATACTGTCACTAATTTGATAGGCTATGCAATCAGTTGTACTTTGACTTTTGTTTACAATCTATGTAAAAGTAGTAGAGTTGACAAAATAACATTTTTGTTTCGTTAGATACCATATTAAACTGTACTGTGACCGACGTCACATAAATAAAACAGGTAAGTAAGTTTCATAATTATTTCTTCATATCACTAATTTATTTCCAAATTATTGGAAAACGAATAGAAAGTGATAAAAGTAAAAAAAGGAAAGTTACGTAGGTTATTAAGTAGATAAGTAAGTATCTGATTTTATGAAACATAGAAAAACTAAAACTTACCTGCCAGTAAGACAATCAAAGCTACCCTCCTTCCTCTGACCAAATACCTATCATATTGAAATAGTACCTACCCAGATATTAGGATTGTACCTAATATTAAAAAGTTTATTCTATAAGTCATATCAAAGATAGTAGTAGGAGTGCTGACACCAAATTTTGGGTAGGTATTTGAGGCAAGCTGAAAACTTCTCCCAAACCTCTCCTATTCTACCCCAACACCGAACTGCAGACCTGCCTGGTGAGTAGCGGAGCTAAATCAAGATAGATAAATTGTTAGATCATCTGGCAGGTAGAACGTCTTACAAAAATTATCTCTTTTTTTAGAATCCTATTTTTTACTTAAAAATCATACCTTATTAAAATTTCGAGTTGCCTCAAAAACATTTTTTATATTTTGTTTGCAAAATATGTTTGTACGTGTCTGGCAATGTTCAAACCCCGACTAAATCGTCCGACTTATTTTTTTTAATTCTTCAAACATTAAGCTACAACATATAAAAATTGTTTATTGCCACAAACATATTTTTGAAAAAAAATATTACTTACCTAAATTTTTAAACATTTAAGGGTTGATATAGCCCCCGCTACTCACCAGCCAGGTCTGCAGTTCCGTGTTGGGGTATAATAGGACAAGTATGGGACAAGTTTTCAGCTTGCCTCAAATACCTACCCAAAAAATGATGCCAGCTCTCGGACTATGGCTTGGTTATTAAAACTTCTTACTAATAAAAGTATTCTGTCTCCTTTTGGTAGCAAAACAGCCACAGGGCTACAGCCAAAAAATGACAACAATATTATACCAGACGGCACAAAGTCCTCCAGGTAGGTCGGTTAAAATGCTCATTCACTTGATGGGATTGGACTTCATAGAACAACGAGACATTAACCCTGTACTGAGAGAACAAGACACGCCGGAGATGAGAAAGGTAAATAACAACTACAGAATGCTATACACTCTCACAATTTGGTCCGACTTCTATAATGCAACCCTAATTACTTACTATCGTGCACGTATGAACATAGGCTTAATTTTTTTTTTATTTCTTCATTGATTTTTCTCCGATTTTAAGCTGGACCCAGGTAACTTACCGGTTAAGATGATGAAATTAATATTCAGATTTCCTATTATTCGCATTACTTTCATACTATTTTAAGTAGGAATGCAATTAGGTTATCTAATCAAATGGAATTTCATAGTAGGTACATATTTTCTTTCAAATAAGCTAGGTATTCAAAATGTTGCAAAATTTGAAAAGCTGATAAGTATGTTATTGACGAATCAATCAATATTATAATATCTTTAAAGCTATCAAATTAAGGACAACCCATAATATCAATCACCATCTACTAATCAAGTATTTGATTTCAGAAAAATCCTATGAGGACTGTACCATTTATAGTTGAAGATGACTTTTCATTAGGTGACAGGTGAGAATTTTGTTAAAATACATACCTACTTATTTTATCATACTTGTCTTCCCCTAGCGTCTTAAAGTTTTTTTTTATCCTATTTAATCCCATTCTTATGATATACTCATCCTTATTTTTATTATAAACTAGCTGTCCCGGCGCACTTCGTAACGCCCCGTTCTCGGATTTTCTTTTATTAATTTCCTCGCAATGTTTCCATATTTTCTTACCGTACAAACCTTCCCTGTAAGATAACAAATATTTTAAAATCAAAATTAGCCAAATCGGTCCAACCGTTCTCCAGATTTAGCGAGACTAACGATCTGCAATTAATTTTTATTTAAAAGAAGAAGAAGATGATAGAATGCATCTCAGATGTTTTAACATATTTTAGCAAACTCTTATTTTGATTAAATTTTTATTAAAACTTTTTATTACACATATACTTACTCATAAAGATATGCTATCTATACAGCTGGTAAATAAAATATCTTGGTTACACGTTGATACATCTTCTGCACCTTACTTTAATCAGAATATAATGTTTATTACAGCCACGCAATAGTCCTTTATCTCCTCGATAAGTATGGCAAAGCAGAACATCAGTACCTTTATCCTAGAGACAAGAGGAAACGTGCTATTATCAACCAAAGGCTATTCTTGGATTGTGGGATCATCTTCCAACGGCTAAGGGCTGTCATGGTAAAATATAACATAAAATATAATATATCTTGTAAAATGAGATACAAAATGAAATTTGTTAAAGAAAATCCATTTTCTAAGCAAGGCATATCTACAATTAACAACAATAAGTACCTACCTGATTATACTGAACTGATCATAAAATAATAATAAATTTATAGGCACCGACTTACCTTGGCAAAATGACAGAAATGCCCAGGGAGGTCCTGGGAGGAATCAGGAATGCTTACGGGATGCTCGAGGCGTACTTGTCGGAGACCAAATATCTAGCTGATGACGTCATGACAGTGGCAGACATCTGCACCATCTCCACTGTATCTTCCCTGGATGGATTATATCCCGTTGATGGGACTAGGTAAATAATTGCAAGACATAAATCCTTACATCATAGTATTAGACTGAATAATAACTTAATTATTAATTTTCAACGTAAGTTAAATTACATAAGTAGGTACCATTTGTACGTAGTATATTATTACTCTGTGGTACCATTTATAACTCGTGACAGGCTGGATTTTAATGATTGACTTTTTGGATTTTTCTCCGCTCTAAAAAGTGAATACGACAAAAACAAAAGACAAGTGACACAATATATCTTTGTCTGGTACATTTCTCTTCACATAAAACCCCCTTCACCATAGTTGTACGTAGTATATTATTACTCTGTGACCATAGATATAGTGTAAATTTGTAAATTTCAGGTTTCCAAAATTAAAACAATGGCTAACTACGATGTACGAGAAAGACTTTGTTAAAGAAGCTAACGAGCAAGGCTGCAAGGAGCACGTTGGCTACTTATTGGCGCTGATGGAATACAATAAAGAAAACCATAAATCAAAGTTATAGAAACCTGTATCGACATTGCCAACAAGAAAACAGAACCAGACGTAGCTACAAACCAATATTCAGCATAAAGCAAACATGTTATTAAAGAGATTTATTGACGAAATGCGCAGGTCAAGGCGAGCCGCCAATAGGCCATTACAGTCCGTTGTATACGGTGACAATAAACGATTCTCTTTGTTCTAACATTCGCGGCGTTTTTGACCAGCCCGCCCTACCCCATCGTCAATGGCGCATTTGGATTCCAGAACGAGCGGCGAGACTAGACGATTGTATGTGTGGTACACTCTCCTCGCCTCGGCTGTAGATTTTTAGTGTCCCAGTAAACACATTCCGCCGACCACCCCAGAGAATTCCCGTGAATTATTCCAGTGTAGATGACTAGCTTAGCAAGTCCACCATAAAACTTAGGCATAACATCGCAGCATAACGGCATCTGAGAAAACGTGATGGAAAACATAGCTGGCAGTGTACGTGTTAAAGGATTTCGAGTACACATGTGAAATACTGCACTGCAATTACGTCAACTCATTTTACTCTCAACTTACTTCATTCAATCTGAAATGTGCCGGCACCGCATGACCGATTTCCAGCACTCAGATTTTTCAAAGTGAACCTTGTCTTCAAGATGTTTATGTAAAAAAACTATTGGATAAATGGTGTTTGATATTAAAAGACATTTGTTAAGAATCACAGGTTTTTTTTTTTATTTCAATAACTAAAAAGAAATGCAAAGAATTTTCCAACTTTACACTCCAGTAACGTCTAAGGCTACCATGTGGATAACTTTTAATGAGAAAATTAATGATTACAAAAAACGTTACACATTTAAACATTTCCTATAAGTCTTATAAAGTCTCTCGAACGCCCGCACACATTTCAGAACATTAATAGCACTTAACAATTAAAGTACACATACAATACTCGAGATATCATCCACATAAGGTCCGTTCAGTCATACTTAACACAATATACAACGGTGTCGTCGAACTATGGAAACAGTTTAAAGCCGAGTACAGACTAGTGTAATATGTAATATAATGTACGGTATAATGTAACGCACAGAGTGGACGGTGCACGATACTGGCGCAGGAAGCGCCTTGTGTTAGCTAAAACCAATAGCCAATGGATTATCGGATACGCCGGATATATCGCACCCTCGAAATGAAAGTAATTTACCTCAAATTTCTGTATATGCGTTATAAGACTCTAGCTAACTCCACAATTTGCATTTTTTGAGGTAAGACACATTCATTCTAAGAGTGCGATACGTAACTTTCGTATAACCGTCCACACATAGAATGAGAATTATCGAAAATAAAATACGCACTTGACACCAAAACTGAGGCGTCAATCTTGTCATAATCACAATGTCCATTTTGACGAAAATTTTAATAAGATATCTAATTGTCAAAAACGAGCACTGCTGTAACAAGACGTACGACACAGTCGCGACATCTAGCGGATACTTTATTATTTAAACGCTTATTCGCCTCACGTTACACGACAGATTAGATTACACATTACGCTAGTCTGTACTGGGCTTAAAACTTGAGGCAAACTCGTCGAGTCACTTGTCAGATTTAGAGGGAGTTGTGTCTGGGCGTCGCCGTCAGCGGTTGCACGTTAGTCTTAAAGTTTAGAACGGACGATCTGCATTAGCCGTCCTCTTTTGGAGGTGTGAACCAACCTGGAAACAAAAAACTCGTTCAAAATAATATGGAACAGAGATTTCGTCTGGCAAGTCAATTAAGGTACTTTTTGAAAGCTGTCAAAACGCCATTACTTCATAGATTTTGTAGGGGGTTGTCTGTTTATAACGTCACAAGTTTGTCTAGTCAACTGACTAAATAATATGCAGTTTTTGTAAATTAAAAATCGTACTCAATATAATTAAAAATCAAAGGTTTTACAACATAAATATACATGGCGTCAACAGGTCGTCAACATCCCAATTATTGAGAATTATTATCTACTAAAGGCAGGAGTTGCCAACCTTTTAAAAAGGAAGAGCCTTTTAAAAAGTTGTATTTCGATTCTATGTTACAAAGAGTCAAATAAACACCTTCAAATTTATTTAAACGTATATACCTAATCAAATTTGAATAGTTTTGAAATCATTGAGAACGTTGCGTTTGTCAATTCATAGAAAATATGGTTATTGGTATCAAGCAGTTATTATCATGCGATTAACCATATTTACGAAAGTAACTGTTTGCCTGTTTTACACCAAAACCACTTAACCAATTCCTATGAAATTTGATAGTTTAAGCTTCCAGAAAGGAAGTCTTTTCATAGCCAAAAAAATAATTGAGCTCGAAAGACGAACGATGGAAGTCCTTTAAATAAATCAATACAAAAACGAATTACTAATATGAGCTAGAAAACTAGTAACTAATATGTCCCTAAAACACTAGAATCTAATTTGTGCTAAAAACTGCTTCCACGCACCATTCTTCTCGTGTATCTGCACGAGGCACTTGAAGCTTTGCTGCGCGCGCGCAAGACTGTACTGCGACTGCGAGACCACCTTGGTCGCGCCGAACTGGATGCGCGCCTTGCCCTTGACGAGCGTGGCCGCGATCTGCATGATCACCGCCTCCACCGTGTACGCGGAAGACCAGCCCTGCTTCGTCAGGAGCTCCATGCAGATGGCGCCGCCTACCAGCACGTAGCCTCCTGGAAATTTGTTATAAACAATCTTAACTCCTTTTGCATAGTCACAATCTGTATTTGGCGATTAACATTAATTGAAATCCAAATTGATAACGAGTAATCAAATAATCCGTTTCTATGTGGTAAATTGATCTAAATGGTGATAAAATTCAATATGACGGCGAAATATACTGTTTAATTGTGTTCTGTGTATAAAAAAAAAATCGAATCGAAAATCGAAAATTATTGCTATCAGAAAAATCTATCTTTAGATTGAAGTAAAAAACCGTATCTAGCCTGTATGCTTAATTTTAATGAAATCTGATAGTTTTTAATGAAAAGTAAAAAAAAAACATACATCCATCTATTCATCATCATCTTGGTAATTTTTTTTAATCTTGGTAGAGTAACGTCACGAGCGGGTGGCGAGGGTGACAAGGACATCCGTATTCATTGAACTTCGCCTGTGCACGCCCGTACCACCATCATATTATATAAAGTAAAAGTCTATATACGCCAAAGGTTTCCGACCTCTGTCCCAATGCTATCAAAGCAAATAACAACACAAGCGACTAACCTGATATAATAGGGTAAACAACACGGACGAATGGCGGTTCGAAGGGATATGTTTCCTTGAACATAATGTTGAGCAATATGGAGTCTTTGCCCTCTCTCTCTTTCAGCAGCAACAGGTCGTTGTGCAGCGGACTGTCCGGGTCCACTGAACGCAGTCTGATGTTCCACTCGTATAATGAGTCATTTACTAGTTCTGTAAACAGGGAATTGGATATTTGTCACCGTCTTCTAGGTTCGTGTTTCCCAAGCGGTGGGGAGTGAATAAATCACAAAGGGGCTATAATATCAATGAATAATAAATAAAATCTAATATCTTAAAATATACAAATACAATGAATGTCTTCATTTAACTCCATGAACAATTTCAAATACAGAATGTTATAGGTACAACCATCATTTTCGTGTATTAAATAAAATCCAATTCGTGACATGTGGTCCCAAGCTTTAGGAGTTAGTTATAAACCAGGGACAATCTTTTTATTATGCAAGAAGGATCAACATAAAAAAGGTTGGGTAAGCCTGTTCTACATTCGTTTTTGTCTTAATATTGATGAAAAGTTACATTATACTAATAAATAATTTTGGTGTTATTACACTAACTGCCAATTTGGTGTGTTTAACAGACAATTTGGTATACAGACTTTCTTTCTTTTCTTTGGACATTTTATAGGGAATGTATCACGATTCCCATTACGCTGTACATGATACATCTCATACTCACCAATAGAGTACATATTGCTTTTGAAAGAGTGAGAACGGTATATGTCCCTGAGCTCCTTCATGAGCCTGTCCGTGGCCTGGAGGCTGCCCGACACGCTCCCCGAGAGGTAGTCTTGCCGCTGGTTCTGCCGCAGTCGCTCTAGCGTCGCTAAGTGTTCCGTCTCCATGTCATCCTGGAATACCAAGTGGAAGCTATAGGTTACATGCCAAGAAAGTTTTTTGCCATATAATTTTGTCTCCTGTGGTAAATTTGGTTCTTTCTAGTAGTGTTGCCGCTCGATAGGCCAATATCGATTGACTATCGATAGCCTATCGATAGTTGAAGAAAATCGATAGTGTCGATAGGCTACCGATACTGAAAACTATCGGTAAACAGCAATACTATCGATAGTATCAGTAGTTTCGATCGCTGCCACCCAATGAACTATCGATAGTATTGCTCTTCAATATCGTATAGACTATTGATAGTATTGCTGTTTACCGATAGTATTGCACTAACAGATACATCGATACTATCGATATTATCGATTATCCTATCGATCGCATAGATGATTTTGCCGTTAAACTATCGATTGCAAAACTATAGATATTTCGACAACACTACTTTCTAGTTTTATGTGCCGTGCCTATCTGGTGGTCTAAACGGACCATAATCGTTATTTAGTGTGATACGTTATTACATTAAAACAGTTGCTTTAATATAATATGTAATGCATTTATTACCAGCTTGCCTGAACATGATTCCTGGCTGCTGTTGAAACGAGATGCCTTGCCTTTATAATGGGGACTAGGCAAATTGGATTAGAGTTACACATCCATATTTTACTGAATATTCAAGTTTCTTTACACAGTAGCATGATAAAGAGCCTGGCATATTCTTAATAAACAATAAAATCACAGGAAGCCACTGGACTTTGAGGTAATATAATAATTATTTTTAAACTTAAGAGCAAATACCAATATTACCACTGCTATGGAGTCTATGAATTGGAATGAAAGACTCCTTGGTTAAAGTGAACGTCATCTGATGGAAGGGTACCTTGTTGCTACGTCCCGCATCGTCCACCATCTCTAGGGGCAAGTCGTCCTCGCCTTCGGAGTCATCCTCCTCCGCGGCCATCTCCTCATCTTCTTCCGTGCCTGATTCGGCACCGTTTGACGTCACGCTCGGCACTCTACAAAGGAAACGACAAACCATGCTAAGTATAATAAACCAAGGACAGAAACAACTCTATATGAGTCTTATTAACCACAATCTTATATATTGCTATAATATTGGGAATTGATAATGTATTGACACAAGACTTCATTATGTAATTTTGAAAACTGACTGATTGGCCCGTTGGTCAAGTGGTCGGAAATAAAAAAAATAAAATAAAAATATATAAAATATAAAAAGAAAATCATATATAAAATAAACGCATTTTGAATCTTGTTAACATCATATTAATTCTCTATCTTAAACAAATTATTACTAAATGTCGATAAAACATGTTAAAGAAGTTAGTTTTATCTTCCTTTGTGAAGGCTTTGTGTTGATAAAGTTCATGATGTTTAATAACATTATTATCTCTGTATACATATCTTACACCATATTATAGACTATTGAACCAAAAGGTAAATTACATATTTAACAGAAAAACCAGACAATGATAAATAAACAACATAAGAGTGAATCAAGATGCGATAAATAGTCTTGCAGATCGCCTTAGTTATTACCCATTAGTCTCACAAAAGGCAAACTTATTTATAAATACATAAAATATCTAAATTATAATAATTGAACATGAACCAGACAACACATTTCAAAACTGACTTCATACAATAATACGGATAATTGACTGCATTATAAAACTGTAATTTTATTTAGTCCGTCAGTTAGATTATACAAAAATACTAGACACATATTTATTAACAATAAATAACAAAGTTTTGGAGTGGGGGCTTGGGACGTCACTGTTTCGCAAACATTTTATGAAAGTGTGACGTCACGCGCAACTTGAATGCGTTGTATCTTTGACAATGTTTGCCTAACAAATAAATAAAAAAATATGTGTTAAATTTCTTTTTATAATCTTTCTGATGGACTAACAGAATTTGTTAGTCACCTAGACTATTGCAAAACTTGTGTCATTGTGACAATACAATATATTTACAGTTGTATCTGCTTAGTCAACAATAAACCTAATTGGTTAAGAAAGGTCATTACTACACAGATAGCTATGTAATGACTTTCCAGCCCTTTCCAGGAATGGGCAGGTAATAATGTCCTCCTAAGCGGTATTGGTTACGGCGACCAATCTCAACAAGTATTAACCAACTGCGCAGGAGATATTACAGTGCACGAGTGTGTACGCAAACGCTGGTGCACTCTCTATTCCGTCACTCTCATAGTGAGACGTCAATTAGACATGACCGGTGAGAGGTCAGGCGCAGGTCCAACAGCTTAACGTACTTTCCGAGGTACGAAGGTGATTAAACCGCCAACTTCCTGACTCGGGACCATTTCTAAATAATTTCAATATTGAAATGCCACAAATGTTTGGCCCCATCCGTGATTTGAAGCCGGGACCTCTTAATCCTTAGGCAGTGCATGGTACCACTAGACCAACAACGCAGTCAAAGCAGATGAGCAGGTATAACTTCATAGTTATAGCCTTTATAATATGTATAAATCTTGCTCAAAAACTATACAGCCATAATATTGGCTAGTTATGCTCATCAAATATCAAAAATAGATTATATAGCCTAATGTAGTATGCTTTACGATTGCACTAAATGACGTATAAAATACTTACATTAAAATTATTTATTACAATAAAACAGTACATAGAAATATTTAGTTCTGTGAAAATGTAAATGTATACACATTTACAATAACAAGTTACAGCCAGTTTCCTCCTAAAACACAAACAAACTCCATAATCAATAAGCCATTAATCGCCTTTAACGACATGCTACACAAGAAAGTTGGCCAATTCTTTAGGTCCACACTAACATAGTACCTTGTCCTTAAAAAGAAAGTACTTTAATAAAGGTTTTCTTGTGATTTAACTTACCTTTGTTGTGGGGCGGGGTGTAGAGGTAATGATAGCGAGTCCAAATCTGGAGGCTCTGGCACACCATGTAATTTGCATAGTTCCCTCAACAATATGCCAACCTAGAATATATTTAATTTCCTTGTAAATAGAATATCACAATGATAACACAATAACAAGCATGAAATATCCGCCTGGTGGCCATGATAATTGGTCTAATTTAGGGAAGAATTTACATAAATTTCGAATTTTTATATCACATGATAAACGGCCAAATATATTGTGACAAAAACAACATTCTCGGCAGGTTTGGTAAATTTATATATTCGAATTCGAAAAACCTTTGTTACACCATAATATTAAAGGGTACAAAACCTTAATATATTATTTATTACTAAAAACATAACATTTATTTCTATGACCTTTACCGAAAATTTATCTCACAAACTATGACTCAATTTTATTTTAAATAATACTAAAAAAAAAATTAAATATATTACAGTAAAACTGAATCTTTAGCGCAATTAACAGTGAGCTGGTTCAAAATATTAATACATATCAAAATTCTGTATTGTAATACAATTCAATGAATTCATATATATAAATTAAACATAATAATAAAAGATACATAAAACAGAGCATAGGAAGAAAGTATACCTGATTTATGACGTGATTGTCTCTGCCTTGTGTGTTAGTGAGAATCTGTACAGCATTTGTCACGATGGGATCCTCGCTGTCTGCGAACCATACTGGTGGTGTGTTTGGGTAAGTCTCCTACAAAAAATTACATATAAATGTGAAAAATAGCAGATTATAAATAATTTGCTGTAGTTCAATTTAAAAACCAAAGAATTCATCACAATCATCCCAAATATGTACTAATAATAGTCAATAAAAGGAGATTATAATAGGTAATTTGTAGATAATAGTCTTTATATAGATAGTATACATATCATTAACATGAAATAAATTGATCAAGTAATTTGTAGTTAGTAAGACTAAATATATAAAGATCCTATCAGATTCTAAAGTTTAAGTATAATTCAAATGTGACTCTTAAACAAGATATAATCCAAAATATTAACTATGAAAATCAATACTATTGCTAATATAACACTATTTATGGTGGCAATTATTGAGAATAAAATTGTTTTACAATTTAAGTTTAATAATTTGTCAATTATCAAAGTAACAATCTTTCACTACCAAATTAATAAGTTGTTGAAGGGTATCTCCAGCCTGGAAACTTACTCAATTTGCCAAATTGGTAACAAACGCATTTAATCATCGGAATGCATGATAAAAAGACAAAAACAACATAATTCACACTATTACATTGATAAGAAAAGCACTCATTAAATATAATTACTACAGCAATAACAAGGTTTAACCAAATTTAAAATAAAAAGCTATCTACAATAACTGGTACACAATATAGTTAAATAACTTATACTAATTTTTTCCTGAGTCTTTTATTTGTATTATTTAATTTTATTAGAACATCCAACCACAAATTCATAAAAAAATTGCAAAAATAACATATTTATTTCAAAGTCAAAGATATCACAACATAATTTTATGATTACATACATCTATGTATAAAAAATAGTAATGAAAAGTGTGTTGATGTTAGTAGTATTAGAGATAGTGTGACCAACTGTCAATAATGTTTGGCTTGGCACCTTTTGATTTAGTTAATCATATGTGAACCTAATACCATTAACATGAAAAACATGTTCATACATTTCATCATATAATTGTTTTCAAGTTTACAGTTAAATATAATAGAGAATTATCATCAAAAAACAATATTCTATATTAACTAAAATACAAAAATAATCAAGTGACAATTTAACACAAGTGAATATTCAAATAACATTAATTCAAAAGTAAAATTCATAGTTTATCAATTTACCTTTATAACAAGGAAACAATTGTACTAAATCACAATAGACTGTTGTAAACCCTTGATATCTAGTACACCCATATTGTTTACATTCAATAAATCAATAGTAAACAATACATGTTGCAATATTATGTTTACATTAATATCACATTACATTACCAACTACTCTCACAGCTTAGCATTCAAAGAAAGCCAGTCTATCACTTTGCTTACAAAAAATGCAACATTGGAGAACCAACAAAATGTCTACACGACAAAAAGCAGGTAGCAAGGATGACTCAAGTGTCTTTGTCCCAAAAACGCGACCGTATACCGTTATCCAAACAAAACAGATGTTTGTCGCTACAAAACGTAGCTGTAATGCAGCGAATACCCTAGATTCGAAAAGTTGGAGCTAAAATGATCGATAGAATTTGCCAGCGACCCGTACGCATAAACTCGATAATGATAACAGATGGTCCACTATTGACATTTACATTAATACAAGTATCGCCTGTCTGGATGCAATTGAGCTGTATGCGGGCTTGTAAACAATGCCCGATGGAGACAACCACCTGAAAGTGCATGTATAGGGCAGGGAAAAGTATAATCACTTCCGTAAACTTTTATTGACAGCCCTGCCCTCATAAACAACGACCCTTTGTCCCAACTAAAGATAATCAATAAACTCGCACCTTTGGACGAACCGTGATTATACACTAATATAAAGACATTTTAAAGTACTTACAGTAATATTTGCATGTATTTCATATTTCTTTCCATTTTTGCCAACGAATCTGCAGGTCAGTTCGTCGACACTAGCAGACATTATCTGAAAACGTTCATGATTTTTTGGAAACACTTGTTCTAAAGTCTTGATTTCTAGCTTTAGTGTATTTAAGCAAGCCATTAGTGTACAAAAACACTAATTCTAAACTAAATAACTGATATTCACGATAAAATACATGGGATTAATTTTACGTTCACTGCGCGACCAAGCAAAATGGCGGAACGCAATGGCGGAAATTATTTTGTGATAACTGACAACTGGCCAAGAGGGCGCTAGTATGGCATTAGTAAAAAAAAATAACATGGTTTGGAATTATGAATTGGATATATTGGATATATGGATTGGATTGTATTTAAAATACAGTTATACACAAAACATACCCTATAAAAATTATAATTTACGACCAATAAAAAAAACTTGAAGGAAATATGGAATTAATCTGTTTAACATTATATTAAAAAAAACAATTAGTGAATTTTTTCGTTCAATACATAATTACTAAATTTAAAATCTGCCACATCATACGTGCCCTTGTGAAAAAATATGTCAAAATAAATATTTCATTATCTGCCTGATATTACGCCCCATAACCGCACCCCAGGTTGTAGGGCGCGTGTTTTTACCATTGAGCTATCTTACCACTACTCTCCACTTATTTAACATATTTTAGTTTGGCTGAGAAAGTTTTGTTATTAAACTGACTAGCTACTATGTGTTATAATACTTGAACACGAACCTTCCAAGCAAAATACCAAATCCAGGGCTATGTTTTAGACTAAAGATGCGCATGCCAGAGCCATTGTATTGTCATCTTGCTGTCATCAATAGCACGCCCTCGTGCTGTCAATAATTACGCTGACAGCTCCAGTGACAATTAATTAGGAAAAAAATAGTGTTGTATACATTTCGTAAATTGTTTATCGATTCATTTTTATCTAAATTTCTTCTATAGCAAACATTTTCGTATAAAGTATTGATAGAGAAGAAAGCTACAGTTAAGAATTACACTTAACAATATGGAAAATGATAATTACTACACTCACGAGCAATCAAATCGACGCAAGCGCTACCTCTACATTCAAACATTGTTATAAATAAAAGGATACAACATTTAAATAAAAATAATATGTCATTTTAAAGCTTGAAACCTAAGTTTAAAAAAAACAAATATCAACACTATTAAATAAAACAAGTACAAATGGTAAGTATGGGACAAATTACTCACTACGCTACCTGTGAGTTACGCTACCCTCTACCCCTATAAAAACCCCCGTGACCCTTCAACCCTTATCATTCGCTTATCAACAGGTGATCGATACACATCTCCGCAACCTGCCTTCATTGTTTTCAAGAAACCATGGATACCACACCTCAAGAAGCCGCTCAAGTTGTTGCCTTATTGCAACAAGGACTTAGTCAGCGAGTAGTCACTTCCCAGCTCCACTTGAGTCAGTCTGCTGTATCCCCAGTATACAGACGATATCAAGAGATTAAAGCATTTATTCGGAGACCAACAACCAGCAAGTGTACGAGGTGTAGCTGTTTGCGAGTGGACAGTAAGAAGACGTCTGAAGGAAGCCAACCTGACTCCAAAAAGGCTCGCAGTTAAATTAACTGCAGGCCACCGGCAAACTCGGCTACAGTTTGCTCGAGAGCATCTCAACTGGAGCGTTGGGCAATGGCGGTCGGTCCTGTTCACTGATGAGTGCAGGATGTATCTGCATGGCAGTGACAGGGGAGGCCGGGTCTACAGGCGTCCGGGAGAGCGATTTTCCTAATGCTGTTTCGCAGAAACTGTTGCCTATGGTGGCGGTTCTTGCATGATGTGGGCTGGTATCTCGTTGGAGGGTAAGACTGGCAGCTGATAGGTACATCACAAATATTCTCCTGGAACATGTTGTGCCCTACGCAGGATTTGTTGGTGAAAACTTCATCCTAATGCATGACAATGCTCGATGCCATACAGCGCACGTTACTCAGCAGTTCCTTCGAGAAGTAGATTTGCGCACAATGGGCCGGCCTGCGCTCAGTGCAGACTTAAATCCCATCAAGCATTTATGGGACGAGCTCAAGCGAAGGGTACGAGCAAGAAATCCAGCCCCTTCGAGCCTAGGAGTGTTGAAGAGATCTTTTTTAGATGAGTGGGAAGGTATTCCTCAAGACACCGTCAAAAAATTAATAAGGTCGATGAAGAACCGACTACGGGCTGTAATTAGGGCTAGGGAGGGCAATACCACATACAGAACCAATAAATTTATTACTTCTTAAAAAAAAAAAGTGTTTTATTAGTGTCAATTCTGAACACAACTTCTTTACCCAAAATCCCACTTTTCCCCCATTTAAGTTCAGACACCAATAATAAAAAAAAGTATACATGGATATTAATAATGATGATATTTAATAAAAACTGAAGTTTCAAGCTTTCAAATTACATATCATTTTTATTAAAATGTTGTATACTTTTACTTATAACAATGTTTGAATGCAGAGGTAGCGCTTGAGTGGATTTGGCTGCTCGCGAGTGTATAATACTGAGAAATGTAGTAAAACTATTAATATCGATAGTTACGTTTGGATTGTATCGAGTAATCAAAATAGACGAAATACTTATCAACTTCTTTGCAACAACACTAATAGTCAGATACATTTATAATCAAACTGAGGAATTTTATTTGCTAAGATCAGCTTTAGCTCATTTCCCAGAAATTAAAAAAATTGTATGTACCGGATTCAGTTAAAATGGGACGAAGTCCAAGTCCCTATAGAAGTAGTTCATACAAACGAAAACGTTCCAGATCTCGGGAAAGAGACCGGCAAAAACTAAGAAAAGTTAGTCCAAGTTCATCTTCAACATTCCACCAAAAAGAATTTAGCTATTTAAATTACAAAAGAGAATTGAATAAAATAATACAGTATAGTGGTGAAAGTAACACCGTGGCAAATAATTTGGACGATTTTTGGATATTTTTAAGCAAATATGAAGCCACATTGAAGAAAGCTGGGAAACCAATTCTTGTGTCTGAAAATGAAGATGAAATTGATTTAAACGATATCGGTGTTCCTGTATCGTTCTCTAAGCTACACTGCATTAATTTTACAACAAATATTAAATATTTAGACACAGTTTCTGATGATAGGGATAGAAGAAGATTAACTAAGAAAATATTTGATTCATTTTTGAATGTTGTGTCAATATATATTGATTTTAAGAATAAAGAGAAGTTCGAAAAGTTGAAGAAACTAAGGAAGGCCCAGCGAGAGTTGCCTGTTGCTAAATTTAGGTACCTTTTCTTCCTATTTTATATATTCAAAATTTGAAAGCTTTAATTTATATATAGTATAGGTAATATAGGTAATAATTATTTTGTACTCTGAATAGGTATTTAATAAAATTGTAAATTTAATATTTATCATATTTTACTTAATGTTCCCATGCTTTCATATTACGATACATTTCTCTGCCTCAATTTTGATATTTATGAAAGTCAGACTGTGGGCTTGCATAATGTGTATTATGCAAGCCCTATTGACTGGCCCCTTGGTTGAGTGGTCAGAGATCCTGGCCATGAAATCAAGGGTTGCGGGTTCAAATCCCACTAGGGGCAAATGTTGTTGATAAACATGGACATTTGTATCATGGACAAACATAGATATGTTATAGAGTATGTCGTTTAAGTTCTAAACTAAGTTTACTTTTGGGAATTGGTGTTTTATGTCATGTTTTTACTGGATATACTGATGAATTTTGTTGACCTTTTGTTTTTGTTCATTTACAGGAATGAAATAGTGTCAGCAGTGCAAAATGAGAGAGTTGTGATTGTAGCGGGGGACACGGGCTGCGGGAAGTCGACACAGGTGCCTCAGTATCTAAATGAAGCAGGGTTTCAGAATATTGGTATGTTAAAAAAGATAATATATCATAGACATTGTTGAAGATTTAATAGTACTTATGCAAACTGTGCAGAGTGGAGGTGCTTCATTTGAGCATGTTAGATCCAATGATCTTTTAGGGTTCCGTAGCCGAACTGCAAAAAACGGAACCCTTATGGATTCGTCATGTCTGTCCGTCCGTATTTCACAGCTACTTTTTTCCGTAACTATAAGAGCTATACTGTGAAAACTTGGTAAGTAGATGTATTTGGTGAACCGCATTAAGATTTTCATACAAAAATAGAAAAAAAAAACAATAAATTTTTGGGGTTCCCCATACTTAGAACTGAAACTCAATTTTTTTTTTTTCATCAAACCCATATGTGTGGGGTACCACAGAAAAAAGTAGCTGTGAAATACGGACAGACCTATCCATAGATACCTCTATGGATAGGTCTTCAAAAATGATATTGAGGTTTCTAATATATTTTCTTTTCTAATCTGAATAGTTTGCGCGAGAGGCGCTTCTAAAGTGGAAAAATGTGTAAAGTATTTCAGACTTACATAAATATATCATGCAGTAAAGTAACATAAAAATTTAAATATGGATCCATTATATTCTTAGGAAACAGTGATTAAATAGATAAATCTTAATTTAAATAGATGCAGTAATTTGTTTTTAAGCTTGCACTCAACCAAGAAGAATCGCCTGTGTGTCCTTGTCGAAGCGAGTTGCATATGAAACGCTTACACAGTTTGAGAGTAAAGTGGGCTACCAAATAAGGTTTGAGAAAAGCAAAACGGCTGATACGAAAATCTGCTTCATAACTGAGGGCTTGTTATTGAGACAGGTAAGTTAAGAATTCAAGTTTTCATTTTCTGTTCTGGTTAATCTTACACTTTTATTGTAATCATCATATTATGTCATTTCCCACAGTTGTTGATTGTATGATTTGGTTTAGAATTTTACAAAAAGTGTATTTTACTCATGGGTATTTTGACACTGAAAAGATTATCTAACGAGTTTCTTGCCGGTTTCTTCTTGGTAGAATTAGCATTACGAACCGGTGGTAGATTCACATTGCTCTACAGATTTTTGTAAAATTTACGATTTATAAATGCTCTTTTGAGGCCTACATAAATAAAGACGTTTTGAATTTAGATTTTTTCAAAATAATTTTTTTTTTGGAGTACTAAAATTCTTTGTATCATGTGTTGTTGGTGGTTACAATGAGATCTTATTCTTGTTTTTGGAATTCAATAAATTACATGTTCACATCACAAAGACCAGTAACTGAAATAACGCAAAAAAATCCAAACTTAAAATAGCCCAATAATTTTACTAACAAAGTATCACATCTTGGACGTCTTATAAATAAACTTTTTAAATTGTTATCGTCTATTAAGGATGAAATTCTGTCCTTTTTTCAGATGTCATCTGAAAACTTACCAAGCTATGATGTTATCATTCTGGACGAGATCCACGAAAGGCATTTGATGGGAGACTTCCTCCTCGGGGTGCTAAAGTGCCTGATACATACTCGAACCGATATAAAGCTGGTTCTCATGTCGGCCACAATCAATATTGAACTGTTTGAAAACTATTTCTCTGCTGAGAAGGCAGCTGTTATAGAAGTAAGTAGTATACTTCATGGGTTATAATCTCCTCCTAACCGATATTGGTCACAGCAGCCAATCTCAACCAGGATTTTACAATTGCGCAGGTGCATTCTCTATTCCTTCACTCTCATAGTTCGGTGTGACGGCAATCCGTCATGACCGGTGAGAGGTCAGGCGCAGGACCAACGGCTTAATGTGCTTTCCGAGGCACGGGGGTGATTAAACCGCCAACTTCCTGGCTCCGGGCTGATACTGAGTAATTTCAATATTGAAATACCCAGTCACAAATTTTTGGCCCGACCCGGGATATGAACCCGGGGCCTCTTGGTCCTTGAGTGGCACATGCTATCACCAACGTTATACTATAAGGTTATACTATAATTATGTAAATTGTAGGAATAGCATTTTCAGTTTTATCAAGATATGGCCAGGAATTCATCTGTGTTCCTGTGTAAAACTTTACACAAGAACATGTTACTCAATATCTTAAAAGTAGTTGAAATAATGACTTAATCTCAACCTAAACTCGCGTTGACTGCGTCCGTGATAGAAAGAAACCGCCATTTCGACGCAAAACTGTAACTGACATGTAACTGAGGAACTAAAGATAATCGTCAGGTATGCTGACACTGGTATACCCCAAACAAACTGGAAGTACTAACAGCAACTCGACCAACTAATTACTGTGGAAAATAGCGCGGACACAAGACAGACAGATATACTATTCCTCTTTGCTTTCATTGTGAAGTCTATGAGTATGCATTAACATATGTATGGGATTAGTCATGTATAGCTTAGTATTGTATTTTTTGTAGGTTCCAGGTCGACTGTTCCCTATAGAACTCAACTATAAGCCCATCATGATTGAAGACAAGCCGACCCGCGATGACAGGCTGGACCCACAACCTTACGTCCAGATTATGCAGCTGGTAGATAGTAAATACCCAAGTGAGTTATATATCTAGTCTGATTTTATACATACATACATACATACATAACATCACGCCCATAATCCCCGAAGGGGTAGGCAGTGTCAAAGGGGCAGCTAGCCCCTTCAACCACATTCAGCCAAAAATAGAGCCGGGGTGGGTTAGATGGAAAATTGTGAAAAAGCAGTGACAAGCGGCTAACCTGTCGCCTACACAATCACACACCCAAAACCCGATATACCATTAGTCGCCTTTTACGACAAGCTAGGCAAAAACCACAGTTGGCATATTCTTTTTAAATCCCAGACCAACAAGGGACAGCGGGCTGGGTTGGATGGAAAGCTGTGAAAAAGGAGTGACAAGTGGCTAGTTCGTCGCCTACTTAGACACATACCCAAAAGCCCGTAAACCATTAGTCGCCTTTTACGTCATGCTAGGCAAGAACCACAGTTGGCACATTCTTTTTTTTTTTTTGTCCCAGATCAACATGGGCCAAGTCCCAGACCAACATGGGACAAATTTATTATTGGACTATCTGATTTTATAATAAAAAAATTATTGAATGTTAAAACAAATATAAAAAAAAAATACCTTTTTGTACTTCGGCAGTCTTTAACTGTGAAGTATAGAGTATCATTAATTAAACACAGGAGTGTTTCGCTGTTGAATTTTTGGTGGCTTTGGTTAAAAGTACTTTGTTCACGCCACTTCATATTCATCAAACCTATTCTAAAAGTTGACAGACATGTGGTCTTTTCCTCATATATAATCGGTACATAATCGTACATCGGTACCTAGATAAAAAAACAGATCCAATGAAACTATAGATAAGGTTGAAATTAATATTTTTTTTCCAGGTGATGAAAGGGGTGATCTTCTGATCTTCATGTCCGGAGTGCAAGAAATAACCGCGATCGCTGACGCTGCCCAGCAGTACGCGGAGAAGACGAAGAAATGGATTGTACTACCGCTGCACAGTGGTCTTTCTCTCACGGAACAGGATAAGGTCAGTACCAGAAACAAATATTATCCACAGATACAGATTCGGATATCACCTTCTTTTGCTTTGAAGTGTGTATTTTACATGCAAAAATCAAATCAATAAAATTAAAGAAATATATCCTAATCTCGAAACTATTCAAGAAGGTTAAGAACCATTTAGATATTTCATAATTGTTTATAAAAGAACGATCATTAAAGTCGGTCGAACTAATTAGAAGCAGAATTCTAACACACATACAACCTTTATTCAATATAATATGTACTACTAGCTGTGCCAGCGGTGTCACCCGCGTTTATGGTTAATATTATAAAGACTATTTCCGTCATACATGATTTCTATGTAACTTTAACCATTAAGGCTGCACACGCGACGGAAGCTTAAAAAATGGAGTAACTTCTCCCGTTTTCCCAACATTTCCCTTCACTACTCTGCTCCTATTGATTGTAGCGTGATGAAAAGTATACTATAACCTGCCCAGGAGTATGAAGAATAATTGTACCAAGTTTCGTTAAAATCCGTCAAGTAGTTTTTGTTTCTATAAGGAACAGACAGACAGACAAAAATTTTACTGATTGCATTTTTGGCATCAGTATCGATCACTAATCACCCCCTGATAGTTATTTTGAAAATATATTTCATGTACAGAATTAACCTCTCTACAGATTTATTATAAGTATAGATATTAATTTAATGAATAAATTTGCAGGTGTTCGACTACCCGCCGGAAGGAGTGCGAAAGTGTATCGTGTCGACAAACATTGCTGAAACGTCTGTCACTATTGACGGAATAAGATTTGTCGTCGATTCTGGAAAGGTATACATCATAATTACGTTTCATCCACTGGACAGGCAATGATACTTGCTAATAATCCTATTGTTCACCTATTAATATGATGCAGGATTGTAAAATCTCGGTTAGGTTTACTAAATATATGTATATATATATTTGTAATACCACTGTTGTTGCTGATATCCGTAACACAAGTGCTTTTAAGCTACTTACCTCGGAATCAGATCAATGTATGTGATGTAGTCTGATATTTATATTTATATTTATATTTTATTTAAGGTAAAAGAAATGAGCTACGACTCCACAACCAAAATGCAAAGATTAAAAGAGTTCTGGATATCGCAAGCTAGTGCTGATCAGAGGAAGGGCCGAGCGGGGAGAACAGGTATACTATAAAACAATTATTAATGACAAGCTGCCTACATAATTATGTATTTCCATAATTTTACAGACAAACAAGAGTGCTCTGTGACGTCAAAACGTCCTACGGGAACCCCTTTATGAATTGAAGAATGATGTATGAAGTAGACTCTACGCTACTAATGTATAATAATAGCTTTGCTTCTAATAAAGCAGGAATTAATCTTAGCATTTGTTCTAGTCATTTATGACATCCGAACTCATACAATATGTTCCGTATCGCAGGTCCCGGCGTCTGCTACCGCATATACTCCGAGCAGCAGTTCACCGATATGGAGCCGTTCAGCACGCCGGAGGTGTCGCGGGTGCCGCTGGCGTCGCTGCTGCTGCTGATGAGCGCGCTCGGCGTGAGCGACGTGCGGCGGTTCCCGTTCGTGGACGCGCCGCCGGCGGGCGCCGTAGAGGACGCGCTACTAGAGCTGAAGCAGCACGTGCGTTGAGCTAGCGCGCAGTACCGGCTGGTGGCGCTAGGTGGCGCTGTACCGAGTTATACGTTACGTTGCGTTTTCTCGGAACAGTGATGTACTTAGCGGTGTAAATCATCATCCTCGTAGCGTTATGTCCTGTGCTTAGTTATGGTCCGCTTAGACCAGCATCCAGGACTTCGCGAGTCTGGCGATTACATTGAAGCGACTGCCTATCTGACCTTTGTAACCCTTACATAGAGGAACCAGATTGACATACCATACAATAAGACTGCTGAAGAAATTGCCCTATTAACTAGTTTCTATTTGCGGCTCACCTTGCTGAAACGTAAATTCTACGTAAAGTCTAATTCTTTGAATTAATTGGAGCAACTACATGCTAACCACAGTATTTTGGACGTCAATTTCTACATACTTTTTTTTTTGTATTTGGACCATTTAATTTCAGATACTCTATAAAATTTCACATTAGCTTCAAGTTATCGTGATGTTTTTGTTCATTTTATAAAATCTTTTGCTTACATTCTTATATTATATCTTCTAGGGCGCTCTTACATCGAACGAGAAGTTAACAGCCCTGGGCAAGACCCTCGCCAATCTCCCCGTGGAGGTGTCCCTGGCGAAAGCCCTGGTCATTGGGAGCGCAACCCTGCCCCCCCACAAGCGGGACTCGGCTCTCGCGCTCGCCGCCGCGTTGGGCATTCGGTCGATATTCACTACGAGGGCGCATAGAGACTTCGAATGTGAGGTATTTATAGTGTGTGATATATATATTATTTCATCTGCGTTTCCGTGGGAATATGGGAATATTATATAGCATATAGCCTATGTTAGTTCCGGATAATGTAGCTTCCCAATAGTGAAAGAATTTTTGAAACCTGCACAGTAGTTTTTGAGTTTATTCATTACAAACATACACACACACAAAAATACAAATCTTTTCTCTTTATAATATTAGTATAGATGTTAACTTAAAGTTTGAGATTTCCCATGTTGGTCTGCGATTTAATAATTATTTGCCGACATGACACGACACGCTATAAGGTATATAATAACTATTATAGCATGTCGTAAAAGGTGACTAACGGTATTGGGTTCGAGTTAGCCTTTTGCCATTATAATGGGGTATTCAACTCTAAACATTTTTTATAGTCCGTAACTTAGATTATCAAAAAATATTTAATAAGTTTTTTTTGCTTTATCTAATACTCGAAAAGTGACAAAGATACAGCGCATCTAGTGAAGTCACGCGGTACTTTAACGAGCTGTATCTTCAATATTTTGGTTTGCTAAACAAAATAAAAAATACTTAAGCAATATTTTTGTGTAATCTCAATAGTGGACTATACATTTTTTTTTAGTAGAATAGCTTATTTAACAACTTTTTATCTACTTACTGCTTAAGTACTATATATAACTTACGTACTTACGTATACTTGCTATTTCGGGGTGTCTGTTATAATTGTAACTTGTGCATCAGCTACAATTCTAACAGACAACCGTATCGGGAACGACGGGCCTATGTTTAGTCAGTTAGATTATACAAAAATACAAGACACATATTTTTTTTGCTTTATCAAATTAACAAAAAATTACAAAGCTAAAGAGCATCAATGTTTTGAAGTGGGGACTTTATACCTACGCGTAACATCACGCGCAACTTGAATGCACTGTATATTCGCCAGTGTTTCTTTGACAACTAAGAAAAAATACGTGTTCAATATTTTTTTTATAATCAGAATTTTTTAGTCGCGTCGCCTGTTAACCTATTCAGAGGCCACTTTTGAGATATACGAAATGCGTTTGATTCGCTGAACTGAAACTTTCAGAACGCAAGAAAACCCGACGAGTCGGATCATGGTGACCCGTTGACGCTGCTCTCGCTGTACTGCGCTTGGCTCATGGTGAAGGCGGAAAGCCGAGGGGGGCGGCAGTGGTGCCGCCGGCGCGGCGTGGAGGAGCAGCGCCTGTACGAGCTCACCAAGCTGGCGGCGCAGCTGCGCGCGCTGCTGCAGGTGATGCGCGAGGGGGGAGCAGGGGGGGAGTGGAAGAGCAGCGCCTGTGCGAGCTCACCAAGCTGGCGGCGCAGCTGCGCGCGCTGCTGCAGGTGATGCGCGAGGGGGGAGCAGGGGGGGGAGTGGAAGAGCAGCGCCTGTGCGAGCTCACCAAGCTGGCGGCGCAGCTGCGCGCGCTGCTGCAGGTGATGCGCGAGGGGGGAGCAGGGGGGGAGTGGAAGAGCAGCGCCTGTGCGAGCTCACCAAGCTGGCGGCGCAGCTGCGCGCGCTGCTGCAGGTGATGCGCGAGGGGGGAGCAGGGGGGGGAGTGGAAGAGCAGCGCCTGTGCGAGCTCACCAAGCTGGCGGCGCAGCTGCGCGCGCTGCTGCAGGTGATGCGCGAGGGGGGAGCAGGGGGGGGAGTGGAGTAGCAGCGCCTGTGCGAGCTCACCAAGCTGGCGGCGCAGCTGCGCGCGCTGCTGCAGGTGATGCGCGAGGGGGGAGCAGGGGGGGGAGTGGAAGAGCAGCGCCTGTGCGAGCTCACCAAGCTGGCGGCGCAGCTGCGCGCGCTGCTGCAGGTGATGCGCGAGGGGGGAGCAGGGGGGGGAGTGGAAGAGCAGCGCCTGTGCGAGCTCACCAAGCTGGCGGCGCAGCTGCGCGCGCTGCTGCAGGTGATGCGCGAGGGGGGAGTAGAGGAGCAGCGCCTGTACGAGCTCACCAAGCTGGCGGCGCAGCTGCGCGCGCTGCTGCAGGTGATGCGCGAGGGGGGAGCAGGGGGGGAAGTGGAGAAGCAGCGCCTGTGCGAGCTCACCAAGCTGGCGGCGCAGCTGCGCGCGCTGCTGCAGGTGATGCGCGAGGGGAGAGCAGGGGGGGGGGGGGAGTGGAGGAGCAGCGCCTGTGCGAGCTCACCAAGCTGGCGGCGCAGCTGCGCGCGCTACTGCAGGTGATGCGCGAGGGAGGAGCAGGGGGGGAGTGGAGGAGCAGTGCCTGTACGAGCTCACCAAGCTGGCGGCGCAGCTGCGCGCGCTGCTGCAGGTGATGCGCGAGGGGGGAGCAGGGGGGGAGTGGAGGAGCAGCGCCTGTACGAGCTCACCAAGCTGGCGGCGCAGCTGCGCGCGCTGCTGCAGGTGATGCGCGAGGGGGGAGCAGGGGGGGAGTGGAGGAGCAGCGACTGTGCGAGCTCACCAAGCTGGCCCTAAACTCGACCTTAGAAGTCCAATTGGTTGACGAAATGTAATTTATACATTACTGTTAAGTATTTTGTAGTAATACATTACTTCTATAGTTCGTTTTATTGCAGGACAATAATTTGATGGAAACACCAGAACCGGAGACAATGTCCTCGGCGGAACGTGCGATGCGTCACGGTCAAATGAAACAGCTTAAAGATATGCGAAGGTTAGTTTGTTATTACCTCAACCCCAATAAAGTATAAAAGCTGTACCGTATATTTACTATCTTGTTCGTATCCTTGGCAGAAAATTTAAAATCTAACCTAACTTGAAACTAATGGTAACATTTTTATTTGTTGTTTTATTTATTTGAGCTTGTCAAAATTCACATGTCTTGCGTGGACATTTTCTTATATTCTATGTATAATAAAAATTTAAAAGTAACTTCATTCTCTCTTATCTAAGTGTATATGATCTTTCAGGCAATATAAACAAAAAGCAGCCGAAGAGTCTAAACGCAAGAAGCGCCTCAAGGTAGACTCGTGGGAGATCATCGACGAGAATGCGGAGCAAGACGAGGGCATGGACATCAAGGACATCGAGTTCCGGATGACGAACGACGCCGGGCGGATACGGGCCCTGGTCAGTGGCGCCAGCGCGTCGAGTGGCCGGGACCTCGTTATGTTAAAGGTTAGAGACTTATGATCACAAAGAGGGTGATGAGTATGAATGTTAGTTGATGAACAGGAATAGGCAGACCAAATAAGAGATGGATGAATTGTGTTAAACATGATATGAGTGAAATGGGAGTGGGTAGCTTGATGAGGGCTGAGGGCTGTTGGAAGAAGAAAACATTGCGCCGAGCCCATATAACCTGGAAGAAGTACAAGAAGAACAAATAGGATTAGTACAAGTCATCTTGTATTTTATTTGCTTAATCATTTGGTTATTTAGTTTGGAGGTCGGGACTCGGTGGGTTATTCTGAACAGTTTAACTGATTTATTTATTTTCTTACAGATTGTGTTATGCAGAGCGCTGTACCCACAAGTGGCTGTAACTGATGAGTTCAACCATTGCAAGGTATAAACTGTAAATAACGTGGAATTTGTATATTATGCATCATGTTTATTGCTGTCTGGCGCAATCCTCACCTCAGCCTTACCTAAGATAATGTGTTGACCCAAAATATTATGCTACTAAAGTCTTCAATTCAACACTTCTATCGTAATTGGGATGTTGACACCCATTATATTTAATTTGAAATATCAATTCTGATAAAGAAAGTATCGTAGTATGATGTTAAGCCTTATTGATTTTGTATCATATTGAGTCTAAGATTTTTAATTTTACAAAAACTGCTTATTATTGAGTCAGTTGACTATACAAACTAGTGACGTCACACGTTGAAGGCCCATACAAAATCTATGAAGTGATTTCGTTTTGACAGCTCTTAAAAAGTATCTCAATTGACTAGCCAGTCAACATCCCTATTTTCCACTTACAGTCTTCATCAGAACAGCTTTACCACACCTGGAGTAAACCCTTCGTGTTCCTCCACCCCAACTCTTACTTCGGGAAGAACCCTCGAGTACTGCAGCTAGCTGAAGCCGATATACAGGACCCGCCCCCTGGATACAAGTCTCGGCTGCCAGTCTCCGACAAGCATCAGATACTTTGCTACTTGTAAGTAGTCAGACTCCAGGAATCCCGTTACATTGGTTGCGGTTGTGCTGTGCTGAATTAAGCTGTAGAAAATCCTTGCACGTTGGAGTTAACATAGGCTATCGAGAGCTATTACCATCAAATCTGATTGAGAGTTCCGGATATTAGCAAAAAAACAAATTAATATAGCGCGGTTTGGTTCTGTAATGAAGCTGCCTTTATATCATTTCTCCTAGTTAAATTGGTAAAAATAGTAACAATAATATATTTTCTAATAAGTCACAGTAGTTGGGACAATATCAAATGAGTACATAACATTATATTATTATTTAAGTAGTATGATTTAAGTTATATGAAACGTTACGCAATATTCTATTTCATTCCAGATCTCTCCTGGAGACCACAAAACCGTACATAGTGAACTCTATGCGCATGCCGGCCGCGCAGACGTTGCTGCTACTGGCTCATTCCATTGACACTAATTTGGGATTCACAAGGTATAAGTCAAATCATTGTTCTATACAACAACATTGCAATTATTATTTAATTCTTCTTATTAATCAATTTCTTTGTCCTAAGTAGTAATTCTTAAGAATAGTCGATGTGCTCATTGTATACATGTCGTCGATAATTTGTATGATTTCGCCGTTTACATACGGCGTCGTCAGTTTAAAAACGCTCACAGTTATGTATTTAGTTTAAGTCAGGTTAGGTAGTAGTTAAAATTATAGGTACGACTGTTGGGTACAACTGCGACACTACATCCAGAACCGAAGAAGAACAACCAACGTCGAAACTATAACAATTGATCGAGTTATATCTTATGCCTTCGGCATAATACATAACTGCGAGCGTTTTTAAACTGACGACGCATCATAAAAATTGCCTGCGACATACATATAAAAAAAGCTCTTATTCTTGCCTCTTATTCTGTACCTAGTACCTGTACCTAGGCGAGGCCCGCCCCCTACACATGTAACTATGAGAGCGCTGAAGCTTGTTCTTTAGAGATTGTGTCTAGGAAATCGAACATACCTAATATGCTTTGTTATGCAGATAGGCCCCTTGCGGTTCACTCACGTACTTTTGTTCTATTATTACCATTTTATAAATTAACTAGATAATGCAGTTAGCCTCCAAGTGCCATCTTGTCAAGTCGGACGTGATCTGACGTACTGATTTTGTAACATTATCAGGATAGTGTGCGATTCGTGGCTTCTTCTCGAGTTCCCGTACCCGGAGACTGGGCTCAACTTGCTACTGAAGGCGTCTAAGCTCAGGCAGCGGTGGGACGCGCTCATCAATAGGCGACTTGCTGGTAATTGATTGTTTTATTTATATTGTTGTCGTCATAAGGGAGTTAAACCTTTTTACTCGAAAGCTGCGCAGCCCAAACAAAGGGTATAATAATCTTTATTAATAAACAAAAAAATTGATTTAAACTATATACATTTAATCGTTATGTTGCAGAGAACATATTAAACGTCCTCCGTCGCACACACATTATTAAAACCGTTTTTATTATACTTCAGATGCGAGCCCGAACAAGTCGGTTGAGAGCGAATTACAAAAGCAACATTCGAATGTTCCCTACGAGGAACTTCAGCACCAGCTGTCCATAGACATCAGTTCCTACATGACCAGCCAAGTTTACTACATCATAAAGAGATTACTACCTGGTGACTTGAAGGTGGTATACTGTGGTCCGGAGGAGGCGCATCCGATTGTGGATCCTAACCCATTTGATCAAGGTTTTGAATGCCGTGCGCATGAGAAGAAAGGAGGGGTCTATCTGACTGATAATATTGTTTTTAACTGGTAAGTGTTGATAAAGATAACTTGTTAAGTGCTAGTTTAGTTCCAATTCCAATCTCAACAAGGATTGGCCATCTTGCGCAGGATATGTTATAGTGCACAAGTGTGTACGCATACACAGGTGCACTCTCTGTCCCTTCATTCTCATAGTCCGGTAAGACGGCAATTCTACATGACCGGAGAGAGGTCAGGCGCAGGACCAACGGCTTTACGTGCTTTCCGAGGCTAGGGGGTTATTTAACCAACTTCCTGACTCCGGACTGTTACTAAGTAATTTCAATATTGCAATAACCAGCCACAAATTATTGGTCCGACCCGGGATTTATACCCTATTGGTCCTTAGGCGGCGCATGCTACCACTACAGGACCAACGAAGCAATATACGGTTATTATGTCTTCTATTATGACGTCACATACTAACATCACCTGTTAAAATGGTCGAAAGATAACAGGTGACGTTGGTGAATTAAATTAATATATAACAACGTACCAATATGTTTGTTTCAGCGTGGTAGACACCGAGTGGAGTTACAACGCATACCAAGAGGTATACTCACTCACATGTCCGTGCCCTGACTGCGGCATGGCCCTCTGTCTCTCGCCTCTCGAACGCCTCCAGCATAAGCACTTCACCTGCTCCGCCAGAACAGAGGAGAAGGAACCTCAACCCTCGACAGCGCCGAGAGAAAACAGACCTAATACGAAGGAGTATAAGTGTGATAGTTGCGGAGCTACTTTGTACCTGACTCCTGTTGAGATATTGAAGCATAAGAAGAGTTGTAAAATGAAATAAAGATGGATGAGGAAGGTTTTTGTTTTATTGGTGCTTGTTTGTATTAAAAAAGTTCTTCAAAGGAGTAGTGCGCTTTTTGTCTCACATTCGTGTAAATGTATTTTTTATTTTGTAATTTCGGTTTATACAATTAGTAATGTACCCGTACATTACTAATTGTATATCAACCGTCAATATTGTCCTATCATATAGGAACAGGAGGTACTGTTTCTGGATGAAAGGTAGTATATTCTATACTAATCGGTTGAGTAGTTAACCTACAAAAAAAAACTCATTTTCGATTTTATACTATTAGTTCGGATTTCTAGATCATACATATTGCAAATCGATCGTACCTACATATTTTGGCCCAAGTTCTATCAGCCTTAATGATTTAATATGCAAATTTAAACTTGTCCTAATACAGGTCATTTTCTCATTCAAAATGCTCCGAAGAACAAGTAGGAATAAAATAGAATCCTAGATTTAAGATATCTATTTAGCGCATTGAAACGACTGGGGCGGGCTTCTAGCCGTGAGTCTAAACCACCTATTAGATAAACCAGCCAAATGGAATCGTGGTTAAGTGACCATACATAGTTATTTTAATGTGTAGCTTTTCCCACTACGTTTACAGGCGTGGTATATAAATAAGTACTGAATACATATTTAGAATTGAAAATCTAGAGATATGTGGTTTAATTCAACACTCCAAGTAAAGTGCATCCTACCATTGTACCACCTCAATCCCTCCAATCAAAACGCACCGATGACGTGCGCTCAATTAAACGCATCAAGTGCGCACATTAGCCGGTACATACGTAGACCGGTTGTGCGTGCGCGCAGCCGCGGGCAGGTCACGACATGGCCCGGTGTGGATGGGCCTTAGTGACTAGTAGGTATACCTAAGTATTGGGTGGAGATCCTCACTTGTTATTAATATCGCATAGGGGAAGGGATATCGCAGATACCAAGCTATCGCAGCTGCAAATACTGCAGGCAATAACAGTATCCACTTACAGGTTTGAATCCCCGAAATCATGCTACCCATTTCAGATTGTAGGTGACAATCCAATCAATAATCATAAAATTCGTGTGACGCACTTTATGGATGGCCTCACTCGTTCGGATCGAATCCCGCTAGGGGCAAATGATTTGTGTGATGAACATGGACATTTGTACTCGAGTCATGGATGTTTATAAATAATATTTAAATATGTCTATCCGTTCACCTAGTATCCATAGGACAAGCTTATATAACAAACAACAAACATAACAAAGCTGTTTGGAACAAGGGAATTGGTGTGTCAGTTCGGAGAATTTAATATAATTTAATTAATTAAAATTTATTTTTAAATTAATTTATTTTAACGATTCCCCCCAGTTTCAGCGGGACGGCGAGTAACGCATTCCCATAAGTAAAAAAAAAGGTAGGTATACAAAAACAACTGAATGCAATAACGAACCTCTAGCTCACTGTACATAGCTACAAACGGCTGGCCTTGTCCCCCGCTCCTCAAATGTGTTAGCTATTATACGGCAATTAAGCATAATTAGCTGTTTGTCCATATGTCGACCTCGCCGATTTAAACTCGGCCAATTTTCGTGTCGGGCAGGAAGCGAGTGTCTTGGCTGATGCGAAAATTACACATAGAATTTGGTGGGTACAGTAAGCAAGAGAAGTAACTGAATAAATAACCTTTAATGCTTAAGATAGAAGGACGAGTATGCATCGGATATTTGGTTGCTTGTATTATCAAGGATGGTTAATTTTGGATGTGGTGACTGGTGAATTAAAACTGGAATGGAGTATGGGTATGGTTTATGGTGAAAAAGCCTCTAATCTTTTGTCTTTAGTTTTCATTTTATAGAAATGTTACCCTATATCTTAGGTAGGTACTAGTTCATTCCATCTTATGTATTTACCTACCTAACTGTATATAGGTAGGTATCCACTAGTTTTGCCGCTCGATAGGCCAATATCGATTGTCTATCGATAGCTTTATCGATTGTTGAACTATGGATAGGCCAACGATAGACAAATCGATATTGAAAACTATCGGTGAACAGCAATTTCGATCGCTGCTAACTAATTAACTATATCGATACGAACAGCAATACTAATGATGATATGAATAGCAATACTATCGATAGTTCATTGGTTGGCAGCAATCGAAACTATTGATACTATCGACTGGCTCGATGGCGCATTCGGTAGTGACCCTGCCCCATGCGCCAAGAGTTGTGGGTTCGATTCCCACCCAGGACAAACATTCGTATGATGAATACTTGTGTTTGTTTTGTGTCTGGGTGTTAATATCCATTTTTTAAGTATATATTTGTAATACCACTGTTGATTCTGACATCCGTAACACAAGTGCTTAAACTAACTCGGAGTCAGAACAATGTATGTGATGTAGTCGGATATTTATTTATTTATTTATTTATCGACAGTATTGCTGTTTACCGATAGTATTGCACTAACAGAGACATCGATACTATCAATAATATCGATACTATCGATTGGCCTATCGATCGTATAGATGATTTGGCCGTTAAACTATCGATTTTTCGGCAACACTAGTACCTATCCACCTACCTATATCGTCACACCTAAAACGCCTTAGCTTATTAGTATATCCTTTATTAAGCTAAGGGCTTGACGCTATGTACCTATGTAATAATTAAGTGTATTAAGGAGATTGGTATTTATAAATAATCGTATAAGTAGTACGTATTTCTCCCTATTTGAACCATCAACTACCACTAACGTTTTCAAGGTAAAAGACAGTAATTCGAACCACAGAAGTGATAAGTACCTAGTGCCGTTTCAAGTATTGCACTACCTATACAGTCTAGACCGATCTTGATGAAACGAAGCGTTTATTTATGTTGTTACAATAACGGCGACTTAGCAACATTGTTGCTGTACTTAGGTACTGACTAATTTGCGACTAAGACACAGTATTAGGTTTCGCGTCTACCATAAGCCACTAGGAGGATCTCCGTTTGAACCAACGACCTCTATCGTGTGTTTTAGATGCAGGATGCAACCATTTTCAATACATAACCGCGGAACAGTTTATTGAAGGCAGTGGTTTTCAAACTGTGCCACATTAGCTTTGTGATGGGTCGCTACCGTTAAGTTATTTTATATCTTAAGCTATTAATAAGGTAGTAGATACTAAAGTTACGGAGAATTAGTGACCGGGTTTTTTTCATAAAACACCGTTGTCTTTTATAAAGTCGTAGGTACCTACGTCCCTTTTATAAATAATAGTTAGTTGTTTATTTTTATATTGTTAAAACTATCATCCAGTGTCTATTGGAGTAACATCTGTACCTATTATGTTACGAGTAAAGCATCGGAAAAAAACAAAATTCATTCAACTTTTATATATTTTTTATTTTTACACATTTAGTGTCTGTCACCTATGCTACGTAGGCATCAACAGAAAAGAAAAAGCAGCTGCTTATAAAACGAAGTTACGATGCTAAGTTTGAAAACCGCTAATCCAAAGCATGAATGTCCGCATACCTACTCGCAGCCGATCTCGGGAAGATGGGTGGTTAACTTTTAACCTCCCGTCTTCTTCAGAAAACCCTACGCGTGCCAGCAAACTGACTCTTAATTTAAAGACTACAGAGGCTATTTTTACATCATACAGTTTGTTCATAAGTTGGTAAGAGTTTAAAGGATCGCTGTCAACCCGTCACCGCGTAGGAAGCAGGCAGCGTTGTTGTTTAATGAAATTATAAAGTGAAACTAAATCAGAGTGCGGCGATGCGAGGGTTAAACGAATTCGTGGCGAATGAAAATGAGCGGGTTCAGGGGGTCCGTAACGTCGTGTTGGATGCTTTAGTGACAGTTCAGATGTAAGATAAATAGGACCGGGCTTCAGAAAGGTTATGGTCACGGCTACTCGGAAATTGGTTAGAGCAAGATGCATGAATACGGTCATGAAGACCTTAACAAACATAATTCTCTCATATTATGGCTTATTGGTTGCGGTTTTTGTGCTGCCTTGATCCGGTACTGCAACTGCATGCATGATTATCATCATGCCCGCTTGTAAATTAAATAAATTCTCCAGACTGACACACCAATTCCCTAGTCCCAAACTAAGCTTATGCTTGTGCTATGGATACCAGGTAAACGGATAGACATACTTAAATACGTTTATAAACATCCATGACTCGAGTACAAATGTCCATGTTGATCACACGAACCATTTGCCCCTAGCGGGATTCGAACCCGTAACCCTTGTTTTTGTGGCCAGGGTCTCTGACCACTCGACCAACGGGACAGTCTTAATGTAAAGACAAGATGTGATATAAAAAAATGTGACAAGTGTGCTCTAGCCAAAACACCAATAGTCGCCTTTTACGACATGCTAGGCAAAGAAGTCATTTGCTAGGTACCTACATTATTTTTGAGTCCTAGACCAACATGGACTTTGACAACTACAAGGTACTACATACATAACATCATGCCCGCAATCCTCGAAGGGATAGGCAGAGTCAAAGGGGCACCAAGCTCCTTTAACCACATTTAGCCAAAAATAAAACTGGGCTGGGTTAGATGGAAAATTGTTAAAGAATAATAACAAGTGGCAAGCTCGTCGCCTACACAATCACACACCCAAAACCCGATAGCTTTAGTCGCCTTTTACGACATGCTAGGCAGTGTGCGCATTCTTTTTCAGTCCCAGTCCATTATGGTCTCGGACAAGTAGGTACTATCTACCGTAATTGCATTTGACAAGTAGTATTTGTGAATACGAGTGTTACTTTGTAACGGCAGTGTCCAGTTGTCAGTATTCTAGGCTGCAATCTCCCAGTGTCAAATTATGTAGCGCCGGTCACGACCGCTCTCGCTTGGTGACACCATGACTTTATTGAGGGAATTACTACTAGCGAATGGCATGGAGAGGGCGTGTTAAAATGATAACTTGTAGTTATTTATAACTATCAGAATCAGGAAATTGTAAACAAACAAACATACATACATAACATTACGCCCATGATCCACGAAGGGGTAGGCAGAGTCAAAGGGGCAGCAGGCCCCTTAATCCATTTTCAGCCTAAAAAAAAACTGAGCTGGGTTAGATGGAATGGACAAATGGCTAGCTCGTCGCCTACACAATCACATACCCAAAACTCCATATACTATTAGTCGCGTTTTACGACATGCTAGGCAAGAAACACAGCTGGCACATTCTTTTTAAGTTCCAGACCAACATCGGACTAAGGAAGAAATTGTATTCTTGGCTTAGGTGCCCCGAGTTTGCTTTGGAGGGGGAATTTTGCTGTTTGCATGTGCTTATAAGAGGTCTATCATATAGTACCACGATGGTTGGTAAAAGAATCTAAAGAGCAGTACATACTGGAGATACTAGAATTGCCTTCTGTTTTGAGGAATCCGTTTATCCCTTTGAGGACTGCGGATATGATATATATTCCTACATACATAGGTACTGACCTATGTATGTAGGAATGTGTGGATGGGCCTACCCAGCGTTTGGTCCAGGTACAATATGAATGATAGGTTCTTATAGTAAATAAATAAATAATAAATAAATTCTTCAGACTAACACACCAATTCCCTAGCTCCAAACTAAGCTTATGCTTGTGCTATGGATACTAGGTGAACTGATAGACATACTTAAATACATACATACATACATACATACATAACATCACGCCCATGATCCCCGAAGGGGTAGGCAGAGTCGAAGGGGCAGCAAGCCCCTTCAACCACATTCAGCCAAAAACAAAGCCGGGCTGGGTCAGATGGAAAATTGTGAAAAAGCAGTGACAAGCGGCTAACCTGTCGCCTACACAATCACACACCCAAAACCCGATATACCATTAGTCGCCTTTTACGACATGCTAGGCAAGAACCACAGTTGGCATATTATTTTTAAGTCCCAGACCAACATGGGACAATGGGCTGGGTTGGATGGAAAGCTGTGAAAAAGGAGTGACAAGTGGCTAGTTCGTCGCCTACTCAGTCACATACCCAAAAGCCCGTAAACCATTAGTCGCCTCTTACGACATGCTAGGCAAGAACCACAGTTGGCACATTCTTTTTTTTTTGACCCAGATCAACATGGGCCAAGTCCCAGACTAACATGGGACCAAATACTTAAATACGTTTATAAAAATCCATGACTCGAGTACAAATGTCCATGTTCATCACACGAAACATTTGCCCCTAGCGGGATTCAAACCCGCGACCTTTGGTTTCGTGGCCAGGGTCTCTGACCACTCGACCAACGGGCCAGTCTAACCTAAATAGACCTTGGCACATGAGCTCCAGGGGGGGAAACTGCACCTCCCCCCCTGCTCCAACTTGCGTACGGCCGTGAATGTGTGTAGGTAGGTAAAGGTAATTCAATTGGGTTGGATGAAAAATTGTGCAAGAAACGTTGACTAGTTTTGACACAATTAGGTATCTACAAACTCAATACACCAATCCCCATCTTTTAACTTCCAGATTGAAGGCCAAGATCTTCCTTGTCTCTTTACTCCAAGGTATTCTTTGTCTCGCAGCGCCTTCAGCCGCGGACGTGGAAGCGTCGCGCGCGCAGCAGCGGCGTCTATCGCGGGTCGTGGCGCGAGATCGTGCGCGATCGACTACGATCTTGTTACGCTGAGTCGGAATAGTGGTTAGTTCAATATACTCTATGGTGTTTAGTTTGGATGGAGGAATTTCAACTGGAAATTATAAAAAAACAATTATCAATGATGATACATTATCTACATCTGAATCTAATTCCATTGTAAATTACTTATAGGTACTTTTGTATTATAGACAAACGTAGGCACCACAAACTCAGACCCGGGATAAGTAAGTAGGTACTTACTTATAATAAAAAGTTCTTAATGAAACAGGTGTTTCATTAAGAACTTTTTGTCCCGGCGTTGTAGGGTTTGAGTCCACGACTCTTGGTAGTTGTGGGTCTGGTCTAGGTTCAAGGTTTTTGGCCTTATAAAGCGACTCAGAATATTTTATTGAAGTGGCAGCTTATCTTCCTTAACTTAAAAAAAACCAACGACAAAATTTTTTTAACGACCAAATCTCCTGACCAAGCATACCGCCTGTTCGATGGTTAGAAGTCACCGTAGACTATAATGGGCATCAAGTATGTTGCAAGTATGCTACCGACCTTGCAGGTCTTCGTAAGTCTTATTTGAAGAACCGTTACTTGGTAACGAATAAAAACTTAGGGCTGGCTACTCTACTGGCAGTTAAAAATTTAGTTCAAGACGTATAAACAGGTGTTGGTAACATTGTAAAACGTTTGGAGGCACCCAGATAGGAACAGACGCAGATAGAGCGAGGAAGCGCTGGTGGGAGGTGGTCGTGCGATTTGTCGCTGCGATTTTATCGCGCTCGTAATTCGGCCGCGACTGCCGTGCGTGTCGGCGCTCGCCGCGATTTCTTCACTGAGCCCTGTGGTACACCGGGGTGGCATCAAAAGTTATAAATTGTTGGGGTTTAAGCGAAGGTGGAAGAGGTTGTGGCGACTTTAATGTTGGTTTTCAGTTGAAATAAAAAAAAAAACGATTTTCAACGATTAAAATACAGATTTCGAGTTTCCATAAATTACGTCACGTTTTTTAGAAGCCTCAATTATCGGCCTTGGCTGTGAGGGAAAACATCGTTTGAAAATCTGGAAATATAGATGGATATTAATGCACCTATATAGTCATGTTAATTTATTTCTGTTTCCCTGCTAAGAAGTAAGCGTAGGAACATGTTTTTACCATATGGGTGTGACTGCTCCCCTCAAGAAGATGTCAACACGTGCCATTATTCGTTAAAAGGACTTAGGTAAGACAATGTTTTGTATCGCGCATTTGGTGTCCTGAGACTTGAGAGAAGAGGAGTTCTCTCCCAGGACGGCTGCTGGCCGCGTTCCGTAAATCTTTGTAAATAGTTTTAACAGGCGGAAGTTTGAAATTCTATATTCTGCGTTTGAGACCTGCCACCAATCACAATTTGGGAGGAACTGAGACTTATCAGTTCTTAGGTTTAAAGACTTAGCTTAAAAGTGCGTAGGTAAATGCATTCCTGACGCAATTAATATGCATAATCTGGCTCCCAAGGTCGTGTCACTTTGAAGTAGGTCTAAGAAGCGCCGGTTAAAATAATAGTGAAGAAAAAAATTGCGCTATCTTCCTTCCAATACCCTACTCATCTCACTTAAAGGTACGTTGGTAAATGTGATCCTGGCGAAAAAAATGCGCCATCTTCCTCCCAGTACCCTACTCTCCTAACAGCAGGTCCGAGCTCCTACACTAGATAGGGCCAGAGCTCGTGAGCGATGCTCACCCAGATAACAATTGCTTTGTTTCGCTGTAAAACTCGAAAATTAACATCATTTGCCAACGCCCGATCGCGCCGCCGATACCGACACTATGCTGGGGCGACTTAAGGCATGAGCGAATGACTGGGTCACCTTTTTTCTCTAAATACCTACAGCGTTGCAATCAAGGTAAGATGCATGCTCCGTTGGTTCAGACATGTGGAAAGAATGAATGACAAAAGATTGACTAAATAGATAAGTATACAATGCGGAAGCGGAAGGATGCATCGCAGAAAGCCCAGGCTCACAGACCTACGTGTGTTAACAGAAAGTGATGTTAGGAGCCATAATAATCGTAGAGGTTGTACGAAAAGGATTATGAATGTTTAAGAAGCGGGTGAGGTGCGCAAGAACCGTGCCATATGACGTTCGGCTCTCTCTGCCTACCCCGCTAGGTAATGGCGTGAAGCTAGTTACTTAGTGTTTACCTACAGCTATACATATTATGATGCCTGAAATCCCCAAAGTGGTAGGCAGAGTCCAATGAGCATTGAGCTTCATAAACCACATTTAGCCAAAAAGCGAATTGAGAAAAATTATGAAAAGTAATGACAAGTGGCTAGTTTGTTGAGTACCTACTTACATATGTAATCAGAAACCCAATTCACCATTAGTCGCCTTTTACGATATGCTAGGCAAGAAACACAGTTGGTTTATTTTTTTCGAGTCCCAGACAGACAACCTACAGTAAAGATTGAGTATATGTTTAAGCTTCTGCTAACAGTCATAGTTTCGTCCCATGTTGGTCGGGGACTTAAAAATAATGTGCCAAATGTGTTTCTTGCATAGCAAGTCGTAAAAGGCGACTAATGGTATATGGGTTTTGGGTATGTGATTGTGTAGGCGACAAGCTAGTCACTTATCACTAGATACCTTTCACATTTTCCCATCTAACCTAGCCCATTGTCCCATGTTGGTCTGAGACTTATAAATATTGTGCCAACTGTAAGTATTTATTACCTAGCACGTCGTAAAAGGCGACTAATGGTATATGGGGTTTTCGGTATGTGATTGTGTGGGCGACAGGCTAGCCACTTGTCACCACTTTTTCACAATTTCCCATCTAACCCAGCCCAGTTTTGTTTTTGGCTGAATGTGGTTAAAGGGGCCTGCTGCCTCTTTGACTCTGCCTACCCCTTCGGGGATTATGGGCGTGATGCTATGTATGTATATATGTATGATAGCGACTTTTAAAATGAAGCCTTTAAAATATTACCTTAAATAATGAATCTTGTAATTAAATCATACCACGCTATGAGTCAGAGGGCGCGCACGTGCAACTTGTTTACGCCCCACTATAAAAAGACGGCGCTTGATTGCTATGCGTCATTCTGATTCGAGCGTTGGTCGAGTAAAGAGCACCCAATAAACGTTTGACTCTAGACTTGCCTATCACTCCGGCCTAATCTCCAACATCAGAAGTGGGACCAGACTTAACTTCTGATCCTCTTTGACGACGTGCAATTCCCGAACGCCTACCTGAATCCATTACCTTACCGGCCATGGAGGATGATGACATCAACCAAAGAAGGAATAGAGAGTAAACGTCCTCGTACCGAAGTATCTGAAACGCCTCACTATGCCTAATCACAGTCCTGTAGGCGCTGCGGCAGGAACGAACATAAAGCCCCAGACTGTAAAACAGTCATCTGCGGCATTTGCAAAAGACCAGGACATCCTAGCTCCAGCTGCTGGTACAAGACGCAAGTATCAAACAAGCCCAACTCCAGCAACAAAGATGCTGCCTCCGGTCTACGAACAGTCAACTACGTGCAGCAGACCTACCCCAGCTGTACATCAGTATAAATAGGTGATGTGAACTTTAAATTGTCTCATTAATACTGGCACTGAATGTTCCCTCATTAAAAAAAAAAAAGATATCTAGATCTGGAAAACGCGATTTTTTTTTCTTTTGCAATTAAGAGGTGTCATAGGTCAGCCCATGACATCTACTGAAGTCATAAATACATAAGCTACTATAAATAAGGTAACATTCGAAGTAAACTTACATGTGGTGGACAATCTTCATTATGATGTCATACTTGGCATCGATTGCTTATGTATTCCGAGACTTGATAATTATCACAGAAATGGTATTTCAGTTAGCAGAGACCCTTTCGTTAACATGGTACAAACTGAACTTTCACCAAAGACCATTAATACTGACATGACTAACACTACTGACTGAGACGACATTCTCTCAAAACATTCTGACGCATGTGGTATTACGACGCCCATTAGACAAGTCACAACTGGTAGTTTGAATATAAGACTCAAAGGCTGATCTCGAATTGTCCAAAGAAGACCATCTAAGTGTACAGATGACGATGATATAGATAGGGAAAACCCTTGACAAGATGCAACTGACAGAATGACCGAGCAAGCGATAAAAATAAAATCTTTTCGACGCCAAAACTGCTCCAGTCAAACCTTACCAAGTCAATGATTTCGTGCTATGTAAAGATACTCAATGGTCAAAAAAACAAACTAAGTAGGCCCCAAATTTTTAGGACTCTACTCGATAACGACAGGTACGAAATAAAAAATAAAAAACCAGGAACCCGAAAATGTATTACTGTATCACATGAACATATTTGTCCTATCCCTAGTCCAAACATTACTGACATTGACTTAGACGATGACCATGATAGCGAAAAGAAAGAAACCATTTTTAGTGATATTGGCATTGAGAATACCAATGAGTTTAAATTGATATTGACATTGGGATTGGGAATGACATTGGGATTGGGAATGACATTGGGATTGGGAGTGACATTGGGATTGGGAGTGACATTGGGATTGGGAATGACATTGGGATTGGGAATGACATTGGGATTGGGAGTGACATTGGGATTGGGAGTGACATTGGGATTGGGAGTGACATTGGGATTGGGAGTGACATTGGGATTGGGAGTGACATTGGGATAGGGAGTGACATTGGGATTGGGAGTGACATTGGGATTGGGAGTGACATTGGGATTGGGAGTGACATTAGGATTGGAAGTGACATTGGGATTGGGAGTGACATTGGGATTGGGAGTGACATTGGGATTGGGAGTGACATTGGGATTGGGAATGACATTGGGATTGGGGAACAGCATCTAAATAAGGAATATGCGAGATATCAAAATCCATTCTTCCTCTTTTCTTTGTTTTTCTCTTTCAGATCTTGCTGAAGATTCTACGCTCCGAGCACGAGCGCACTCGCAGAATGGCCGTGATAGCGACTTTTAAAATGAAGCCTTTAAAATATTACCTTAAATAATGAATCTTGTAATTAAATCATACCACGCTATGAGTCAGAGGGCGCGCACGTGCAACTTGTTTACGCCCCACTATAAAAAGACGGCGCTTGAGTGCTATGCGTCATTCTGATTCGAGCGTTGGTCGAGTAAAGAGCACCCAATAAACGTTTGACTCTAGACTTGCCTATCATTCCGGCCTAATCTCCAACATGTATGTTCTTCTTTCTACCGTTATATCCCTTTCTTAAGGAAAACGGTAAAGTTCTACACACTTTTAGTAAAACTTTTTTGTATATGGCCCAAGGGCCAGTGGCGGATTTACCCTAAGGCCCAGTAGGCCCGGGCCTAGGGCGGCCAGCTATAAGAGGCGGCCAATCGTGTTAAAAATTAAGTGATGACGCGTTAGTACTGAGAACTATGGCCTCGGGCCTAGGGCGGCCAAGACTGTAAATCCGCCACTGCCAAGGGCAGTGTTTTTCTAAAAGATTTAAGAAAAAATGCCCTACGGTTAAACAATAGGTATGTATGTAGAACTAATGCCGTGCGCCGTTAGGTAATACGGACATTCACTTGGACCAGCTCCTTTACAATAATGTGGTGTTTAGTTTTAATAGTCGCGAGATGTTCAGAGGCGATGGTGTTTGCGCTTATTGCTGGTGCCCACTTGGTAGCGACCGCTTCGCTTTTTAATCTCCACCAGGTCGGTGCTTAACAGAAATTTACGGTCTGCTCTGTAAAGCTTAGTAGATACGGATTGCCTAGGTTTTCGAGGACATTAAGAAAGAATAATTGTAGGAGATCCTTATGTTGGCCTGGGACTTAAAAATAATGTTCTAACTGTGTTCATTGTTTAGCACATTGGTTTGTGAGCATGCTGGCAATGTAGCTCGTCACTTTATTAGTTCAACTTAATTTTATTTACTGCTAAAAGCTCAATTTAGACTCTTGTTACCCCTTCGGAGATTACATGCGTGATGGAAGGTATGACTAACTAACAGTAAGATAAAGCTTTCCCAAAGTTCTTCGGAGAATGGCAGGTTCTTAAGGTAGCCTAATTTTTTTAATGATTTCATTCTAAAGAAAAGTTAAGACACAATGTAAGTATGTAAGTATATCTACGACATTACGTTCAAACTCTTCATATGGTATCCAGTTTACGATAAGTCAAAGTCAACCTACGACCATATGTTAGTGTTTAGTAGTCAAATTGTGATATATTTATAAATAAATTGGACTTTAAAATTTGATCAGTCTGTAACTATTAGCTAGGTACAAAGGTACAAAAACAAGTATAGGGCATAGCGAATTGGTCTTCTGTTCAATAATTGCAATGATTTTGTACGCGCAAAAAATACGCGTGCTTACTACCACAGAGGCTTAACTATTGTGTGCTCATGACGCGTGAAATATTTCCAAAACGCGTAAAATTCCGCCATTTTGTGGCCCTTGTTCGACTTAGCGCCACTTGCCTTTACCGCGAAAACAATATCATGACTTGATTAAATAAAAATAGACCTTATTGCGTTAAACAAATAGGTAACTTTTCTAATGTTACCCGGTCGGCTGTACGCAAATTCGAATTTGGAAATGTTTTCTTTTGCCAACGCAGACTTGTTATTTGAAATGTCAAAGATAGATCTTGTTTTGTTTAAGATAAGGGTGATAAACGTTTGTACGGTGCGAATTTGGCGGTAAAAAAATAGATTGCAAACTTTTACCGTGCGGGAGGTCCAATCGTCAAATCTTGTCATATCGGTGAACAAAGATGGATATTGTTCAGTGAGTTACAGTTACGTAATTGCATTACAATTGGTCGTAATTGGCGATTGACATTCTATATTTCGGCCGTGGTTTGCCTTTGTTGCATTGTAGGCCATTGTGTTGTGTTGCAACCGTGTTCAAAGCACGAATATGCTTGGATGGGTAATTGGGCAGTTGTTGTCTATGATTTTGGATTGGTGGTAGTAGATTTTATCAGTTTTATGCATTTACTTACATCTGATTATATTATTTAAGTAAGGGTATAATGAATAAAACATGCACATATAAGTAAAGATGTTAATAATATCTAAACGAACATTCATATCTGGGGGCACGGCAGTGCCCCCGCCAAGTCGAGCAAAAAAGCGGCACGGCCGTACCATCCTTTTCTCGAAGCAATTCAGGCCATTTTCGACCCCCTGTAACTTCGTTGTGGATAAAACTAGAACACTGAATTTTCAGTAACCATTCAGGCATTGTAAAGACACGGTATATTTCAAATTTCATTCAATTTGAACCAGTAGTTTAAGAATTATAACGGGTCAAAGTTTCTTAATTTTGTCACTCACTGACTGACTCACCGATCATCAAAATTCTAAGGCACTTCTAGCAGACCTAGAAGCTTCAAATTTGGAATATACGTAGTGTTTGGTGTATGAACTAAGGAAAAACTAAAATATTTGGGGGCAGGGTAGTTCAACCGCTAAGTCTAGCAAAAATGTTCAATTTCGGTCCAGTTTTATAAATATTTAACTACTTACTTAAATAACTATGTAATACCATATAAATATAAAGGCGCACGGTAGTGCCCCCGCCAAGTCAAGCAAAAAAAGCGGCACGGCCGTACCATCCTTTTCTCGAAGCAATTTAGACAATTTTTGACCCCTTGTAACTTCGTTGTGGCTAAAACTAGAAGACTGAATTTTCAGTAACCATGCAGGCATTGTAAAGACACTATATTTCAAATTTCATTTAATTTGAACCAGTAGTTTAAGAATTATAATGGGTCAAGGTTTCTTAATTTTGTCACTCACTGACTGACTCACCGATCATCAAAATTCTAAGGCACTTCTAGCAGACCTAGAAGCTTCAAATTTGGAATATACGTAGTGTTTGGTGTATGAACTAAGAAAAAACTAAAATATTTGGGAGCACGGTAGTGCAACCGCTAAGTCTAGCAAAAATGTTCAATTTCGGTCCAGTTTTATAAATATTTTACTACTTACTTAAATAACTTTGTAATACCATATAAATATAAAGGCGCACGGTAGTGCCCCCGCCAAGTCGAGTAAAATTTTTCAATTTCGGTCCAGTTTTCTAGATACATAACTGCTTAAATAACTTTGTAACCCCATATAAATATCGGCGCACGGTAGGGCCCCTGCCAAATCGAGCAAAAAATGGGTACTCCCGTTATGCGAATTCATTCCACAATTACAAGTCTTACAGTTACAAGTCTGGGCGGTTTACATCTAATTTATGTCGACTTTGGAAGTGTTAAAGCGCAGGAATACTCAATTTGTGAATGCAACAGACCAAAAAGCATTTATCGTCCAGATTTGTCAAAAATGGTAACATCAAAGCTTCCCAGAAAAACGCATAGAGACAGGCAGTGGGCTCTTAGAAAAACTGTAGCTGAAGCTCAAGAAGTAGTACCGGAAAAGAGAAAACGGAAGGCTACCTACAAAAATAAGAAAAGTTCATATGTCAGAGAGAGGGCTTTAAGAAAATTCGTAGCTGGTAGATATACATATATACAATAAGTAGAAGGTACCGAAAAGGAAAAAAGTAGAACTGTCTACAAAATACAAAAAGAAATGAGATCCCATCAAAAACAATACTTGTCAAAAAAAAACAAGTCTCGCAACTCAGTTGTTCTAGGGTAAAAAGTTGTGAGATCCATGTAATACCAAGTCGGTTATTAATATATTCAGTCTCTACTTAAGTGACTTTCTGTCTTAATACGTCCAGTCCCTAAGACCACGATCGTGGTCCATAACAATTGAAAATCAAATGTGTCTGGAATCTCCGTACTCGAAGCATTAAGTTGTTACGAAATAATTAACAACATCTTATAGTGATGCATATCAATATTAAAAATCTTTAATGTTTTATATAAATATATTGACTTGGCCATCGCATTAAATAATTTAATTTACACGTGTTTTCATGCGACATAAGTTGTTACGAAATAATTAACAACATCTTATAGTGATGCATATCAATATTAAAAATCTTTAATGTTTTATATAAATATATTGAGACTCGTGACTCATGCTTCGAGTACGGAGATTCCAGACACATTTGATTTTCAATTGTTATGGACCACGATCGTGGTCTTAGGGACTGGACGTATTAAGACAGAAAGTCACTTAAGTAGAGACTGAATATATTAATAACCGACTTGGTATTACATGGATCTCACAACTTTTTACCCTTTTTTTTTTTTTTTTTTTTTAACGTGAGGAATGCATTTACGCACCGTCCAAGTAAACCTAGGTTCGGCTTACGAGGGATGTGTCGGGCTCAGAGGCCGGGAAAGCACTCTACTACCGACTAAACCTCACGGTGGTCATTCTTCGGGCGTTGGCGCAGATTCCGGGCTCCCCACTCGGGACTCTACGCGAAATCTACGTCTACGCCGCTGCCGATCCATGCGGCCCATCTCGAGGGAGAGGCAACCTCGCCCCCAGAACACCTCGCGGTGCTTATGACGGCACAGACCACAGTGTCACCCCATCCTATTTAACGGACGAGGATCCACGTGTCATCATCTTCTCTGGGGCTGCTTAACGAAGTGAATGCAGGCCCCCCCGCAAACACTCCACAGCCCCAAAGGCCCTTTTAGTCGCCTCCTACGACAGGCAGGGATACCACAGGAGTATTCGGAGCCCCCCCTGTAGGGCGCACAACTTTTTACCCTAGAACAACTGAGTTGCGAGACTTGTTTTTTTGACAAGTATTGTTTTTGATGGGATGTAAGTAACACAAGAAATTTAAATTACTTATTTTCAGTTATGTTAGACAGTGATTAATTTATGGGTTACTTAGTACCTAAGGCATATTTATGTCAAATACATGGATAAGACAAATACATTAAATAATTATATTATGTATCTACCTAAGTACCTTAAGTAAGTTTTTATTAAAACAAAAATCAACATTCGAAAGGATATATTGTACAAAAATATTTAGGTTTGTTAGCTTAGCTAAATAAATCTAACCTCCTATCTCCATTTTTATCCTGAAACATCTAATATACCTACATCATCTTCCTAGCGTAATGTCCCCTGCTTCGATGGGGTCCGCTTAGACCATGATCCAGGATTTAGCGAGTCTAGTAATTACATTGAAGCGACTGCCGATCTGACCTTTGTAACCCTAAGATAGGGAAACCAGACTATTTTTCGATCATGGTTAGAAATCCAATGAAATATCTAATATACAAGTGGACTATATGCATTACTCACTGGTTAGGAAGGAAGTAGAAGCAATTTAGTGGCACATTGCTTCAAGGAAACCTCGTCGAAGGTAATGCCTGTTTCGGGCCACTTCTGCGCTAAATAAATGCGGAGCGATAGCAGAAAACAAGAAAAAAAACAATCGAAAATGTATGTTGGCAATCTTTGAATAAAGAACATTTTCAGTTAATTGGTTTCATCAATAGGTACTTATAATAAATCTGTAGAGAGGTCAATTCTGTACATGAAATATATTTTCAAAATAACTATCAGGGGGTGATTAGTGATCGATGCTGATGCCAAAAATGCAATCAGTAAAATTTTTGTCTGTGTCTGTCTGTCTGTCTGTATGTTCCTTATAGAAACAAAAACTACTCGACGGATTTTAACGAAACTTGGTACAATTATTCTTCATACTCCTGGACAGGTTATAGTATACTTTTCATCACGCTACAATGAATAGGAGCAGAGTAGTGAAGGGAAATGTTGGGAAAACGGGAGAAGTTACTCCATTTTTTAAGCTTCCGTCGCGTGTGCAGCCTTAATGGTTAAAGTAACATAGAAATCATGTATGACGGAAATAGTCTTTATAATATTAACCATAAACGCGGGTGACACCGCTGGCACAGCTAGTAATGAATAATGTTTGATAGAGAAATGTATCTTCATTGCCTAGCATGTCGTAAAAGGCGGCTAATGATGTGTTGGGTATTGGGTTTTTATTTATGAAGGGCGACGAGCTAGCTAATCACTACTTTTTCATAGTTTTCCATCTGACATAAGTCAATTTTATATGGGACCAACTGTGGTTTAAGGAGCTTTTCGCTTCCTTGACTCTGCCTATCCCTTCATGGATTGCACGCGTGATGGAATACATATTTATCAATATGTTTATTTAAGAATGGTGGTTGGTAACTTAAAGGTTAGAAAACACACCTCATCAGCAAAGTGGTACAAAACTATACAAAGGTACGTCCTTTATATTTTTCAAATTAAAGTACTGATTTATATTTATTTTGACTGGCTCGATGACGTATTTTGTAGTGATCCTATCTATGCGCCAAGAGTTGTGGATTTGATCCCCACCCGGGACAAACATTTTTGTGACAAATACTGGAGTTTGTTCTGTGTCTGGGTGTTCTACATCTAATATTAAAGTATATATTTGTAACACCAATGTTGATTCTTATATCCGTAACACAAGTGCTTAAGCTACTTAGCTCAGAGTTAGATTAATAAATAATAATAATAAATTGTCTAGACTGACACACCAATTCCCTAGTTCCAAACTAAGCTTATGCTTGTGCTATGGATACTAGGTGAACGGATAAACATACCTAAATACGTTTATAAACATCCATGACTAGAATACAAATGTCCATGTTCATCACACGAATGTGGTGTTGTCGGATAACTATTTATTTATTATTATTTATACCTCTAGATACGCAGTTAGGTAATTTTGTGGTTTTGACTCATAGCACCACATATATGCATTGTTTGGTAGTTCATAATCGTCCGAACTACATTTACTGACCGTACCCGCAATTAGCCCCGGGTACGCCAATCGGCCGATACGCAAATTGCCCAGCGGCTGTTTACAAAGGTTGCGTCCGGGGACAATTAGCCGCGGACTTTCCCAGGATCGCGGACTGACCGTCTTAACTATTGCGGACTGACATATATTGCGGAGTGTTTAGATGATAGGTAGATGCGACATTCCGAACCGGTGGTAGATTCAAATTGTTCTATTTTGTATCTATTATTTGACGATTCGATTTGACTGGCCCGTTGGTCGAGTGGTGAGAGACCCTGGCCACGGAACCAAGGGTCGCGGGTTCGAATCCTGCTAAGGGGCAAATATTCCGTGTGATGAACATGATATTTGTACTCAAGTCATTGATGTTTATAAACCTATTTAAGTATGTCTATCCATTCACCTAGTATCCATAGCACAAGCTTATAAGCTTAGTTTGGGACTAGGGAATTGGTGTGTCAGTCTGAAGAATTTATTTATTATTATTTATTTATTTACAAGTGCGTTTTTGAGGCCTACGTAAATAAAGATATTGTGAGAATGAGTTTGATACCATCGAAAGATGAAAGAAGATGCGACCCACACCTACTTATCCTTGGTGTAGTTTAATGGAAGCAAGTCAGGTGCAAATGTCTTTGGTACCTACCTATATAGTTCGTTAGATACAGTCAAAAGCATTGTGGGATCTATATTTCCTTCCTTTCTTAATATTCAAAACTTTTGGTGTATCAAATTTCATAGCAATTGGTCTTATATGCAAGATTCACTTACTTTTTCACAATTTTACATCTAACCCAGCCAATTGTTTCCTGTTTGTTAGGGACTTAAAAAGATTGTGCTAACTGTGTTTCTTGCCTAGCATGTCATAAAAGGCGAGTAATGGAATATCGGGTTTTGGGTATGTGATTGTGTAGGCGACAAGCTAGAAACTCGTCACTACTTTTTTACAATTTTTCCATCTAACCAAGCCCAGTTTTGTTTTTGGCTGAATGTGGTTAAAGGGGCTTGCTGCCCCTATTACTCTGCCTTACCCTTCGGGGATTATGGGCGTGATGTTATGTTATGTTAATTACATTAAAAAAAATAATAAAGATTATATTAGCTTTTTCCTTCGGCTCCGCTCACGTGAATTTTGGTATATATTGAAGACTTATCATGTGTCTTGTGGTCTATAGTTTTTTTCGGCATTACCACATATTATTTAAATAATAAATAAACATTATTACCAATTACCTTAAGTGGTGCAAAAATCCTGACAATCAATAATTTTACCACACTGCCTGATGCTACAGATCATGCTGAGCTCCTCTGACGTCACTAATTGCCTAATTACGTAACCACATGTCCGAGATGCAACGAGTTCCCACGGGTGCGTGCGCGCAGGCCGTCTCAAATTACACCGTTCTGAGATTTGCCCTAACGCTGGGCAACCGTTCTAGACTTGTAAGGAGAAAGACCAAAGAGAATGTCTCAATTGATGAAGGCAGTTTTCGTCTCTATCTTTATAATTATGTCATCTACTTTGCTTGGTCAGGCAGGGTCCGCTTAGAGTCTAATTATCTTTGTATTTCTAATAATATTTCCTTTGCTTAGTTGAGGTCCGCTTAGTCTAAGCGGACTCTAGACTAGCCATATCCTGGATCATGATCTAGCTAGGCCTTAGACCCTCCAATTACACCGTCCTGAGATTTGCCCTAACGCTGGGCTCCCATTCTGGACTTGTACGAAGAAAGGACAAAGAAAATTGATTCATAATCCTAAGGTACATGTCCAGTGTTTCTTCCTGTGCTTAGTCTGAGGCCGTTTTAAACCATAGTGTTGATTTAGCGAGTTTCGTTATTTCATTGAAACGATTGCCAACTGAAACAGAAAAATTGGATACACATACATAACATCACGCCCATAATCCCCGAAGGGGTAGGCAGAGTCAAAGGAGCAGCAGGCCCCAAAAGCCACATTCAGCCAAAAACAAAACTAGGCTGGGTTAGACGGAAAATTGTGAAAAAGTAGTGACAAGTGGCTAGCCCATAGATTTAGAATTTTTTGACTACGCAAAAGATACATAAAGCGTGGGAGCGAGAAATCCTGCTGAAATACAAACCGCCCGAGAGAAAAAGTGACAGCGAATGAAGTACCTATATGTCAATGTTTTTGCGAGTAAGAGGTCTTAGCGTCCCGGTCTATTCTACGTCGCAGTGAAATTTGTGCATTTATGTATTAAACCTTGGATTATAATCGAGATTATTAAATGTGCAATTGAGGTGACTTGTTCTGTACGTGATTGTGAGGTTACACGCCGGAATAATCCGAATAAATACACTTTTCACAGGTAAATACGATTTTATTATTAGATTTTTTCAAACCATATTTTGTCAAATTGTTGCTAGTAATCAGTTTAGAAAAATATGTTTACAATAGTATATTGATTATAATTTATCTTTCTAAGTAGGTATACATCGTGATTATAATCAGAATTGGGGAAAATATTGTGTAAATTAGTAAATAGTTTGGTTACGCTAGTGCTTGACAAAGCGGTGACGTCACGAGTATCGATAAAAACTTAATCGTCTTTTAGCGACATCATGACATGAATACAAAGTTATTTAGCCAAGTTATGTTGAAAAATAATTATATTCACATTGGGAACTCATTATCTCCGTAAATTTGTCAGTTAAGTAACTGATAATTTTTCTAGGTTTCCAAGCAACCCAGCATTGTGTAAAAAGTGGATGCGGACTATAGACAGACCAGATTTGACTCCCAGTAAGAACTCCACTATCTGCAGCAAACATTTTGAGGGCAAATGACGGCAGCAAAAAATTTGTTGCACAACATATTATTTTTAAATAACTAAATGACACCAAATTAAAAGTTGCTAATATATTATTTGTTTCATTTTATTCCATCAGTCAAAGAAAAAGTCATATCTTTTTGTCTTAGTATAAATCATAGAACATATTTCTATTTTTTTTATTTTTTACACGCTGAATATACGAAGAATTTTACCATCTCATTGTTTATAGAACTGCTTAGAATGAGATTTCTTACCGACTAATTCCAATTTACCTAATATATACAACTACTGATTTCAGTCAATGCCATAAATAATTCATCAAAAGTATAAAAAAGCGTTTTAAATACCTATATTCTTAGTATACAACTGAATCAGTCGATAATGTGAAAGTGCGTCTTTGACAACACTATTTTTAACTCACACATAGACGTCAACCTCGACGTCACATGCTTAAATTTATTTTGGTCATGTCTCCGAGCCGTCTTTGTGTATCTTGTACATCCTAAATCTATGGGCTAGCCTGTCGCCTATACAAATTACATACAACAGTAGTCGTCTTCTACGACATGCTAGGCAAGAGCCACAGTTGGCACATTCTTTTTAAGTCTCAGACCAACATGGGACAATGGGCTGGGTTAGGTGGAAAATTGTGAAAAATTGGATCATGGATACAATTTAGTTTTCTTTAATTCAGTACGTGTTCTGGTCTGAATTAGCTCTCTTGATAGAATCCTCCCATGTTAGGTCCATAAGGTCCATGTCCTTATCATTGAGCTACCACTCCTCTTCTTATAGGCCGTATTTACGATCAAGCATGCGACTGACGTCCTGAATACTGAATCATACTAATACTACCATACCAATGCTTAAGTTTAGATGAATGGAAGTTTGTTTCTTAATAACGCCAGAACAAACTGAAAGGATCTGGATAAAACGCATAGAGATAGATTATGTTTAGATCTCCACATACTGTTCTATACCACATATTTATCTGACCCGTTGATCGAGTGATCAGAGACCTTGGCCACGAAACCAAGTGTCGCGAGTTCGAATTCCGCTAGAGCAAATATTTCGTGTGATGAACATGAACATTTGTACTCGAGTCATGGATGTTTATAATCGTATTTATGTATGTCTATCCGTTCACCTAATATCCATAGCGCAAGCTTAAGCATACTTAGTTTGGGACTAGGGAATTGGTGTGTCAGTCAGGAGAATTTATTATTATTATTTATACAAGAATCTATCCGCTGCTATTTTTTAACTCAAAACATTCCACGGGACAAAAAATTGTGTCTCTGTAACGATCAGAACAAGCGGACGACAATTTTCTGTCTAACCCAGACCAGTTTTGTTTGTGACCAAAAGTGGTTAACGGCCAGCTGCCCCTATAAATCTGTCTACCCTTAAGGGATTGCGGGCATGACAGTAATGTATTGTCGTGTATAATCGCGAATGGGATGGTGTGGAATGACGCGAAAGTTGGTGGATGTCTGACTTTATTACCGTCATATCAAGCTCGACAAGTTCGACTCGATTTGACAAGCTCGATGGCGCATTCGGTAGTGACCCTACCCCATGCGCCAAAAGTTGTGGGTTCGATCCCCACCCAGGACAGGCATTCGTGTGAAGAACACTTGTGTTTGTTCTGTGTCTGGGTGTTAATTGCCAATATTTAAGTATATATTTGTAATACCACTGTTGTTTCTGATATCCGTAACACAAGTGCTTAAGCTACTTACATGGGACGGAATGCGTCAAACCCACCTCGGAGTCAGATCATGTGATGTCGTTGAATATATATATATTTTTAATTTATTTATATCACTGTTTCATATATCGCTCAATCTGTTAGTGTATACTATAATCATGTTATGTTTCCTACGTGGGCTACGTGCGGTATTTTCTTACGTGCAATACCGGCGGAAAACGTGCAACCCTCTTAAGTGTGTTGCTGTTTCGACTTTGCCAACCCCTTCGGGGATTACGGGCGTGATGGCAATGCATTGTCGTTCGCAAAGCGCGCACCCCTCGAAAGTTGCGCTCGCGCAGCGGTTATAACGGCGTCGTGCGCTACGCGGACAATGCGTGCGCCCGCGGTGATCGCTATTGTGCGCTTATCGATGGGCCGTGACATTTGCGCGCACGCGCTCACACCGGACTGAGCGATGCCTAGTAAGTGGGTTCTCGCCACAGGCTGCCTGATACGTAATAATGTTGTGATAGAAATAATAGTTATGAACGTTCTGCGTCAAAACCTGTCAAAGATGTGAGAGAAGTTTCTGGACTGTGTCGGGTATGGTACTCGGTTTTCTTTGCCTACCCCGCCAGGTAATTGACGTGAAGTTACATATGTAGAAAATAAGGGCTAAGAAGCTATTGTGATAGAAGTTATTGTATGTTTAAGATTTTTTTCTATTTCAGGCATTAGTACTCTTAATAAATAGTCGTGGACACTTAAAAACACATGTAAGTATATCTATTCGTTGTCTAGTGCCCTTGGTGCCAGCTAGAGGGCGGTGTATTATGTAGTAACTGTACATACCTTTATTAAAACAAAGTAGTCGCTTCTATCTTTTAAACTGCACAAGCGATGTTGATGCGCTTGTGCAGTTCACCAATAAATAGAGTGATTGAAGAAGAAGGTTTATGTATATAAATTTATATAATTTCGTGCTCATCGTGCGAAGGCGGGTCGCTAGTGTACAATAAAACATTTAACGAATGCAATCCAATTCACAACAGCACCTTGTGAATAAAGTCCGCATCACCATTCCCACACCGAGCGACAAGAGACGTCCGCTCCGCGCGGCGCCTCGGGCCAAATGACGCTTTTTCGTTTTTTCCGCGCGGGTAGTCGGAATGTGACCGAGTGTGCTATATGCCCATGCGCGCCCCGGGCCAGAAGACATTCTTGCGTTTATGCGCACCGAATAAATTGTGCCCCTTAATCTTAATGCCTCTCGAGTGGTCAATGTAATCTGGACTCTGATATCGCTCGTTTTATACGACGTCTTGAAATGCATGTGCATTTATAAGGCTTCATAATTGAGGGAAGAAATATGAGGTCTATATAATTTTTGCGCAAATAAGGTTTGTTTTCAATTTTTTTTGGCAGATGGCTGTTTGATTGGTAGGTACTTGAGAGTAAATTAATTTTTATAGAGTTGCTGTAGAGTTTGTTATATGATTATTCCTTTTTTTTTAAGGACCCAGTTGTTATTTGGTTAGGCCTAGCATCTGCAATCGCTTTGCAAGCGCCTAAAATATGTCTATTTGCATATATTTTTTTTACTAAGATCGGAATTGTTTTTTGAACAATAACAAATGCAAAAGTAACTGTATGTCTGTTCAAAACGGATAAACAAACTTAAATACGTTTATAAACATCTATGACACGAGTATAAGTGTTCATGTTCATGACACGTAACATTTGCCCCTAGCGGGATTCGAACTCGCGACACTTGGTTTCGTGGCCAGTGTCTCCAACCACTCTACCGACGGGCCTGAGTTTTTGACCAATGTAATTTAGTGCCAAATAAACGTACCTATATTTATTCATTCATTCATTTAATGCAGGGCTTGCATAGTTAACTACCTTCCGCTATTAGACATAATATCTTAGGCATAAGCTTTATATAATATAATATATATATATATATATATATATATATATATATATATATATATATATATATATATATACTATGCTTGTCTTCACTCTACCAAAAGTAAGTATATAGAGGATTTGGCCTACTCTCCATGCTGGCCAGTCGAATTAGGGCGGCCTGAATGATGAATGATGTTTGTATCTCAATTTAATTTAATCTATATAACTTAATCTACATACATACGTAACATCACGACCATAATCCCCGAAGGGGTAGGCAGAGTCAAAGAGGCAGCATGCCCCTTTAACCACATTCAGCCAAAAATAAAGCCGGGCTGGGTTTGATTAAAAATTGTGAAAAAGCAGTGACAAGCGGCTAACCTGTCGCCTACACAATCACACACACAAAAGCTCGTAAACCATTAGTCGCCTTTTACGACATGCTAGGCAATCACCACAGGCTCATTCTTGTCCCAGATCAACATGGGCCAAGTCCCAGACCAACATGGGACAAACTTATGTAACTTAATCTAAGATATATAAAAAAAATATTTATAACTAGCTGTGCCAGCGGTATCACCCGAGTTTATGGTTAATATTATAAAGACTATTTCCGTCATACATGATTTCTATGTAACTTTAACCATTAAGGCTGCACACGCGACGGAAGCTTAAAAAATGGAGTAACTTCTCCCGTTTTCCCAATGTTTCCCTTCACTACTCTGCTCCTATTGATTGTAGCGTGATGAAAAGTATACTATAACCTGCCCAGGAGTATGAAGAACAATTGTACCAAGTTTCGTTAAAATCCGTCGAGTAGTTTTTGTTTCTATAAGGAACATACAGACAAACAGACAGACAGACAAAAATTTTACTGATTGCATTTTTGGCATCAGTATCGATCACTAATCACCCCCTGATAGTTATTTTGAAAACATATTTCGTGTACAGAATTGACCACTCTACAGATTTATTATAAGTATAGATAGGTATATCAATATTGTTCGACATTGCTTAGTCATACTGTTTACACATGCTAGTGGAGTTACAGTCTACATTCATGTATCATAGCATGTAGCATTCTTACGTATATACCTACTGTATCTCTGTTTAATGTGATAGATCAATAAATAAATAAATAAAACTGAGCAATATATCTGTTATGTTTTTGTCACTTACCACAATCATCGTTAGCAGATAAATCCATGTCGATAAATCCTGATTTGATTTCAAAGAACCGCGAAAAAACTACGCGAATGACAGGTCTCGTGGCGCAACCATTACCGACTATAGCGATGACATAGTACTATTTGAATGTAAACTAACTTGGCGGTTTCCGTGATGCAGTGGTCTAGTTTTGTTCCTAGTCATCTATTGGGACCTAGATTCTAGAAATAGTCATTGTACTAAGTTGTAGATATAATATTAACACTATTGTTAACAGGGCCGTCTTTAACCTATTGGGGGCCCTGGGCACATTAATAATAATAATAAATAAATAAATATCAGACTACATCACATACATTGATCTGACTCCGAGGTAAGTAACTTAAGCGCTTGTGTTACGGATATCAGAATCAACAGTGGTATTACAAATATAAGTATACCTACTTAAATATTCAATATTAACACCCAGACACAGAACAATTACAAGTATTCATCATACGAATGTTTGTCCTGGGTGGGGATCGAACCCACAGCTTTTGGCGCATGGGGTAGGGTCACTACCGAATGAGCCATCGAGCCAGTCTACATTAGGAGGGTAAAAAGTTTTTCGATAAGAATTAGTATTAATGATTCATTGGAAATCTACGGGGGCCCTCGTGATTGCGGGGCCCTGGGCACCTGCCCAAAGTACCCAGTGGGAAAGAAGGGTCTAATTGGTAAGTATCAGACCTTTGTGATTCTTTAGTTAAAGGAACCAGATAGGTATATTGGTGGATTGAATCATACGTTAGTTGGATAATTGTTTGTTATTAGGCTTAGTTATTTGAATGTGCAGACTTTCTCACTGAGTTTTTCTCAGACCACTGAGCTAGTGGTATAGATGCAGTAAAACTTAGATAAATATTCCAAGGTACTCCCGGAAAAGCCTTCTTTAACCTAACGGAGGCCCTGCGGCATTAGTAAATTAATATATTTGTGCGTAACAAATGTCGATTATCCATTAGCAATCTAGAACTCGGGGGCCCTCTTTTTTTTTTATCCGACTACATCACATACATTGATCTGACTCCGAGGTAAGTAGCTTAAGCACTTGTGTTACAGATATCAGAATCAACAGTGGTATTACAAATATATACTTAAATATTGGATATTAACACCCAGACACAGAACAAACACAAGTATTCATCATACGAATATTTGTCCTGGGTGGGGATCGAACCCACGACTCTTGGCGCATGGGGCAGGGTCACTACCGAATGCGCCATCGAGCCAGTCATCTCCAGCCTCTAGATCGTGGGGGCCCTGGGCACGAGCCCAAAGTGCCTGGATAGACGGGACTGACTCCCGGTATGAACCAAAAACAGTTGTACGTGAGGTCCTTACCACTAATCATTTACATAACTAGTAAGCTCTTACTTAAATATTAAGTTGCAGCATCCAAAATGGTTGCCACTTTGATGACAGGCCGTTAATTTAATTTTCATCTTCAGGACCATCTTTAACTTCAACCTAATGGAGACTGGGCACATTAGGAAATTAATATGTTTTTCGATAATATACATCGCTTTTCTATTGTTATATGAGCTCAGTGCAAAAGAGGAACTTGGCACCATTGAACGGTAGGTATGTATATCCAATCAGATTCTTTTTTAGCATCGATAATCAAACTTTATAGTAGCCAAATAATTATTTTCAGAATAAGGAAATATCTACAGAAGGGCCTCCGCACTTTAGGCATCAGGAAGCTTCTAACGCCGCCTCGCTCGGACCTGCCAAGTAAGCAATTACAATCATTACCACTAATGATTTACGGCCGTACAGTCGCGTAAAGATGTGTATCTAATATACTTTTGCGTGTGCGCAACCTCGCAATTAAACAAACAATAACGCGGCTTGGATGCGATAAGTGTTGCTTGGTAAATACATAGTTATATTTAGTTAGTTACTTAATTCGATAGCCCTCATGGTGCAATGGTTCTGACTGTGCGTCGAAAGCAAAGAGCGCAGGTTCAATCTCAGGACGAATACTTGTTAGAACAGGTATTTGTATTGGGTCTGATTTCTATAACAAAAGTATTGCTTATTTTAGTATATCATCGATGTATTTGATGTTTTCTGATAGGAAATGAGCACCTAAACCATATTCAGACAAATATTGTGGAAATTTGTACAAAAGACATAGTAGGTACATTCTATCTATCTATCATCTAATCTAGTAGATAACAAGTGGCAAGTTCATCACCCACATAATTTCAAACCCATTACCCAATACACCATTAGTTGCCTTTTACGGCATGCTAGGCAAGGAACACATTTGGTACATTCTTTATGAACTTTATAAACTTTGTAGGTTACCTCAAGAAACACGAGGCGATCTTTCATTATAAGTTGACAAGCTCGATGGCGCATTCGGTAGGAACCCTGCCCTATGCGCCAAGAGTTGTGGGTTCGATCCCCACCCAGGACAAACATTCGTGTGAAGAATACTTGTGTTTGTTCTGTGTCTGGGTGTTAATATCCAATAGTTAAGTATATATTTGTAATACCACTGTTGTTTCTGATATCCGTAACACAAGTGCTTAAGCTACTTACCTTGGAGTCAGATCAATGTAGGTATGTGATGTAGTTTGATATATATTATGAGACCCAAGCCAATATAGGACGGTCAACTAATTGTTATTGTTATGAAATAGGAAAGCCGAGAATCCTTTTCAGTCCGACTGTACATGTCTATACGCATTGATCGTTCACCAAATGTCCATCCGAAGTCGAGGAAGTCCCACCACCAAATGTCAAGGGCACCTGTCACTGCGCCGAGACAAATGGACAGACAGACAATCAATCATACGATTAAAATTGTAATTCCGAGAACAATCACGACGCAACCTTAGCTCTGTAATTAGGCACAAACTTGTTTTAATAGACGACTATTGTTTGATTGTTTCTGATCACCTACTTGATGATCATCAGCTGGACATCATTCATCACTGGCTAGTTTGGGGGTCTGCAGCTCTAACCTCATAGATTGATTGATCAAGGTTGTTATATGTACGTACGTTTCTGATTTTTTATGACGTTGATTAATCAAATATATATTAAAGTTGAATCTTCGAAAAGAAGATAAGATTCCTGTGAAATACTATCGATCATATAGATGATTTTAGCGTTCAACTATCGATTTCTCGGCACACTAATTTGAAACAATACTCCTCGTATATGACCCCCGCGTCCTTACCGTTGAGCTATTGCCGTTTAATTTTCAAAATCAACAGCGTGTAATTTCAAACGCGCATTATCGCCGCGTGCGCATCGCACGTCCGCGCTATCAGATGCCTTGGGAGGCGGGGCGCGCGGAAAAATACCGTCCTATGACTTATCGGCTAATGGGTCTCGGTACCAACTCGATAATATATTAATAACTGTTGGAAATAGTTGAGGAGTAGTACTAAACTGGATGTTCCATGTTGGTTTGAAACTTGAAAATAATGTAGGCTCCAACTGTGTTCCTTGTCTCTCATGTTTCTAAAGACCACTAATAGTGCATTGGGATCGTGATTAAATAGTCGACGATCTAGCCACTACTTTTTCATAATTTTCCATCTATCTCCAATAATAAATAAATACATCCTCCAGACTGACACCAATTCCCTAGTTCCGAAATAAGCAAAAACTTGTGCTACCTATGGATACTAGGTGAACGGATAGACATACTAAAATATTTATAAACATCCATGACTCGAGTATAATTGTCCATGTTCATCACACGAAACATTTGCTCCTAGCGCTCCACGAAATATTTGCCCGACCAACGGGCCAGTCAGTAAATTAATTTTATTAAAGGCTAAATGTGGTCTAATGGCTTATCGTAGGAGCTTATGGCTTTTTCTATTCTACCTACCCTTTCGGGGATTGCTAGCGTTACGGTATAATACTAAAGCAGTTTCGCTTATGCTATCACAAACTAAGTAACATCACCATCGATAAGTAGGTAGGTACTGTATATTCTCGTAATTATAAATGAAAAAAAAAAATGGCGCCATACGCACAGACCTACATCTGTTTGTACCATAAACAACGACTTGCCTCATGTCCCGTTACTGCTATTATTTGGCTTAAGCCAGGGCCGTCTTTAAACTAATGGAGGCCCTGGGCACATGAGTAAAGTAATAGGTTTATCGGCAAGAAATATTGGTGACCCATTGAAAACGTTAGACTACGGGGCCCTCTCGATTGTGGGGCCCTGGGTACGTCCCCCAAAGTGCCCAGTGGGGAAGGGGTCTGGTCAAAGCGTTAATTAATCACAATTGCACTGTTGCATCTGTTAGCCTACTAGTGTGGACCAACTAGAGAAAAAGACTTAGCATTGTTATTATTTTAATTTATCTCAGTATTAAATATACCTACTTACTCTTGCGATTCAAATATTTATGTAGGGATACTTATTAGTACAAACCAGTGGTTCATAACCAGGGTCCGCGGAACTCCGGTGGTCCGCAAAACTTATCATTTGGTCTACGGAAGACTTAAAATGTTATTAAATAAGGTTATTTTAAAATAGCACAGTTAATTTTCGACCTAGTGGTCCCTGAAAACGACATTAAAATCAAAGTCGTCCTTAGTCTCTAAAAGGTTGGGAAACACTAGCAGTAGGCCTGGTCAGCTTCGTGCGCACCTCCTCGCACGCATGCCGCCATAGCCGTGGCTAGCCGGTGATGTGATCTGGGGGTCCATCACCAGCATTTTATAAGCCCAGACGTAGGCGTCCCGACGTGTTTCCGGGGCGCTACGGGGAGACGCTCGATAGAGCTTTGAACAGGGCCCGAAAGGGGCAACCGCACGCGAGGAGTTCGTTGGAGCGCGATGCATCCCAGGCCCCCTTCCACTGCGATGAGACGGAACACAGGGTTTTAGTGGGTATACCCCGGCCACTACCGTCTTGTGCGGGACATGGACCCCCTTTTCCTGAGGTCCCTGGGAGTCCCACACAACTACTATCTAGTTATTAATAAAATATTTACTTGTTCCATGTTGGTCTGGGACTTGGCCCATGTTGATCTGGGACAAAAAAAAAGAATGTGCCAACTGTGGTTCTTGCCTAGCATATCGTAAGAGGCGACTAATGGTTTACGGGCTTTTGGGTATGTGACTGAGTAGGCGACGAGCTAGCCACTTGTCACTTCTTTTTCACAGCTTTCCATCCAACCCAGCCCACTGTCCCATGTTGGTCTGGGACTTAAAAAGAATATGCCAACTGTGGTTCTTGCCTAGCATGTCGTAAAAGGCGACTAATGGTATATCGGGTTTTGGGTGTGTGATTGTGTAGGCGACAGGTTAGCCGCTTGTCACTGCTTTTTCACAATTGTCCATCTGATCCAGCCCGGCTTTATTTTTGGCTGAATGTGGTTGAAGCGGCTCGCTGCCCCTTCGACTCTGCCTACCCCTTCGGGGATCGTGGGCGTGATGTTTTGTATGTATGTATGTATGTAATAAAATATTACAAAACCTGAACGTTTAGATAGCAGTGTATATAGGTTACCTATGTATTTAACTAATATTTAATTCCTGTGGTTATAGATGATGATAAATAAGCTCTATGGATTACAGGTCTCCAGTGACGCTTATGGGCAGGCGATTCCCAATATGTTCTGATTCAGCACTGAGCTTACCGAGAGAAGTGGCGTAGCCTTTTTTTTGAGAGTCCATAAAAAGGGAAAAAGACTGGATTGACATGCACTAAGTCAGTTAAGTTAAATTCGAAATATCCCATTTTGGTCTGGGACTTTAAAAGAATGTGCCAACTGTGTCCCGTGCTTAGCATGTCGTAAAAAGCGACTAATGGTATCGTGTTTTGGCTATGTGATAGTGTAAGCGATGAGATAGCCACTTGTCTTTACTTTTTTTAAATTTTCCATCTAACCCAGTTTTATAATTGGCAGAATGTGTTTAAAGGGGCTTGCTATCCATTTGACTCGGCCTACCCCTTCGGGAATTGATGGCGTGATGTTATGTATGTATGTAAGAATTCGAAGACGTATACCTACAAATATATATCATAGTTCGGCCAGTAGATACTACGTGTTAAGTCCCTTCACAAGCCCATCTAATACGATTCTCGGTGTCGCACCTACGCAACGGCAATTAGATGCGCGTGCGCCGGTGAGTTAGCGCCGCCGCGAGGACGGTCGGCACGCGCTAACTGTTGGCGTAATGAGATGACTCAAGATTGTTTGGTTTTTTATTTGAGAATTTTCGGTAATGTCTAGGAATACTTTGACATAGACTAAACACATGTCTCATATGTGACATGTGTCTAGTCTATGCTATAGGACTCGATAGAGTGTCGCCTCTGTCAGAGCATTATAGCATATGCTATAGGGCTCTGACAGAGGCGTAGCTACCGTGCAGTGTCCCGGGATCCACAGGCTCGGGGGACTGAGGACAATGAGCTTGGACCTTAACTCTTTTCATTATAGTAGCCGCGGCAAAACTAACAGGTACCGTGATGATTAAAATCAACGCTACCTTAAGTGTCTGTAACATCAGAGAAATCGCTGATGCTTTGCTGGCCTTTAAGAAGATTAGATCTCTGACACAGAACAGGTGCTGTTATCTTACGTCGAACCTGTGAGAGTATGGTATTTCCACGGTCGAGTTGGTCAAACTTAACGTTGACACCGATAAAAAACGAATATTTAGGTACGTGCCTCTACCACTCTTCAAAATCTTGGGGTGGTGTGGAGTTTTCATTAAGTTGAATGAGACTTGAGTTGGCGGCAAGTTACTTAAGCAGTGGACTCGCTTGATTTGCTCTGCTAGCTGTCTCGGTACGCAGAGAGCTCTGTCTGCGTATGTTTTCGCTCGCGTATTAGATACAGGTCACTTGATACTTTAATCTCTTGGGTAGCGGCGATTTTCCTTAGGAGGAGGTCTCATGCCTCACAAATGAAATTACTTCGACAAAATCTCGTCATCTCCCTAGTAAACAAAGTGCACTTAACAATTTCAAGCGTCATTTAAACTAATCCCGGCGAAGGAAATCGCCCGTTCAGCCAGAGTCGGTAAGTCACTGGCAGCTTCGCGCGGGAACGCTTCCATAAACAATGCCATTAGCGCGAGCGTTACGCGGCAGATTTTAAATTTGGAACGCGAGCGGCCATTCGTCATGTCGCCGCCGCGCCCGCGACACCGACGCCGCGGCGCTTTCGGTATACGGTGACTGCCCACTTTGATCCTTTCGCGAAAGTCACTTTGTGCAGAAATCTACTGAATATTTTATGGGATGGACATTGCGATATTATGGAAAATGTAAGAACTGTGATGATAAGTTCCCAAACACATTTTATTTAAAATAGGTGTATGTAAAAGAAAAAATCGCAGAAAGGAAGCTACATTGGAAGTAATGCAGCAATGGCAGAAATTATCAAATAACAATAGTCAACCTAAAAAAATGAATATTGAATAGGTACGTATATAAGAAACTTGTATACTTAATGGAAAATAAAAGCGTCTAATTAACATACTGTGCCGAGTTTATAAACTTATTTTGCTCCATTAGGTAAAAAAGCCAAGACCAATAGAGTAGATATTGATACTATTACTAAGTCCTCTCAAAGAACAAAGCAGAGCACAGTCTGGGGAACACATTTTCTGCTTAAATACCTACTTACTAAAATATCAAAAATCTTTAGATTAGATACTATTTTGATTTCCAACCTTAATTGCAAAAACCTAGGCTTGCAATGCTCCAGAATCTGTTAATAAGAATAGGTATCAACTAACCCCAGGCGCAGTATCCGCCATTGACTAATGACGTCATGTGTCCCGCGCAGCGCGATCGCGAGTCGACGGCAAATGACTCGCAATGAATTTAAAATTTGAACTTGGAACACTAACGAGGGAGGCGGTCCGTGAGTTATCGTCGAACTGTCGCCTAGCGGGTGTAAGTGCTTTGTCGTTTGAAAATCGAACGACGGTTATTAGGGCGGGAATTACTGGCTGTTTTTTTTTATTACCTATAGATTGTCAGACTTGTATTGTATGGGAGCACTGGTAGTTCAATCGTAAGGACTCCCGTCTCTAATGCGGATGATGGTTCAAATCCGGTTCCCTTCTTCTTTTAGTTTCTGTCAAAGGATGTCTATGTTACTACTTAGGTACCTACCTACCTACATCAAATTTAATCGTATAAATCTATTGCTGTGTTATGTTTGCAAAAATATTTGGCATAATCTATCAGAAATGTCATTATACTTAGATTATTGCCAGATAGATTCATCATCTTCCTAGCGTTATGTCCCATGTTTAGACGGAGATTTAGCGAGTCTGGTAATTACATTGAAGCGACTGCCGATTTGACCTTCGTAACCCTAAGATAGGGGAACCAGACAATTTTTAGTTCATGGTTACGAATCCAAAGATGTTTGAATTCGCAGGTTTCACCACGATTAAGCGGAGACTACTATCACAAACAGAAAGCATTGGGGTAATTTAACACATTAGATAATCCTGTAAATTTTAAGCCCAAACTCTGCAATTTTTTGGTACCAAAAACATAAAACCAAAATTCTTCAATAGGAATTGGTGAATTTTGGTTTTATGGGTTTTGATAGAGTAAATAGGTTTCATTACATTTTAAAAATGGAATGGAAATCTTCAAAAACTACTTCTAAACCGACCGTACCGTTAGAACAACATTTCCAACCACGAAGTTGTAAAAACTTTCCACTTTTTACGTAGCACGAACAGTGGCCAGTGTTCTCGGGCGAAGTTTAAAAATACACGGAGGCGACGCGGGCGGGCCGATCAATTATTACCTGGCAATTAACACGGCAGGAAGAGCGGGAGTAAACATGCCGTGTGACGTCACTAGACAGCAAGTATCAATATTTAGGTGCTATAGATTTTGGTTTGGGTTTTGTTGATTCTAATAGTTGGCGAAGGAAGTTTTATAACCGATTCAAACCCAGACGGATAGGTCTGGGATTTTTTAATCTGTATGCTTTTTTATACCACTACGGATGAGGGTAAACATCGCGAACCTACACATATACCTAAATAACAGTGAATTGATAACTACGAGAATGTTCCAATTTGTCTAATTTCCTTGTCTATGTCTAAGGGTTTCGGAGCTCACATGGCGATTGCTTCATCGTACTAACCAGATTAGTCAAAGCCAGTGTCATAATCCAAGAGGACTCCAAGAGGAATATAACGTTAGGAAGAAGTTTTTTTTAGTTTATCGCGATACAGACAGACAGGCGCGGCGGGGAGGTCATCCACTATCTAGGAAGAAGTGACTAGCTGTCTGCTAAGGCTGGACGAAGTTTAAAACGTAGATTCTCAAACTATTTAGACACATTTTTTTAAATATGGCCAACCCTCATCTTAGTTTTTAAATTTTAAATTAATCAACCAATGTTATTTTGAAAACGTTAGAAAATTTAAGACTCATTATGTGGTTGAAATTTTTTTACTACTTAATTTAAATTTAATTTGAGTTTCAATATTTTTTTATAGAATATAAATTACGTAAAAAAAATTAAATATCTTTTCACAAAACTTACTTATTACCAGTATCGGATTTGTTAGTCCCTAAGCCTGTCCTGTATGACAGAATATTTGAGAAACACTGGTTTAAAGCAATTCCCGGGTCGCGGCTAGCCCGGGACCCAGCGGGATGCAGATGCGTCCAATTAACCACCGGTAGGTACGGACGGACAGACGAATTAACTATGCGAAATGTGCCTTGATTGCCTATCAGCTCACAGCCGACTTGGCTAACTTAATCTAAGCGAGGATGCAAGGTAATGTCACTTAAGTTAACCAGGATTTTAAATGGAAGTGGGAAAATATCTACCTATTGCCTTTTTGTTTACTTATCATCAGAAACGTAAAAATCAGTAATATGTCTATACATTTATAAATAAATTAATACTAAAATATCAGACGACAAAACATACATTGATCTGACTCCGAGGTAAGTAGCTTAAGCACTTGTGTTACGGATATCAGAATCAACAGTGGTATTACAAATATATACTTAAATATTGGCAATTAACACCCAGACACAGAACAAACACAAGTATTCATAAACGAATGTTGTCCTGGGTGGGGATCGAACACACAACTCTTCGCGCATAGGGCAGGGTCACTACCGAATGCGCCATCGAGCCAGTCAATAAGTTATAAGCAGAAGCTAGTATCTACTGGATTCACTCATCTACACATATCTAGAAATGAATAAAATTTAAGTATCCGTTTGTAATATGATCATAACATAGTCTATAGTTAGATGGTAGACGCTTTAACGTAATAACCAGACCTACTAAACGTTAAAACCAATACAGACGATTGGTTATATCTAATGCTATATAGACAAAGCAAAAAAAAAGTCGGTCGGATTTCCCTACCTCTATTTTGAAAACGAGCTTCACCTTCCTCTCACATTCCATCAGTAAGTAAGTAGGTATCCGAAACCTCCACATAGTTACCACAATCCACCTCAACCCTAAAAAGCCGCACTACACTCCCAGGCCGTCGTAAACCTAAAAAACAAACTACCAACCCTTACCGACCCCAAATAATAAAAATAAAACGACACTAAAAAAGGTATAAAATTGTCCAATGCCGGCAAATGAAATGGAATGCAAATGTAAGTGAGTGAGGTGAAATAAACAAATGGCACGAGGAGGGTCTGAGGGCTTTTATAGAGTAGGAGGGTCAGATGATGGACGCCGGAGTGCTTCAGCTCAATCTTGGTTTTATGGGAATTCTTCAGGGAGATGGGTGGGCTTGAGAGCTAGATCCTGAAAGATGGGTCTACCTAAATGAAAATTAGAATGCGTTTGTTTACATAATGCACAAGTAGTTAAACAACTCTGTCACATGCAGGGCCGTCGTTAACCTATTGAAGGCCTTAGACACATTATGAATGTAATAGATTTTTCGGCAAAAAAAGATCAGTCTAATTCTAAAGAACCTGCTCCTTTTTATTTAAGTCGGTTAAACATTAGATGACTTATTGGAAACCGGACCCTTAACACGTGCCAAAGTGTCCAGTGGGAAGGCTTTGTCCCATGTTGGTCTGGGACTTAGAATGTGCCTATGATCCTTGCCTAGCATGTAAAGGCGACTAATGGTGAATTGGGAGTTGGGTTTATGACTATGTAGGCGTCGAGCTATCCACTTATGAGTGCTTTTTCATAATTTTTCATCTAACCTAGTTACCCACATTTTATCTGTGGTTAAATGTGGTTTAATGAGCTTGTTACTCCTCGGCTTCTGCTTACCTCTTCGGGTATTCTGGGTGTGATGGTATTTTTGCACCTACCTACCTATATCTACTGTAGAAACAGTTGCCTATATACTATGGGTATTAAAAATAAATATAAATCTCCCACATCACATTCATTGATCTGAATCCGAGCTAAGTAGCGTAAGCAATTGTGTTCCGGATATCAGATTCAACAGTACACATATTAACACCCAGACACAGAACAAACACAAGTATTCATCACACGAATGTTTGTCCTGGGTGGGGATCGAATCCACACTCTTGGCGCATGGGACAGGGTCACTACCAAATGCGCTATCGAGCCAGTCAACTTACATATAGATAATGATAGATTGCCTCGTGTTTCTTCAGGTACGTTTTAACTGTTCACACGTCCCATATAGGTATGTATCTAAATAGTTTGTCACGTCATAGTCCCGTGACACAAGTGACAACAGTCACTAACCCTAAAAACCTGTTGATCGGTCCTTACGACCGACAGTAAAAGTTTATGTCACTAACCCTCTCCAACACACCCTTTTATTTCCCAGGGCTTTTTATACCCTCATACTTTAAGGCTGTGGTTTTAGGGCTTTCCGGGAACGTACTTAAAACCATCGTATAAATTACGGAATCAGTAGTTAAGTTCATGAAGTGTGTTTGTTAAGTAAGTATGTAATAACTTTTATTTGAGTTAGGTTTACTTTTGTTCCCTAAAGTTTGATCTTGGGTATAGCTCAGAATAAGGAAAGTGATTTAGATGTTAAGATTAAATGCTTACATGTTCCTATAACGTTTTCCTTTTGATGTCCCATCTCATGTCTAATTTTAAGGTAGGTATAGCTTTACTAAGATATACTTAGTTTAAAAAAATATTTATGAACACTTACTAAATCAGATACCTAAAGTAGATAAGGGCCAAAAACAACCATCAAACAGTCAACGGGAAATACTTAGTACTTACATACCTAGAACTTACTTAAAATGAAAAATAATACTTACCTATCTATCTCATTTTTGTATTATCATGTAATGAATTCCTTTTTTAATTCATCACAGATAACCTCACAGGCAAAACATAGTTCACAATATCAGCGAGATGCCCAAAGTAGGCAAGTACCAAAGACAACATCAATTAAGTCTGTGTGGAGCGGTGGCGCGAAGTCATTTGTCACAGGCGCGCGGCGCCCAATCAATAGTTCCGCGCAACTCGCTCGGGCGGCGACCCGCGACACTGGCCCGAAACGGGCACGACATCTCCCGCCCGCTGCGAAAAAAGTGGAAGCCCGGTTCCATTTTAGAATTCGGAATGTTAGAAACGATTTCTAAGCTACAAAAGCAAAAAAATAAACACAGTTGCATTTTTAAATTTGGAATTTACTTTCTAAGGTAAAAATAAAAATACTTATGTAGTCCCAATTTTGAATAGAAATTCGCAGTCAGCGTTTGCGATTTTAAATTTGGATGTGGAACGCGGATTATTTATTCAAAGTTCCTGTCGAGAGAATTTCTCTAGTTCTATTTTGAAAAGAGGATTGTGGACTATGAAGATAACAACTTATCATAATAAATTAAAAATACAACTTCGTGTTTGTTTTTCATTACCTATCCTAGGTAAATTAGATCTTAAGGAGGCTACGTACCTACCTAGGTAGGTTTAAGTAGAACACAAATAAACAAGTTGTTAGATACTAAAATATCAACTAGAAAAAATCAACATGGGCTAAGTACTTGATTATTTTATTACAATAGGTAGGTAGGTTGATACTTGGACTAAAAATGGGACCTTATCTATTCGTTTCTTAGACTACCAACCATCCTTTTTTAAAGTAAGTAACTAATTAATTTAAATAAGGACGGTTCTAGTTCAGACCAAGCACAGTTTACGCCATGTTTAAAGTAGGAAGCAATTCTACGGCAATGCGCCAAAGATTTAGATAGGTAGGTATGCGACATCCTTTGTTACGAACAAAACGTATTTATCTACCTACTTATAAAATAGATGCTTTAAATTTTATTTTAAGTCTTTTGGGTTGGATAAATATGTTGTATCCAATATGTGTATGTAGGTACTTAGACGATATGTCTAAATGAAATATTGGTTAGCAAAAGCAGCTAAAAGAAATGTTTTAGGTAGGAACATTTGAGTTCACTATACAATTTTCCACCAAAGAATGACAAAGAAAACTTATAAGATATTTGTTTATTTTCAATCATAGTCTCAATAACCGATAGCGAATATATTAACAAACTTTGAAGTTCTACCTCCGCCCACATTGAACTTTGAATTTAAATTTAGAACACGTCCGCGTTCTAATTTAAAATTCGTGGGCGTGGTCCGGCCAATGGCAGATGTCGCGCGCTGCGACACGGTGACACTTTCAGCCAATCGGACGGCGGAGCGCGTGGGAGTCGGTGACACTTTAGACCAATAGTTGTGGAGACGCCCACGTCGCTTAGAATCATTTTACGGGTTTCTATTTTGATGCTCTAAAATTAAAAACGATATCTTCTGTTTTTAATAAAATGACGATGTTTCATTTTACGATTGTGGTTTTACATTTTGTAGTGATTTGAGAATAGTAATATGTTTTATGCCACGCATTGGCAATATAAAAACAATCATTTTGTGTAAGTAAACAAAATATTGTTTTTTGTCTTCAGGCTAAAACGAGATAGATATCTATCTATAATAGGTAACATAATTAACTAAATCTAAGCAACTTTTTTCACGTACCTAATTTTGATGTGTATGTAAAACTAAGTAGTACGGCTAATCCTGCAACAGAACTGAGTTTTTTTTCAGCAAAAAGTTGGTTGATTAATATCTAGGTACCTACATAACGGCATTTGTCTCACCAATTTGGACCGGTGGATAGCTTGCTGTCTAATTTACATCATAAGTACCATATAATCAATGCTTATCTACTATTTAGAAATAGATCATTTGTGAAGATACTTACCATTCGTATGTATCTAATAACTTCATATTATACAAATAAGTAAGTATTATATGACAATGTGCCTAAGTAGGTAGGTACTTACATAAATATGCGATAGCAAACTTAAAAATGTCGCTCTTTTTTGTCTTGCATTCCTTGAGAATCCATATGTAACCACAAAAAGTGTCACACAAAAATATTACAATGACATCTTTAGCCAATAAGAAAGCGACCTGTCGTCATTGGCTAGCGGTGACAGCGTCGCCTAGTTGTCACCGTTTGTCGCGTCCCAAGAAACGGGACAGACATACCGGCACAGAGACGCGAAAGAGCGGGATAGGGTTACGTAATCCGGCTCTCTATGAAAAAAATATTGCGTGAACCTTTGAATTTGGAACGTCGATTTTGAAATTAAAATGTTGCGTGGAATTTTGAATTTGGAATGCGAGTGGCAACTTTTTTTATGCTACCGGCGGCGATGGCGTGCGATTCTGAAAGCGTGCTCCTGGGATTATCGAATTTTGAAATTGGAACAATTTGGCTATCTGGGCACGAGCTTCTGTTAGCATCCGAATAACAATTCTGTTGCGTGCTGTTATTTTTTATGCATGCGTCAGCGTTGCGTTTTGTGTTTGGTATACGAATATAATTCAGGTAGACATACATACCATATAAGTGGCCAGTTTAAAGTTAACAAGTCGAATGCAGAAAGTTAAGTGCAATACTTATATTTTTTTAATCCGAATTGCCGATACTAAATTAATGTTTGTGTTTATTTTGGCATGTCGCCCTGTTTTTAGCCAGGGGTCGCTTTGACCGTGGTCCTTAATTTAGCGAGTCTGCTATTTGTTTTATTTTTATATTTATTATGAAGTACTAAATCATTACCTTTGTGTAAATACTTATACTTACCTAGGTAACTATTAGGTAGTTATGTATCTAATAGTTATTATGACACTTAATTGGAACTTTAAGTCTCTAATGACATTACCTACTATGAAAATAAGTTACCTTTATCAATAAGTACTTAGGTACCTAATACATATGTAAGGATCGTGCCATATGGCGTTCGGTTCTCTCTGCCTACCCCACTAGGGAAGTGGCGTGAAGTTTAGTTAGTTAGTTAGTTAACAATAAGTAATTCATAACCTTGTGGTAACTTTCGTGTCTTCGTGTTTTTTGCTTTTCAAAAGTAAGTAGGTAAGTATTGTAACTCTAAGTAGGTCATTACGACATGTCGGTAGGTAATGGTGCGTTTTGTGGGGTACCGCGTACCGCCGTGGGGTACCCAGGCTTCTTGCAGATAATGGAGTCGAGCATTGTTAGTGGCGACAATAAGCCCGACACACTTACGGAAATTGAGCTGTTTGTTTGTGGAAGCCAATTAAAGATGGATGGGATGTTGTAACACTTGGACCCGTTATTTTAAAAATGATGGGAAATTGCGTGCTTTTAGTTATGTATTTTTCCATCTACGTAGGGTTAGATTCTGTTTCACTATAATCATCTAGATTTTATTAAAAAAAATACGTAAGTAGACTTGTTAAATCTGAAATTTGGCAAGACAGGTCATTAAGTGAAAGTGAGATGTCCATATTGTTCATATCGTAGGTACCTATCTATAATCTATACCTAATATACTTAGATGTAGGTAATCTCAATAGGTATATCTACCTAGTACCTACGAGTATCTATACATTATACTTAGATTATATCTACCTATTTGTTGCTAAAACTAGAAAATACTAGCCAACCTACATCATCATTACTATCGCATCCTTCACGATAAGTAGGTAAAGTACTGTCAACAAGTTCTACAATGCATTGCTCTGTTATTTCAATATTTTGAATTAATAACGTGGTACGCTTACAATGTAAATTATTCTCTAATAATCTCTTCGATCACGAAATTTTAAACATTTCACATTCTCACGTGTGCCTTCGAAAATTCTCATAATTCCAAATTCAAAATCTTTTTTTTTATCAACCGTCTTCGCCATTCTGTCTTTCAGCCAGCACGCGCTTGTCGCTTCAGGGCGTGATGTACTGTGAGAACTCTCTTTCATGACTATAACGATGCATCGATTATTCGATTAAAAATACCGATTAATCGACATAATTCGCTAGCGTGATCGACCGCCGCGGGTTTGGGATACCGAATTCGGAATTCAAAAAGCGAACGCTGGGATTCTCATGACAAATCGAATTTTTCGGCTTCTGTGCATTTTTGCATTGTGATTTGGCGTATTTTATGTGAAACATTTCGACGATTTGCATAACAAATTGTTATCGTTGGGAGTGTTTGATTGGTGGGACATTAACATAATATTTGGTAGGTATGTGAGGGAGCACGGATTATCATATTCCTGACGTGACTGCGTTCGAGAGGCTTCTTGAGAAAAATGCACTGTCCTTTTTGAATTTTGCGTTTTGTTTAATTTTCTTGTTGAGACAAAATGAGGTAGGACGTTTATATTGGTATGTGGCGAAGATTCATCGTTCTTTATTGGAATGGTCTAGAAAAAGGTACAACGCTCCTTTGATTAGTGTCCTATTTATATAAGTAAGTAAGTAAGTAGTAGCAGTTTATCAGTAACAATAAATAAGTAGAAAGACTTTAATTGTTCTGGCCATTATCTTCCCATTTTTAAGTAAGTAGATAGTAGATTCGCTTAGTCGTAATCTAAAAAAAAAAACGAATCTTGTTATGTCTAAATTAGAATATGTGGGTAGGTAATACTTAACCCTTTAGTAGAGAACAGACAGATAAGTATTGTTACTTAGGTACACATTTTATACTTAGTATTTTAATGAGCAGGTTTCTTCACTATGTTTTATTGAGAGCTCGTAGTATTGATTCCTACTTTTCTACTAAAATAAGTTTTTGAATAAAAAAATATAGATAAGTACGTAGGTACATACTTACAGGGTAATCTTTAACCTGATGGAGGCCCTGGGTATATTATTAAATTAAGTAATATGTTTCATCTTCCTAGCGTTATGTCCCTTGCTTAGACGGGGTCCGCTTTGACCATTATCCAGGACTTAGCGAGTTTGGTAATTACATTGAAGTGACTGCCGATCTGACCTTCGTAACCCTAAGATAGGGGAACCAGACAATTTTTGGATCATGGTTACAAATCCAAAGTTGTTTGAATTTGCAGGTTTCTTTACATGTTTTCTCTCACCGTCGAGCTAGTGGTATGAATACGTACATAGATTTAAAAAATCTAGAGGTACGTGCCTGGTTTTGAACCCGCACTCCTCGGTTAAGAGGCGTGTGTCCGTATCATTGAGCTACCACCGCTCTAAATTAATATATTTGTGGGTAATAAATGTCGATGATCCATTGGTAATCTAAAACTAGGGGGCCCTCTAGATCGTGGGGGCCCTTGGCACGTGCCCAAGCGCCCAGTGGGAAAAAGGGGATAATACGTGTACCTGTTCCGCTTGAACTTATCTACGTCCTTCAAATATGAGGCGATTGCTCTATTCAGCTATACTTAAACGCATTTAAACTAAGATTAGGGTATTTGGGTCACCTTGAAACCAGAAGGTTCTATTGTCAACCTTGAGACGCGGCGCCCGCAGCAGCCACAGTCGTCCAGCCCAGAGAATTATAACTGTTGCGCAGGCGCATCGCGTGCGATATGGCGACTGGGCCGCGGATTTACTACAGCTATGAGGAGCTAGATACTAGATGTATGACATACCTAAGTATGGTTTATGGTCCAGCGGCCCTGACAAATACTTATCTACTTAATACTTAGTAGGTAGGTATCCTATTCACCGATTTCGGTGATTGACGGTGGCCCATCTCAACGGATATTAGCCAACTACTAGAGAGAAGACGTGAATTTTGAGTCACAGGGAAGAAAAATCTTCAACTTCCCGACTCTGAGCTGGTACCGAGAAATTTTAATATAGAAACACCCAGTCAGAAATGTTTCCCAATCTCGTATTCGAATCCTGTGTCTCTTGGATTTAACTGTCCTACCATTAGACCAACGAGGCATAGAAATATTATTAATGTATTTAAATAGGTTTCGTAAATCCGCCGCAAGATGGTAGCTTCTAACTCCGCAACACAAGCGGTATCGCCCGGACCGCCCCGGGCGGCGTCACGCGACCGACATGTGCAATATGGCTCCAGTGGCCCTGACTTTATTATCATAGACTCTAATATAATTGTAGACCTCAAAATGCCCCCGAACTGGCTATAAGAACTTAAATATGGGTGGGTAGATATTTGAAAAAAAAATGAATAGAAAAAGAAGATTGAGTCTCTGTATAAAATGTCCACCAGATGGCTTAACTTATAATCGTTGGTACTACTATCATATCTGCTAATATTGTATCTAGTCTTCTAAAATGCCACGAAATCAGCTAATTTAAGAACTCCAAAAATAAAGCCGTTTTGATATAAATAAGTACTTATTTTGTGATTGATTATTCTTTACCTAAAAGTTGTCTCGTAGAGACAGTTTACAGAAATAAGACCGCTTAACTTATATCTACATCCGACGACTTCCATATATTGTATCCTATGGCATCCATTAAAGATACATCGCTAAGTATCTACTCCACTACCGAATTTCCTTACCCCAAACACCCCGATATTAAATCACTACCGATATCATGCCCAACCCTAAATTGCCTAACGTCTGGTCGTAATAACCCCACCGGCTCCCTAAGAAGCCACACGCTCATTATGGAGAAAAAAAATAGCGGTCTAGAAAGCCCCATTTCGAACTTTTCAAATTCAAATTCGGAACTCTAAGGCTGAGTGTACAGAGAAGTCATTGGATTATGGCATGAGACGTTAAAGTCAAAAGGAATCCTAAATGCATAAATAATTACCGAATGACAATACATTTTGCATTTTTTATCATATGTGATCGTAGTGTTAAGAAAATTATTTAACACTAGCTTCTGCCCGCGGCTTCGCTCGCGTGGTACATCGACGAAAAATAGCCTATATGTTATTTGGGTATGAGCTATATTATTCTAAAGTTTCATTAAAATCCATTAAGGAGCTTTTTTTGTGAATGAGTAAAAAACAACCATCCATACATACAAATTTTTAGCATTTATAATATTAGTAGGATTTGGTATACTTAGTTTAATATAACGTAATTAATCGACAGGCATAGACTTCCTAAAGATATTTTTGCAAAAGCTAATTTAAACAGAATTCTTGAACAAAATCCTATCACATAAATGTGAAATATATCAGTAATTAGTAATGTTGATTGGCTCGATGGTCGAGTGGTCAGAGACCTGGCCACACAACCAAGAGTCGCGGGTTCGAATACCGCTAGGGGCAAATGTTTCGTACGATGAATATGGACATTTGTACTCGAATCATGGATGTTTATAAACGAATTTAAGTATATCTATGTGTTCACCTAGAATCCATAGCACAAGCATAAGCTTAGTTTGGAACTAGGGAATTGGATAATTTATTATTTATCTATTGAACGATTCATTGTGTCAATAAATGTTTGTTACTGTTTCACATAAAAACTAACTGTTGAACGGGTTAAAAAAGCACAGCGCATAAGCGCATATTTGCCTTGACCTATCAACGCATAAGCTATTTTTATTTCACATCGATAGCAGATCTAGAATTCTACGCGAAAAAGCAGGCAGACGTTAACTAAGTACCTGCCTACATTATATCTAGTTTTGTGTATCACCTAGGTAATTAGCTGTTGCTTTCGTATTTCTAGCATTTAATCGAAATTGTTGCGCAAATCTTTACTCATGGTTACTTTTACATTTTAACAATTTCTAACAATAAGTAGTAGATAATTAAATTTGTTGTTCTGTAAAAATAAAATAAGTAAATTAAGTACTAAGTACTTAAAAGTTGAAAAACGTTTTAAATTATCTTCTGTTTGAATACTCATATACGTACCTGAAATGAATATATTTTTTTTATATCGTGCAAATAAGGCTTCGATATTCTCGATGAAGAGTCTCAAATGGTACATAGTCTGTTAACACGTAGCAAGATGTGCACAATGATTCGCGCTGTGTACACGCGGCCTTTGGTCGCCGCTTGCGTGACGATACTTTTTAAAAATAGAAGGCTCGTTCTTTTTGCGAATTAGAAGTGTTCTCTCTTCAAAACAAATTGCTGACAAGCGGGACGTTCGAATTTCTTATTTTGAATACGGCAGCCGTTTGAGAACAAACTTATCAATGTTCACTTTTAAATTACTTTAGACTTTATAGCGTTTAGTTTAAGGTTTATTTCGGTGGTTGAGTTAAGTTGGTTGTTGAGTATTTTGAATTTAATTCGTTGTGCGTTTCGGATGCAAATGGCGCTGATGAGAGTTGATTATGTAAATGCGGACTGTGCGCTTTGTGCGGGTTTCGAGAAGTGCGTATTGTTTTGACCGTGATAGCGGACTGATATACCTAATATTATTACGATATGCAGGAGTGAGGATAAAGGTAATTTAATGCCTATGTGGTGAATTATGGTGTATACTTAGGAGGTTTACGCAGGATTATTTATTATTATTATTTGATTTATTATTTATTGATAAATTATTTATTAATTTACGCAGGTGAATTGGCTATGATACGACGTTATCATAATATAGATTACTATGGTTGTATCTAGTGTTTAAAATAGAAGGAAGTGTATTTATGAGGCAATATGTGTTTTAATAGACAAATAATTCCGAGTAATTCTATTCTAAAAATAACCAAATAATTACATACTTAGATAATAATGTTTTTTTTTGTGTTCTTCAATTAGGTACCTGATCTACCTACTTGTTACACAAAATTTAAATTTTCAGAAATTATTCTATATTTAGCTGCTTAGATAAATTGTTATGTCTAAGTTTACCTGCCTGGTAGGTGTAACACTCTACCCAAAGGATTTAGTACTAATAGCCTAAGCATGTTAGGTACATATAAGATCTAATTAGTTAGAGAATTAGAGTACCTAGTTAGATATATTAAAAGTGTACATATATTAGTTAGTGACAAGGCAAGTGTAGTAGGACATTAATTAATGGAGGATTTTAAGTTTCGGATAGTGCCCAATATACTATTAATCGCCTTTTTATGCTTGTGAATGCTCTTTAATGCTAGGTGAAGGACAAAGTTTCTAGGTACAACATTTTTAAGTCCCAGACAGACGTACGAATGAAATTATCATTTGTAGTCTTATTAAACCTACATAGAGATATGAGGCAATTAAGGAACACATTATACAACCTGTGCCTTAAGTTTCATACCTCCAAGTTTTATATCTATCTAGGTAAATACCTACTAAGTTACCAACTAATAAATAAAACCCCGACTTATTACTAATCTCAAACTTTCCACACTCGATATCAATTCGCAGACCCCTCGAACAAAGTAACGTCCGATAATTGGAAATTTAAAAATTAACAAGGTCTCGTCACGCGACAACGGCGTGACGTCGCGTGACGCGTGCCCGCCCGCGTGACACCCAAATGTCATGCGCAGGGTTGACCGACACTTGGGAATGGCGAGTGGCATAGGTGAATTTATTACTGAGATTACACTTCTTAGCTTTTGATTTCGTTTGGAGTTAAAGACTGAGACTTAGAGTGGCATTGGTGTTTTTTTACTGACGTAACAGTTCTGAACTTTTCCTTTCGTTTAAAGTTGAAAACTGAGAATTATCAATTTTCCAGACTGACACATCAATGCCCTAGTCCCAAACTAAGCTTGTGCTTGTGCTATGGATACTAGGTGAACGGATAGACATACTTAAATATGTTTATCAACATCCATGACTCGGGTACAAATGTCCATGTTCATCATACGAAACATTTCACCGGAATTCGAACCCGCGACCCTCGGTTTCGGTTAGTGTCTCAGGCTACTCGACCAACGGGCCAGTTAACTTATTTGATTTATCTCGTTTAAACGAAGACAGGATTGGTTGATTGATAATTCAAAAGTACCTACGTTTCTACATAGTACTCACCTCTGTATTTTTTTACCAAATAGGACTTATTTAAACCATGACCAAAAGCATAAGGAGGAAACCTCCACATATAGATTAGTACGTCGACGCCGTCATGCTCATAAGATTATTTATATTAGATACTAGCTGTTTCCCGCGACTTCGTCCGCGTAAACTAATATTTCTGTATCCTACAAAAGCTGTGAATTTTTCCGAGATAAAAGTAGCTTATATGTTATTCCAGAGTATAATCTATCTCTGTGCCATATTTCATTCATATCCGTTCAGCAGTTTTTGCGTGAAGAAGTAATAAACATACACACTCACAAACTTTCACTTTTATTCGACTGGCCCGTTGGTCGAGTGGTCAGAGACCCTGGCCACGAAACCAAGGGTCGCGGGTTCGAATCCCGCTAGGGGCAAATGTTTCGTGTGATGAACATGGACATTTGTACTCGAGTCATGGATGTTTATAAACGTATTTAAGTATGTCTATCCGTTCGCCTAGTATCCATAGTACAAGCGTAAGCTTAGTTTGGAGCTACGGAATTGGTGTGTTAGTCTGAAGAATTTATTTTAATTTATTTATTATTTATAATATTAGTGTGATACTTGTATAGACTATAATTTGTGAATTACACAAACTCAGCAACTGTTTAGTATTTAATTAACTAACTAGGTAGATAACGTTTATTTTTGCGTATGTATTTTTAAAAATGTATCTAATTATTTTCACTGAATTTGATCATCATCTTCCTAGCGTTATGTCCCGTGTTTAAACGGGGTCTGCTTAGACCATGATCCAGGATTTAGCGAGTCTGGTAATTACATTGAAGCGACTGCCGATCTGACCTTCGTAACCCTAAGATAGGGGATCCAGACAATTTTTGGATCATGGTTACAAATCCAAAGTTGTTTGAATTTGCATGTTTCATCACGATGTTTTCCTTCACCGCCGAGCTAGTGGTATAAATACGTACATAGATTTGAAAAATCTAGAGGTACATGCCCGGGTTTGAACCCGCACTCCTCGGTTAAGAGGCGCGTGTCCTTACCATTGAGCTACCACCGCTCTATTTGGCTGAATTTGAAATTCACTAATTCCTTATTACCATTTACTTTCCAGAATAAAGAAGCCTTTATTAATTTTGAACAATGTATATGTTTTTATAATAGCAAATGAACGTTTATAAACGGTTAAGTTGTTTTTGTAGTATACCCATCACGAACGAATAAACAGTCTTAACGGTCCTCTTTATAACATCAGAACAGGTACTAAGAGATAATATTATTACTTCTGTGGCTAGGGCCAGCCCTAGGCGAGTTGGGCCGACAAGTGAATGTCGCGCGATGTCAGGCGCCGGCGTGTGTACACAGCGCCTTACTCGTAGCGCCGTAGTGCGTAGCAGACGTTTGACAGGCTACCTTTGATGGAAGTTAAGTCGATTTTAATGAGACTTTATTTAATTTGGACCTAAGTCTGTTAGATAGATAGATATATTCTTTATTGCACGAAAAACAGATACAGAAATAAGGATACAAACAAAGACAATACAATTTAGGCGGTCTTATCGCTAGAAGCAATCTCTTCCAGACAACCTTCAGGTAGAGGAAAATAAGCTATCGAAACGAGAGGGGTAGGGCCGTGCAGTAAATCATATTACTTTAATAATTATAAAAGGGGTACAAAAGAAAGGACGATACAATACTTAAATAATTATACTTATACATACAAACATGAATACAACTGCGTAATTGTGTAAATATCAAATAGTATATACAAACAAATACAAAGCTACAATACATAACTTATACTTATACCAAAAACTGTATCATGGGACGAGCACCAAACAACAGCTTTATGTGAAAGAGAAAATTAATTAATTAATTATTATAATAACTCATTCGATTAAATTTTTGGGGAAATGTGGTTTAGGAAGCTTTTCTATCGCTCTTTGGAATGTGCCTACCTGTGCGGAATGGCAGGCGTGTTGGTATCTTTATAGTACCTATGCATTACATTATAATTGGTAAACATAATTCATCGTTTGTTTGATGACTTTATTATGTCTGCTTACGTCATGAATAGTAACTTGAAAGTGCACTAAGAGTTTTCTACCCTATAACTTGAGACATGCAGGTACAAAGTGATCTTTATTTATCATTTAAATTATAAACTTGGTAAATCTGATAGCTTGACATATTAGTATTGATATTATGCTACAGTAAATAGCTTTGGACTTGTATTAAAGAATTAAAATTTTTAATTTATCATAATCAACGTAGGTTCAATATAGATACATATTTGTTCCATCAACAGCTTTTTGTCCCGTGATATTTGCAGAGATCGAACCCGCATCCCTTTCGTTAAAAGCAAAATCGGTATCACGGTCTGACGCTCATCTCAGAAAAATGGGTCAGATTTGTCTTGGCATCCCAGGTCTGACACGTTTCAAGTACAAAAAGGATTCCCCATTCCCAGAATCCTTCTCTGATCTCACCCACGAATCTCTCAAAGGAAGCTTTTTTCTCGAAATTGTTATTTCTTAAAAATACTCTTTAAGCCGGGCTGGTTTTAAATTCATAAATCACCCGAATAAGCGTCTTCTTGCTACTGGAATATTAAAATTACGCCTCAGGCTGTTTGCAAGCGAATTCCTTAGCCTCGCTCGCGGCGAAGATTTTAGACGAATGTAGTGATGTTATTTTGGAAGAGCGTCTTAACTCTTTGATGTGGAATTTATAATGGCAATTTAATTTTAGAGATGACAAATGTTTATTGGAAGATCGATATTAAAAATGTTCTAGTTAATGTGATATATATGTCTACACTATATCCGGAACATCTTTAGAGCTTTTTTTATTTTTTTCTACAACTCAAGTAGCGAAATTCGCGAGCGCGCGAGTTGGCACTTTTCGATTTTACCTACTTTTTTTGTCGTCAACTCGCGCGTTTATACTTGGACTCTGACTACCCCTTCGGGGATTTCGGGCGTAATAGTGTAGGTATCTAATGTTGGTATACTTAGGTATATGTAAATAAAAAAGTGTAGATATATTTTTTAAAACATTTTATTACTGTCGTTTGGCAAAAGGAAGAATAACATGCTTCGTTATTATAATACAAGATTCTTAACTTACAATTTAATACTTTTTGGTTCTTACTCGAGATTTATATTACAACTTCTATCGCGGTAGTGTGCGATGACCACATTGGCGTAATAAAAATTGTCTGACGAATTCTAATTGCCTTCAAATTAGCCTATTACTTCCAAATTAGGCTAATTGTATCGTAACCTTGCTTAAGCCAGGGTTAAGAGTTAACATTGTGTTAAATAGATCATATTAATACAATCATTGTTAACACTCACCACCGATTAACGCAAATTGGACGTAACGACTAATTCGTAGACATTTACGCCATTATTTGACAGTTCGGTGACATTTAGCACTCAAATGTCATTGTCAAGTGCTGCCATTACGGTTTTTGAACGCGAACGTGGTCAAGGCAATATAGTAAATAATGACGGGTAATGTACATACAATTTTTTATGAAGATTTCGTAATTAGCACCAAAATAGCAAGAGATATGAATATTAAGATTCAATAATAAATATTTTTCGTAGATCGTTTTGTGATTATATCCTTACAGAATTGAATTAAGTTTTATATAATATAGATTAATGTACGTAGATAGAAAATTTGAGTATATGATTTAAATAATTATTGCTTTAAAGGTTTCTTAACAATTGCGATAAATAGATTACAGCAAACATGTTTACCTACTAAAAAATATTTTATTTAAACGACTTGCAAATAATTACTAAATAACTAGCGACCAAAAATGGTTGTTATTTCCAAGTCTCTTGCTTTCACAAAACGATCTATCGCTTCCAATACATTTTTCACAAGTATTTAGTTACGTATTAAGTTATTAATAAGGGCAATTTATTATGATTTTTGGAAACAAAAGAGTACAAGATGAGTCTGATAGGAATGTGTCATATAATTGACAATTGCAATACGGTTTCCTTAAATCATAATGAATAACCTGTTATAATTACATATTGAAGTCTTTGAACATTTTAGCCATAACTTTGTACACTCATTTAATACTTAATTTATATACATTTTATTGCACAAATTATTACTATGGAATGTTGAATTTTTTACACAAATATAAAAAAAAATACTTAAATTAAAAACACTAGAACTTAATTATACATATTCAATCACTATTTTACAAATAACTTTAATTTACATTATGAACCTTAAATATCACCGAAAATCGCGTTACATTCATACAAATTATTATTTACAGATATTTTTATCACACCACACCTTACTGAATGAATTCTATGAGAATTAAAAGGTACTGGTATGTCGAAACTCTAATCTAGGTATGTACTATTTGGTAATTCTAAATAACATCACAAATGCACTGGAAATTTGACTGCAACACTGAAGCTGGTTAAAGCAATGTGCATACAACTGCAAAATTGCGGAAAATGGGTAATGCTGTTGTGTGTTCATTGCTTTAGACTGTTGAGTATTATTTCTTTTTATTGAGGTCACGAAGGATTAGGGACTCTGCCGTTTTGTCTTCTTGCGACGTGGGACTCGTAGTGAAGATTCCTCTTGGTCCTGGATAAGAAAGCAGCAGTACAGCCGCTTACTGTGCATCGGTGGAGAGCCTGCACATGCACACTTTCGCAGTGGACCTTCAGGGTTATCAGGTCTTTGAAGCTTTCTCTACATCCACGGCAAGGGTAGCTCCCATCCTTGTTTGGTCGGGGAGCCTCTTCTTCAATACAGTAATTCAACTTACGAGGAAGAGGAGGAGAGTAGTTCTGGCTTTGGCAACCGAATGCGTTCAAGCTTGGAGGTAGGAAACCTAGAGGTAGAGGAGGAAAGTTGGGTAACATTCCGAAAGGAGCGAAGAGAAATGGGTGCTGTGCAAACATGTCTCTGTTATTCAGGTAAGCTTCGGGCAGTTGAAGAGGCGGGTACGGTGGGCTGAAAGGTAGGTGCTGGAAATTTCTCATCTTATCAGACTCCTTCGCTCTGTAGTATTTGTGCGATTCAATGTAAGGCACGGCTCGTTCTTCCTCATTGAACCTTGCTATTAGTTCCATCTGTTCTCGAGTCTTCTCTAATATCCGAGATGGAGACTCATCACAGATCCTCAGGTCATCCGAGGACAGAATCTTCCTGTGTAGGTTTTCATTCCCACTGTGCCGGTCTCTGCCTTGCCTCGATGGGAAAGCGGCTCTGCAGCCCTCAATGTTACATTTGTACATTAACTTTAAATGAGCATTTTGATAATGATTCTTCAGGAGATAGACGTTTTGTGAGATCTTGCCACATACTGTACACCGTCGCGGATTCTCGTGGTCTAAGGGTACGTCAGTCGTGCTTATAAAGAATCCACTATCGAAGTGCCCGTATATTTGCCCTTGCGCATCTTCCGAGGCATAATCGAAACTCGATACCGACGAGGACGGCGATCTATCCGAATAATCTATCGAATCGTTCAATGATAGGTTGAAAGGTCCAAGCGAGCTATGCATATCGGTCTTTCTCAAATTAGGGAAATCGCCTTTGGATAAGCTTTCTAATCGCTTTAAAGCGTTCTCTGAAGAAAACTGTTCGTCGCTAGTCGGAATATTGTCGTTTGTTTTGTACTTATCGGGTTTATCGACTGGTTCCTCCTTGACCCGAAGATCTTGAACACCATAATTTACGTCCATAGGCTCATCTTTGACTGGAGTGAATTCGTCTTTAACCTTAATGGTGTTAACGATTTCTTTAGGCTGTTTGTGTATATTCCCACTTTCTTCGCAGCCTTCAGTTTTAACTCTCTTGAGATCCATTGCGCTATAGTTTTCCTCGATTTTATCTTCAGATTTGTCATTTTCTTTCGAATTTTCTTCTGATTCTTGATTGTTTTGTAAACGAGTCGGGTTCAGGTTCTTCCTCTTTCGTTTTACTTCTGGGCTAGTAGCTTCATCTTTCCTATTTTCAGTTGTTTCATTGTGATCACTCACGCTTCGTTGATCGTAGTCAGTCTCTGAGCCATCTACAGAGCCATTTGATTTATTGAGATTTGAATAATAGTCGCTAGTATCCATATGATCAACATCTTCGTCATCATCATCGCCAGCTACCACAACTATTCCATCGTCTTCGTCTGAATCACCTTGGCCATCATGATCCTTATTTTCAACGGAATCTGACTCCCTTCTCATCATATGCACTTGCTCTGAAGTAGTCGAATAGCCCAAATTGCCATTGCTTTTATAATCTAAAGGTACATTTGAGGCAAATTGCCTCATATTATGAGGTGGGTTAAGAAGAGGATATGAACCAAATGGATGCATAGGGTTTATCACAGGTGGTATACTTAATCCCGCTGCATGTGGTGGGATCAAGACTGAGTGAGCTTGTGCGCTTCTACCGTCGTGAGGAGAGATCTTCCTTCTTAAATGAGGCGAGTGTAACTTAGGGTTGGGGTTAGCACTATGCCTATTCCTTGATCTGCGAGAGCTGAACATCATACTGCATCCCTCAACGGTGCATTTGTGCATCTCCCGAAGGTGAACAGCTGAGAAGTGAATTTTAAGTGCACCTTTATCACAAAAAGTCTTCAAACAGACATTGCACTGCACTCTCTTCTTGCCAGTAGCGGGATTTATAAAGTGAGTCCCCAAGTTCAGTGGCATAGGAGAAGCTCCCCATTGTCTCTTCGGAGGTGTAATGCATTTACCTAACAACATGTTTCTTGAATTTTGTACGGCTTCATAAGAATCTTTACTTAAATTAAGGACGTTCTCATCTTCATGTCTCATATCTTCTAGTCTTCCTTTACTAGACATGTGGTTTGCTTTGCTTTCAGAAGATTCGACAGGTTTAGCTGACATCTGAGGTAAGAGGGCTTGCAGTGATGCAAGTCCCATAGGGTTTTGGCTTAAAGCTGCCACCATAGCAGCTGGATGACTGAAGGTTGAAGGCATTGACATAGGCGGAATCGGCAAACTTCCTGATAATGGGAAGTTGAAGAACTGGCTTCGCATTAAATCCATGGTGGCCTTCTCAGCTGGACTCATATCGTAATTCATTTTTCTTGTCTCTTCTTTGTCGTTTTCATTGGTTTTATGTTTGCGAAAGTCGAAGGGTTGCATATTCTGCAAGTGACTTAAAGGAGATGAGTTTACTGGACTAGTGGTTGAGAGGGGACTGGAAGAGGTAGATAGGCGGACGCTGTGGTTGGGAGACAGTTCCGCTGATGATGCTCTATGAGGCGAATGGTTTTGAACGGGAGAAGATCTGTTCTGATTAGGAGACAGCATTTCTCTTTTCACTTCAATTTTACCATCTACAGGGCTTCTGCTCTCCTTTTCTTGAATGCTCTTCAGATACTCAAAGTGATGTTTCGCTTCCATCATGTGCTGAAAGTATTTGAGCGACTCTTCGCTGCGAATATCTTTTGCTGATTGCTCCATGAGTTTTCTGAATTCAGCCTCTAATTTCAGTTGCTCAAGGGCTCTAGGGTCGCTGTATGTTTCTTTCTTGTCTGTTCTACTTTGATCGTAGTCTTGGCTGTCTCCGGAAGGCGAAGGCAGGCCGTTCTTTTTGTATATGGGCAGGAGAGAGGTCTTGTGGAGAGCTCTCGCTTCTTGAAGCTTGAGAATCTGCTGCAAAGCCATGTTGTGCTCTGGTCCGCGCCCACTCCATCTCTCTGCGCTACTCGACTGGGATTCCTATAACAAAGAGAGGTATATTTTAGTCTTCTGACATTATATGGATTGAATAACTGAAATAGAATTCAAGGTGAATTGATGAGCCAGGTACACAACTTATCGGGCCAAGATTTGATAATATTTACTGTTCCCTACGCAATAAGTGCATAAAACCGAAATTATTGTATAAAACTGTCTTATAACGTCCTAGCGATAAATAGACCGAAGGGTATAATTGAAATAATGGGTACCTATCTCATAGCGGCGTTGTTTATTCTATATGAATATTTTATTCATGGGACACGATTAATTTCGTAAGTTACCAAATTAGTACGTTGTCGTTTATAAAATGGCCGAGTGGCCCAACAAATTACACGTTACCGTAAACATTTCATTCAATCAAAAAACAACTATGAATGAGCGGCTAATTCCAAAAGATTATCGAGTCTAGAGTAAGCCCTAAACACGGGTTGTTTAACTCTTCAAAATAACTATCAGAGCGAACACAAAACCACACCTTGCGTTTTCAAAGCCTAATATCAAATTAATTCCGAGAACTGAGAGCAATTGGGTAAAATTGTGTAAAATGACGGCTTCGAATCGACTCGAGAATAGAAAAGTGGTTCTGTCGCGTGTTCGAAACGATTTAATCCGAAAACAAAATTACTATTCATTTAGTAAGCATTCTGAACGGCCGTTGTCAAACTTGAGTTTCGGCTTAATTTGGGCACTCCTCGAAATTCGTTTTAATGCTAGTGCGCCGTTCTGAAACCGAGTCATGATTGACATTAACGTAACGATCAGCTGTTAAGTGTTTTTGTTTGATGCTTTACTTGATAGCTTGGTTTTTTGTACATACATACATTGACGGTTTTTTGTGCTTTTAAAAGTAGCTTAGATAGTCTGTTTCTTGTGGTCACATTAAGAGGAAATTACTGAAGTACACTGTACGTATTTAGCATGTTATGACTTGCAATTTTTTAGATTCAATAAACTCAGATTTTTCTATTACCAGTTATAAGTGGCATATTGACCATATAATTTTTTCACCATTTTTAAATCCAAGCAACATAAATGCAATTTATTCATAAGTAACGTCATGTAATGTTTGAGCATCCTTAATTAATTACTTAATCATTATTACGATTGTGATGAAATTGTACAGCTTCGTCTTTTTGTACACCTAAAGATATAACTACCACTAGCAATCATAAATAATATTTAATATCTCCAAACTTAAAATCCCAATTTTATCGACACTTCTTTTAAATTTGTTTTTATAAGATAGCAAAAATTTAAATTCAGTCGAAAGCGTCAATTGAAGACGTTTATCCATAAATCATATTCGGTCTCTTTCAACCCTTCAATTGCATAATTGTTAATGTTACCGTAAACGTGACAGGGGAACGTTTGTCACCTGCTCGGGACGTTTGTCGCCACAAGTGGCGTGCGGCGACAACCGGCGTAATTACCGTGCCGGTGTAATCGGCCCCGACGACGGTTGAGGGTTGACAGAGGAGAAGAGTTAAGTTTTAACGGATATTATGTCATGTTCCGTGTTGGTTTAGGACTCAAAAATAATGTAAATACTAATCATGTTCCTTGGATAGTATATCGTAAAAGGCGACTAATGGTATAATGGGTATTGGGTTTTTTATTGGGTAGGGGACGGGCTAGCCACTTGTCACATATTTAAAATGTTCCAACTAACCCTACTAAACTTAATTTTATTGGCTAAATGGGGTTTAATGATATTTGACATTAGATTTGTTTTAATACACTGTTAATTATATAGCTAACTAGTGATGCCTCACTCAGGTTGGACTCACTCAAAAATAATATCAACTGTTTAAAAATATCAACTAGGCATGTCTATGCGCCTTTTACGATATACTAGGTGCCTTTTACGACTAATGGTGTACTGGGTATTGGGTTTGTAATCATGTACGTATTGGAGTCTGCCTACCCCTCGGGCGATCGCGGGCGTAATAGTATGTGACTTCTGAAAATCAGCTTTAACAGTTTCAGGGAAACGTTCCCAGCCAACCCTACCTCGCCGCCACAGGGGCAATCGTCCAAAACACGGCAATTACCCGAAAAGATTCCGTTTCTAATGCCACAAAACGGATAAACACGGGATAATAAAGTGTCGTTTACCGAAAACACACGCTCGGACCGAGTGACCGCCAAATTATAGGTCGCGAAGCAATTCTCCGCCGTGAACGCAACTTATCTCCCGACTGTGACGTTTTTTGTCGGGCCCTTCGGAGATATCATCTTTATAATTGACGCCCAAGACTTAAACGCATAAGTGACATAAGTACTGTACAAATCGTCGACGATTTGGGAGAATCTAATGGCGCATAAACTGTTTGAGGGGAAATGTTTTATTTATTTTAGTTTAATGACAGACCTTTTCTGGAGGCGCCGCTTTAGTAGTTTATCCATAGTTTTTCATTGATCTATGGTAATTATTTTTTATATTTTCTAAAAATGAATCAGACATTGGTCTTGTACAAATGATCCTATAGGAACTCTGTCTGACACTTCTAAATCACTTAGTCATTGTCATTAAATTTGGCAAGCCAATAAGTTTACCAGAGCCTGGCATAAAAACTTGTATTTATATTTCGTATCATCATCGTAGCATTGAATTGCACAAAAATAATGTATCATTTCCATTTATTGTAACATTACAATAAAATGTATGATATATATATCATATACTTAATTACATAATCATACATTCTAATGTTGCTTTAGCTTATGAAGATTTTTCGGTAGCTTTTAAGAGCGACCTTGTCACCAGTAGATACATAATATGCGTGTGCGCACCTAGTTCTCGACTCGTGCGCACTAGCACTACTCCATTTGCGACGCCAAACGAGAACTACGCGACGCCATACGAGAACTCTACAATGTATTCTCGGAATTTACGAGATACGCATGGCCGATTAACAGCCCCTGTATCGGCCGAGTGTAATTTTTAATTTATTTTTAAATTAACTCATAAATCGATTAGCTTTTATAATACTTTTGTTTCGTCCAGCAAACAGCGTTTTGTTATTTGGTTTTAATTTTGGCAACTAAGTAAGTATTATACTTTAACTCCTAATTACGGATCGTTAGAGCTGCTTTGGATAATTGTATGATCGGAAATTAAAATTGTTCATTTGTCATGTTTGCTCGTAAAAATTTTTTTTTTTGTTGAGTAATCACAATTTGTAGGTAATCCCCTATTTGTAATTATTAGGTATTATTTCTACAATAAAGAGAAAATCAGATAACGTGACGAGACTTTTTCTGTCAAAAACAATTATTGTTTCAAGACTTAACCTGTATTATAATGACCATTAAAACCAAGCACACGCCACGTGCGTCGAACAAAAACGTAATTCTTAATTAATTTTTAAATTAGTCTATAAATCCATCGACTTTGTATAAACCGCTTACATTGTGACTGAAATCATTTCAAGTCAGTTCTCCGTTTACGACGCGTTTAGGAACCAATCAACCAATCACATCATTACTGAACGTAAATTCATATACTTTAATTAAATTATACATCTTGGTGGAGGCCGATTTTAAAGTGCCGAAGAAACGGATATAATTACGAGGGCGAATGTCGGCTTGTATGGGGATATCCGATTTTGGACTTTATCAAGATAGATTAAGAGCTTGAAATTGGGGATTAACTGTTCTGGTTGATTTTTTATAATGCAATATTGATTTCATTAAAGGCTGTATAAGCACCAAAATAAATGTTATTTGGGTACTTATTTAAACTGTTAAACAAAAGTGCTCTGGAATAAAAATTCTGTGCTTAGGACGCGTAGATCGGAAATGCAGTTCACAGGATTTTTTGATGTCATGCATGTTTGAAACTTTCAGCAATCAGATTTAATAAAACCACCAGTCTGAAGTGTGTTGACATTGGTATTTAACAATGTATCCTGAGCCAAAATTAACTACTGTAAGGTTTGAATTTCGAGTGTCTATATTCACTTTAGGTAATAAATGTTAATGTTTTTGCTAAAAATAATTACATTATAATACCTATATTTCACGTTCCGAACCATCGGAAACATGGAACTATTTCCTAAGATTTAGTTATCACGCGAAACGGCAGCTAAAAATATCGAGATGCGTAAGCGCAGCCGCCATTTTTTGCGTTCCCAAACGGTTTCCTATAAGGCAATGGTCTCGCTTAACTGTGGGAATGTTACAAGTAATTGTCAACAGTCCACGGCAAAAAACATAAAAAAGTCGTCCAAAGTCGCGATGTTAAGCCGAGGTGACTGACCCGCTAAGTTTTCGTTAGCATGTGGAGCTTAACGCGTCCGCAAAAAGCGCATTTTCCTTTAACAACCGAGAAAAGAATAAACTTGCCGCTATATCTGACCCACGCCTACCGGCGCAGCAATGGACAAGCGGACATATTTCACGGATTTTTTTTCTTCGGCCCACATTACAATGTGTACCTTATTACCTTGATGTATGGTGTTATTTCGGTTGCGTATTGGGATTCTTTGCTTTTTAAAAAATGCGCGTTTCTCGTTGATCGTTTTTCGTTGGGCTGCGTCGTGACATGCCATATTGTTCAGGCATGATACATGAAGTAAGTAAACAGGTTTGGTACAGTGAAGCGCAGAGCGCAGTTCGCGTAATGACCCGCCCGACATGCGCCGGCGCAACGAATGTGGGAAAAGTTAACTAAGCGTAATGAGGAATGGTATCACTGTCATTATGACATTCGATTGCTCTTTTCATACAAGTTCATGTGATATTCATAAGAAAAGTAACATTGTAAATTGTAGAACAACATCGTTAAAACATTGCATTCTCAAACGATGTAGGTACATCGCTCTAAATTATTAATAAAGGTTGGAATTAGATAGATTGATATAGATAAATATTATATTATGTATATAATCTCATTTCAAAATAGAGCAATTTACATATTTCTGAAATGAATGACCACCTGAAGCTGATTAAATTATTTATCGTACATAAGTATGGGAGAATGCCATAATGGCAAATAAATAATTTACATAGAGAATAATTAAATTAATAAGTAATTTTTGTACGTAGTACGAAAGCTTTTCCAATGTACGGTCTAAGTAAAATTTAGAACTACATATATCAAATTGTAACTAACTAAACTTCACGCCACTTCAAATTCTACAAAAATATATATAGGTATTTGAAAAGCTCATATCTCCTGCATAAGTGCAAATCCTGTTTCATATCTTAGCTACGTCTAAGCAAGAGCTTAGTGAAGTCTCAAAGCGAAGTGGGCTGTATACCTAATAATTAGACTAGCCAGCCGCTCGTAAGTGGTCGCAGGCGGTGCGTGCGCGCAGCCCGAGCTCATTATGACTAGGGCTGACGATATTTAACAAGCTTCTATAGAAAATATGACATTAAATGCTTAATAAGTTTTGTATAAACATACAAGAGAAGTTATTTACACATGTAAATACATATTCACGTATGTAAATCATTTACGTATGCAAATAAATGCATACATGTATATGTATGCATTTATTACATACGTGACGATTGATGATTACAGGGGTGATGTATATCACCCAGTAATCCCTAAAGGGGTAGGTAGAGTCCATGGAACAAAAAGAATTCTTAAGCCACATTTAGCCAAAAATTTTATTGAGTTATGTAAGATGGAAAAGTTTAAACAATTACTTATTTACAAATAATTGAGAATTTTTTTTATTTTTTGCTAATTGTGGTTAAAGGGGCTTACTGCCCGTTTGACACTACCTACCCCTTCGACTTATGGGTGTATGTTATGTATGAATAAGATTTTTTTTTTGTAACGCATGTATTCATAGTCGAGTTAATATTTGGAAGAAGTTTAATAAGAAGAGAAGTTTAATATAAATGCAAGTTTGATCATAACTATGTTGAATTCAGAATTAAGGACTTATTTAGGATTGAAAAGTATGACAGCCCTGGTTTTTAGTATTTTTAAAGCACGACGTTAATTATAAGGGCATACAATCATAGGATTTTCTTACGGATCCAGCGTCAAGCAGAACTGATTGGCCCGTTGGTCGAGTGGTCAGAAACACTGGTCATAAAACTAAGGGTCGCGGATTTGAATCTTGCTAGAGGCAAATGTTTCGTGTGATGAACATGGACATTTGTACTTGAGTCATGGATGTTTATAAACGTATTTAAGTATGTCTATCCGTTCACCTAGTATCCATAGCACAAGCATAAGCTTAGTTTGGAACTAGGGAATTGGTGTCTCAGTCTGGAGAATTTATTTAATTATATTAATATTGTTAATAAGGGTTTTATTTAAAATCTCATCTCAAATTTGATTGTTGTGCTGGTTAGGAAATTTATATATTTATTGTTTAACAACATAATTTTTCGTTTATATGGCGGGTACCTATATTATAAAAAAATATATAAGTGTTACCAAAAACCACGTTCGTCACTCCATTATATTATTATTTAATGACTGTTTTGACATATTAAATTACTTCCTAGAATTCTAAACACTCACAATACCTACTTATCTTATTCTATTAGTTTTTGTTTTAAATGTGGATTATTTGGTTATGTAATTATCAATTATATTACATTACGAGTCTAAAGGTTATAAACTGAACGGCTAAATCCTACGCTACTATTCATAATTAACCGACTCATCTCTCCACCTACATCGATCATATATACTAGCTTGTGGACATACGCACGGACAGACAGACAAGGTGAACGCACCAATATTTGTCGTCCGAACAACAATGGCCGTGGGTGGCCGGCACCATTAATTTAATTATCGTTACGAGGTTCGGTGCCTGGCGGAGAAAGTTGAATCGATAGTGTTATAGATCCTTCCAATATTATTAATTGGTTATCAGATGGATGTACATACATGCTGTGATTCATTATTCTCCTGTCTAGGGATTAAGATAGCCGTGGTTTTAAGGTGAAATTAGACTACCTAAATTTAGGATCATAGTTTAAGTGGGATTTGACTAAAACTGGGACATACATACAAGATAGGAAGATACTAATGATGGATGTATGGATATTATGATACATTGATTGCTTCCACTGTAAAGTTTATATTTTTAAAAATAATATTTGGCTATAGAATAGTTTAATTAAATTGGGTACCTTTTAAAGTTAAATAAATTTTAAGGCGAAGATATTACGTCATGGGTCACGGGTTCCCATATACTTATACATTTAACTAGAAATAAAGAGGTCCAAATAACATAACGACATGATAATACCATTATAACGCGTCCCCATCATTAGCGTATAAGTGATAATATGGCATTATGGTGTTATATCACTTATAATATGACGAGGCCAGATCCACCTGTAACCTAAGGGCAACTGGGGGCACGGGGCCCTCATATATAAGGCCCAAATATATAAATATATTTTTGAATATATATCACACTACATCACATATATTGATCTAACTCCGAGGTATGTAAGCACTTGTGTTACGGATATCAGAATCAACAGTGGTATTACAAATTTATACTTAAATATTCAATATTAACACCCAGCCACAGAACAAACACAAGAATCCATCACACGAATGTTTGTCCTGGATGGGGATTGAAACCACAACTCTTGTTGCATGGGGCAGTGTCACTACCGAATGCGCCATCGAGCCAGTCTAAATATACGGGCTACTTATTATCATTGCAAGTAACAGAACAGGACGAGACCAGAAAATTTGTTATTATATAAATTAGTACTAATTTAAAAATAAAATTTACTATGAATAAACTCCACTTTTCTTTGGCTAAGAGAAGGTAAATGCTCCTGTTAATTCTTAGCCTTTGCGTGCCCATTTAAGATTAGATGCGTGATGTTATGCTTAGGTACCAATTACAAGTATGGCAAAAAAAAACGAAAAACATGTTTTATGTCACTTTCTATACTACAAGACGCTTGCTGGGCCCTCAGTCATATAGGGCTGGCTCATATGTTTCAGGGCCCCATACCCTTAAGCCGGCCCTGTTACCATCACATATAGTTACAACGACACCGTAATCTGTCCCATCGAATTAACCTTTCCGATACAATTTAGATTTACAAAATTACCTTCAGCAAGATCGTTTAACTTTAATGCTTGTAATGATACGCTGTGGACAGTATGGTGCTCTTATGGCTTATCTTAATCTCGGCTTAAGGCACCCATGGCGTCGTTATGGGTATTAAATAATAATTGGATAACGTGGGTCAAGTATCGATCGGATTATGTGTTGACCGGCCGTCTTGTGGCGTGATTTCAGGAATACAAATGAAGGAGATTTATTTGATATTAGGTAGTTTAAATTGGTATAGATGTTTTTTTTGTGATATTTATAGTTCTTTAATTATTTTTTATTAGTGGAAATAGAATGACAATCCCTACAGTTCTAATCTGCAGATGCCATCTGGCGAACAAGTCTGTTTCAGAGGTAATACAAAGTCCGCACGGCGGGAACTTTTTATATAAGTACTTAGTTACAAATATATATCGTTTACTTTATATATATGTTTTATTAAGGTATTTATGTGAATAATGTATAATGCTTGGGAATAAATTAATACTAAACTCAACGAAGATTAGTCATCTGCGCAGGAGATATGGTGCACAAGTGTGTGCGCAAACACAGGTGCACACTCTATTCCTTCACTCTCATAGTCCGGTGAGATGGCAATTCGACATAACCGGAGCTTTCCGAGGCATTAAACCGCCAACTTCCTAACTCCGGGCTGTTACTGAGTAATTTCAATATTGAAATACCCAGTCACAAATTTTGGCCCGACCCGGGATTGAACTCGGAACCTCTTGGTTCTTAGGCGGTGCATGCTACCACTAGGCCAACTATACAGTCGAACTTATGAATAGTTATGTTACAAATAAGTGATTCTACCTAGAATCAATTATTTGTATCATACTTACGTAAAGTGTCAAATGATGGCAGTCTATTCTACTGCAAACTGTATAAGTTAGGAATTCCATTTGCCAAAAGTTTAAGACTTTACTTAGGAATCATATATTTATTTCATTTCCATTAAACGCCGTTTACCTTCCCATAGCCGTCTTCCCACCAACGCTTCACGAAAAGCGTCAGCTTGTTCAAGTGGCTTTCGTTACACGCGTCCATAGTCCGCCAACTGGCACTGCACTTATCTGAATCTCCCATAAATACCATCGAGTCCCACTACCCACCTAGTATCATTAATTCCACAAAGTCAAACAAAATCTATTCTCACTAATTCCACGACGTCCTACAAAAGCAGGTCTCACTAATTGTACAAAGTCCCACAGATTCACGTCTCACTAGTTCACCAAGTTTCACTAGTTCCACTGAGGTAAAATTTAACAACACGCACTGTACGAAGGGTCGTCACGTTATGTCTAAAATATTGCGAATATCTTAGAGGCGGCACTGGCTGGTGTCACGTCGGTGACTTCAAGTGTCTAAGCCAAGACTAATCTTGTGACACAAGTGTTAAGCCCTCAAAGGACACCGCTGGGGTGGGGATAAGACTAAAGATAACCCTTGACTTTACCTGTAAGTGAAACAATGGGACTTCACCAAACCGGAGTCGGAATGAGACAAAGGGTTCCGTCTTAGGTACCTGTTATTTATGGTCCAGGTAGACATTTGACCTTAATGGTCAGGATGAGTAAAAGTGCGAATACGACTGTGCAATTTTTATAAATATATATAAAATATCGTTCACTTATAACTGGAAAAAAAATTAATAATAGTTTTTTTTTAATTTTATTTATTAACTACTAAACATTTCAAAGACAGAACCGTTTTGCACAGTTATCTATTAATTGATCTTGAGAAAGTCATACAATTAAAAAAAAACCTTTAAAACATGGAAGGTCATTATAAAAATCGCGTAGATATGTCAGTAGGCTTATAAATAGACTATCAATCTCTAAATATAGATATATTATTTTTATTCTTTCTGATTCGGTTTGGTATTTAAATAATATTCCTGTAAATGTATTAGTAAAACCTCATGTTTTTGAATAATTTATCGCTTTCCCAGAATCAGACCGAACTACGGGCTTAAATTTAAAAACGGCACTTGCAAAACGATGCAAGCGTTTATAATTTACATAACTACATACAAAAACAATGAGTTTCAACCAACGGAACCCAAGCAATAATTACCTGTAACCTAAAACATCCGTTTGTATTTCCCGACACGTAACAGCCAGCCGTAAAAATATTATAGGTTTATACCCGCGGTCCGTAATCCTACCCAGACCGATTTATTGTCATCACCGGTCGGTTTTATTGCTATCTGCTACCGATATTTCGTTATTTACAACTGTGAATATATTATAGAATAAATAAACATACATATGTCTTTGTTACACCAGCACCAACATCGGGTGTTGACTTTATTGTCACTTTATTTGGACGTTTTAGAAATTAATTAAAATGTTGGGTGTATAAAAATAATTAACTTGATTGATAGACTGCGGGATGATTATAAGGCCAATTATCATTTTAATTAGCTAATATAATTACTTATGCATACCTAATTTTATTTATAATCTAGTTCGGCAGACGTGTTGGGAAATGTTAAATGTGATATTTGTTTCGAATGTGTTTATCCAGCTTGCAAGTATTACATAAATGTTTAAATAAATTTTCCAGACTGACACATATAGTCTCAAACTAAGCTTATGCTTGTGCTATGGATACTTGGTGAACGGATATACATACTTAAATACGTTTATCCATGACTCGAGTACAAATGTCCATGCACACGAATCATTTGCCCTTTTGAGAAATGAAGATAGACAAACAATAAAAATAACACAAACTAATGCTCGTAGACCCTAGGTCAAGGGCTTAAGTAATTTTGTAAGAGTAATTATAATGTACTAGCTGTGCCGGCGGTTTCACCTGCGTTTATGGTTAATGTTATATAGCCTGTAGCATTCCACGATAAATTAACTCTACAACACAAAAATTACAAGCTCGATGGCGCATTCGATAGTGACCCTGCCCTATGCGCCAAGAGTTATGGGTTCAATCCCCACCCAGGACAAATATTCGTATGATGAATACTTGTGTTTGTTCCGTGTTTGGGTGTTATATCCAATATTTAAGTATATATTTGTAAAATACCACTGATGTTTCTGATATCCGTAACACAAGTGATTAAGCTACTTACCTCGGAGTCAAATCAATGTATGTGATATCGTATAGTGTAAAGAGTATCGATTTGTCGAAACAAAAAACAATTGACCAGTCACGACAAGTAACTAACTAATTCTCAATAGTATTCTTTACCAATTCTCAGAAAACTTCCAAAAAGCGATACGTGCGCAAACTTCTATACATATGTAAGTACAGCATTGTACGCGATAACAAAAGTCGCCATATTCAAAATGTCCGCTTTGCCGCTGACAAAGAAATGGCGAAAATACGAACAGTGTTTTATAAAAACAATACATGCAAAACAATATGGCTGTCTTCTTAGAACTTTCGTCGGCTCGTTTGAAGTGCGACGTGTGAGCGATAATTGGCGTCGGGTCGACAAAAGAAGCAGTTAACCCACTGATAGCGCGTTTTGTTTGCGAATTGTGCTCTCTATTCTGCTAATTTTTAGGGTAACAGCACCAACAAAGGTCAACCTTTTCACGATTTTTGGAAATGGTCAGAGGTGCTTTTGTTTGCGACGCGACCTGACACGTGTGTCTTTTGAATAAAAGCTTCGGGGGAAAGCCGTCAAAGCATAATCACTTTTGATTGTATTTGTAAATGTTCAATTCCAAAAAAGCTTTGTTATACAATACTTAAAAAAAGCTAAATTGTAGTCTTGTTATTATGGAGTGTAGAGTTTTTAACGATTTTTGGAAATTTTGTTTGTTATTTTTCAGTTTATAAAAAAAATTACGTCAATTTAATGCAGTGATAAAACTCAAAGTTAACGTTAATACTTTATATCTCTAGCGATAGTTTAGGTGTATCAAAGAATTAGGTGTACCAACAAAATAATTTATAATTTTTCAAATCGTCACAGCTGATATCTAAACACTATCATTGTACCTTCAATACATTTTCTGTTAGCCCATATTATCAAATTCAATAAAAACTTATAATTTAATTACATTCAAGTACAGTCACCTCCGATTTCTAGAACCAAAACTTAACATAACTCACCATACATTGTGCTCGAAAGTACAGTCAGCGGCGTAAATTCATTTAGAGTTACCAGCACAGTTCTATCAGACGAGTCATCATTTACCCTGTCACGGGGCACGCACATCAGATAGCGGGTTCGTACCCCGGGGCAGCCTCACCAATAATATAATGTTTGCACCTAATAATTTTGCATTGCAATTATAATTTAACTCTGCGATTGCAATTTTCAGGTCCGCCTGCGGTTTCGTTTATAGATATCTTGGGTTAGAGCTTGTAATATAATTTTAATGCTCTTTCATTGAACTACTTCCATGAATATTTTCCTACAGGAACGCAAAAACCTTATCACTTGATATATTTTATACCATTTTTATTAATTATATTGCTATGTTATGTTTTAATTGCTCTGCAAGTTCAAAACAGCAACTTTTAAAACATGAAAATGTGTGTAGGGAGATAAAATATATTAAACTAATTATGACCTAAAAGTATGGAAAATTTAATGGGATTGTAGCGTTGAAAATTTCTTTCGAACCGCCGTATTGATAAATCAAAATACATATTAATTATATACTCTACATACATTTTTAAGAAAGTTTTAAAGAATAAGACAAATATACATATAAGTAGGAAGGTTTTTTCAACCTTGTGCACTTTCAAGGACATTTCGAAGACTCCGTGAATCAGTCTAAGGTTACAAGGCAAGCCCTTAATTTTGAAGACTTCTCACAAGCGACTTTAATTATAAAGCGATTAGAAATGAGCCTACGCAAACACAACCGACTATCCATCACGGACGACAGGCTAAAGGCTACGCCTACCGTCGTGGATGATCATCAATCAACTGGAAATGTCATAGGACATAGGCCTGTGATAAGATGTGTGACAATGTTTAGGTACTTCTATTTTGTGTATAATGCACTAAAGATGTATACACAATGGGATTTTATTAATAGCAATAAAGAATTGCATCGATAAGCGACCTACTTTTTAAGAGTTGTCTATGTAATGGGGAATTATATTTAAAGTTAAATTTTAAAAGCTTCCTTTATCTTTATCTAAAAATATGGTTGTATTACTTTCAAAATATTAATCATGTTCTATCTATTTTTATGTATGTGTGGACAAATTCCCATATATTTATACTGGATGGATAGTGTGGAATCGAATAATATAGATTTTCGTAATTAATTGAATTTTTGAAAATATGTTGCATTGAACTGTTAATAGCCAATATAATAGTACTCAAATATCTCTAGGTTTATGTTAAGTTCCTAGAAATTAACGCTTTCTAGGAACGGCAGGTAATTCTAGAAATTGGCTTGACGCGTTATACTGGGATCATTTCCCAATGATCCTAGGTTTAGCGAGTTAGGTCATATTGAATTGACTGCAATCAAGGAAATCGCACAAACTGGATCATAGTTACACGTCACTATTATTTGAACGTGCAAGTTGCTCACGATGCATTCCTCTTACCACTTAACTTACGTGTTGGTATAAATACGTACGTCCGTACGCTAGGCTGTGAGGCGCTCTACCAATTCTCTACCACCACTCTACCTGACGATGAAGGACTGTTATATTAAATGGTCACTCATCCGTTTCTAATCCATCACAAGACTAGCTTAACTTCGCAATCGAATATATAATATGCCAAAGTTGGTTTTGCACATGCCTCCTCATTGGTCTGACCTCGAGGATTACTCAAATAGGTACGATGATAAATGAGGAACTAAGAAGAGTGACTTACTTCATAAGACACCTTAGGGTCGACGTGTGAGCGAAAGCTTTTGACCCCAAGATGTAGAGTTGTGCATATATGGACTCATTTATAATTTTTTTGCGTCCTTAGAGAACAGAACCTGACCTAAGTGGAATGTTTATATAACACTTGTAATTGTAATTGATTGATGGTAGAGCCCGAAAATTCCGAAATAGAGTCTGATTGATCGAAAGTATTCGCAAAGATTTTAGCAGAAAAATGGCATTCGATTGAAATGCGTAGTGAATGTTGTGGAAGTATGCCCACTTAGTTAAATAGTTAACTAACTATAAAGAATAATACTAACCAAAATATATTTTTTTATATGTATTGTTTCTGCTAAAACATTTCTGCTTGCTTTTAAAAAGCCTGACTTCGATTGTTATTGACACTTAAATTCCACTTAAAGACAAAAAATTAAACCGCCGAAAAAACTGAAAAGCGAAAAAAAATTTACGCGACTTGAGAACCTCCGTTTATTTCGTCGGTTAGTAAAATAATGTATAATTATACTATATAGCTTACAGCTGTATCTCCCAAAAACGATATAGTCCGTTATTTTACCTAACGTTTCTCAACAATTTAAATAGCATGACAGTTTGATCGTGCATAGCAAAGTACTCGCTAAACCGTTTTCTTGCTTTTTAAGTCCGAAGCCGGCTTACTTTTCATCTTTTACTATATCTTCAAATACAATAATTACTATATATATTGTATATATATATAATAATTACAAAATGTACGTTTTAACATAGACTACACAAAGATAGAAAGTGCCGATAAATTACGAGCACTTTCGTACAAGTTGCCCAACGAATCTATTTGTGTGTTTATTAATTAAAGCCTATAATTCCATTGACAAGCGAATATTAATGTCTGTCCGTGCGTCCGATAGCATCTCTAGGCGTCACGGCAATGGGAGTTGCCTCTACACTTCGTCAAAGGCGTCGTGGGTAGACGTTGCGATACAGACGGCTAGTTTGTGATTTATTTATATTTATATATTTTCGGCGAGGTAAGTCAGTAAAGCGTATATCATAGCGGTTAAGTAGGTAGAGTTATTAATTGATTTCGAGAAGTGATATTGATTTGGAGTTGGGTTATTTCACAATTATCTTTGCGTCTATATTATCAGTATGGGTTTTTAAAAATGTTTTATACTATCAGCGCCCTGCGGTTTTACCTGCATAGTTCCCGTCCCTGTTGGAATATGGGGAAACAATATAGCCTATGTTATTTCCGGATAGTGTAGCTTTCCAATGGTAAAAGATTTTTTGTAATCGGCACAATAGTATAAATTTTAAGCCATTTATTGAATTTAGGGTAGATAATGTGGTTTAAGTGAGAGCGGTGGTAGCTCAATGGTAAGGACACGCGCCTCTTAACCGAGGAGTGCGGGTTCAAACCCGGGCATGTACCTCTAGATTTAAAAAAATCTATGTTCATATTTATACCACTAGCTCGACGGTGAGGGAAAACATCGTGATGAAACCTGCAAATTCAAACAACTTTGAATTTGTAACCATGATCCAAAAATTGTCTGGTTCCCCTATCTTAGGGTTACGAAGGTCAGATCGGCAGTCGCTTCAATGTAATTACCAGACTCGCTAAATCCTGGATCATGGTCTAAGCGGACCCCGTCTAAGCACGGGACATAACGCTAGGAAGATGATGAATGTGGTTTAAGTGAGATATGACTTACCTATACTTGCTAATATTATAAAATGAAACTGTTTGTTTATTGGAGCTTCTTTAATTAGATGTAAGTTTAAAACTACACAGAGTCGCTGAAGAGCACCAGCGTTAAATGAAAATTGGCTCTAGTTAGTAAAAAAATCCTTTAAGCGCTCCATCGATACAAAGCAAACACGTAAATCACCTTCAACACTCAAAAAGTGTTTATTTTACTATGTAACGCTCAATTATAAAACAAACTTATAGTTATACTATACAGTTTTCATCAATCAACCGAACAGCTCCCTGGCGAAATGAATCGAAGCTGCGTGGGCGCAGGTCGCGTTGGCTAACGCGCTGAATTATTGCGCTCTACGCGACTGATATACTGCCTTTTGTTACAACTGACTTCGGGTAGCGTTTAATTAAATACTGACTTACTGTTTAAACAATTTATGTGTATTTTAGTATGGTCTATATATTTTTTTTATAAAAAAGACGGTGAAAGAGCTGTGGCATTCACAGGGGCAGGCCTTTGCTCAGCAGTGGGATTTAAATGGCTAAATAAACAAATATAAAAGAATATTATTTGCGAGCTAGGTCAAGATTAGCGACTAGAGAAAACTTATTTGGTTTCCTTATCTAAGAGTTACGGATTAGATTTCCCTTAGGGTATATGTAATATTCAAATCTGCTGAATCTAGATCATTATTTAAGAAGACCTCAAAGGTAAGCACGAGAGAGAAGAAAAAACATTTTCAAAAAAGTAAATCCTTGTGAAACAAACCGTGTGATTGCCTTAAAAGCTTTTATTACGATGACCCTTAATAAAATCATTTCACCACTTATAATGTATAACCAATGTTTATTAAGTAATGCATAAGTACATAAATATTATTGAGAATGAAAAAAAAAAGTATTTTTAGCATCGTAGTTGAACAAGTGTCTACGGTGCGCAGAGCTTTTTATTAGTTGTACAGCTCGCGCATAGATGGCGCTAGGAGTATCTGACTTAGAAGCGGAGTGCACCTGTATGCTTAATTTTGAGTTTTGCCAGAATATGAGAAATTGTCAACACGGTAGACGAATTTAATTGATAATTTAAGTCCAAAATGATATTGCTTCTCATAAATGTAATTTACAACAATAATATAATTGATGTTATAAATTCGATTACACTATATAGTATAGAAGAAATATTTTTTTAGTCGCATCGCAGTTTTTAGGTTCTAAATAATGCAAGTATAAACTGACAATTTCTCATAAAAAAAGTCGTTTTCTTTATAGTTCATGCAATGTTAAACTCTAAAGCGTCTATTATACACACGCAATATAAATATTGCCTGAAGAGCATTTTTTATGCATCTTTAATAGGTTGTGGTAATTACATGCCTACTAAAAATAAGAGGAAAAAAACTATTTGCAAACATATGATTTTACAAATATCACGTAAATGCAAAAAATACAAGGATGCATCAATTAAGGATCGTAGCCATTTATGCAAAACTACTGAATCTATTTAAATAAAAATTAGCATATCTAATTGTCTTGATTTTATTAAATGTACGGGCTAATTTTTATACTAGAAGTACATCGCAAATCGAGGAAAGTCACAGGTACAAGCTACTTACAAGAAGTTCAACAAAACATAATACCTAACTTTACTATTAATCCAAAACTTATATTAATTCTGATCCAAGTGTTGAAACAATAGTGTTTGTACGGGTTTACTAAAATTTCCTAGTAACATCTTGCCCTAATAAGTGCCAGTGGGAAATCGATAGAGTCCAAGGGTAGAGTTCAGCTGTTGTGTTTACCTTGCGACTCGTGTTGCTAACTATTTTGGGAACTAGAGCCAACAATACACTTTCAGTGATTAAAATGAGATCGGTTGTTTACATTAAATAAATATAAAGTCATTTAATTTTAAATGTATGATGTTTAAGAGTAAAAAAAGAAATGTAGAGTTTCTTCTCGGTAGAACCTCGTAACTTAACTTTGCGTTTTTATAATGGGACTGTTTATATAAGAAATCAAACCATAATAACGTAACATGTTTTCGGTCTAAGTAGCTTCTTTGTAAACAATATTTTTATAGTAAGGGTGTATTCGTAAATGATTGAGATTTCTAACAATAGGCATTTTTTTTTTCAAATAATCAAAACTATCTTTTAATACAACAAAATTATAATACTTATAATTTTACCTTTAATGAATTTTTTTCTTTGTAATTAAATAGAAACCAAAATTTTATCTATTTCGTTCAAAAAAATCATACAAGAAGCTTTCAAATGAACACCATTTTACCTTCTTGTACCAAAATTTGTGTAGTAGAGTACTCTATCTAGAGATAGAGTACTCTACTACACAAATTTTACTACACTATCTAGAGATAGAGTACTCTACTACACAAATTTTGGTCAAAAAAAAAAATTAACGCGCAGGCACACATAGCTGACCATAATTTTCCTTATTTGCCATATATTTTTCTTAACAGTTACCGAGAGAACAAATCCTCGAAACCTAACGCAGAATCCGTGACGGCCCCATAAGACGGTCAGGTCCCACCGACCTAATGGCTGTTGGAACTATGCATTTGGCTGATGACCACCGATTTATTTCAATAAGCGCCTGTGGGATCGCCGGGAATATTATATTACATTAACGCGCCTCCCGGCTATGCTTAGACTGGGATTAGAAGCGAAAGATTGTAGTGACTGCATCTTAAAACGATGAGCGATTTTGGCTAGATAGTACGGGACGTTTTTAGAAGATGTATTTTCTAGAGTCCCGTTTTTAGTCGAGGTTTGTTTTGACGGTAGACTTAGATTTAGCGGTAGTTTGTATTGTAGACGAGGACTGAAAATTTTCTCTAGGATTTATTTAACTTAATCTCATTGTCTTTTTTTACAAATAATATGTTTCAAAGACAGTCTGTGCATGTTATATAATGAGTGCAGTGGTGTTATAAAAATTAGATCAAACTCAAAATGTCACAGAAAATTGGTTTCAAAGTTTTTGTGTACTTATCATTGATTTGATGAAACAAGCAATTTAGCTGAAACCGTTTACGAGATTAGTGTAATGTTTGTGACTGAAAAAAAAAAGAAATTAACAACTACACATCTTTACACCAAAATATTCGCCATTGTTCTGCGCTTCGAAATACCGAGGAATTATATAAATCTGTAGTAAATAATAAATATTTTTGTTTATATACATTACATAGTACCAATCCTTAATGTTTTGCTAGTTTTGTTATAGGTACCTTTAGATCATGATTTTGAATTAAAAGTTAGTTAACTTGTAATTGTTACAACATAAAATATAGTAAATTAAAATAAAATGCCCTCAGATGTATTTGTTATTAGAATAACGGCTTTTTGTTAGTGGCTTCCACAGCAACTCTTAAGTGGAAGTGGAATAAATGGTTTGTTTGAAAGCGCGCTTGCTAAACATACATTATTTATGTCAGTCGCCTGAAATCGCTTGCCTCGTCTTGAAGTAGACGAAGATAAGTAGACTAATATATAACAAAGAATGTTACAGGAGGACCAGCATATAGCGATTACATTTTCATAGTGTTTTAAACTATATGAGGTCAACTGTTGCTTTGTCAAGACGGTTTTTCTTTACGCTGGCAATCGTGTTTATTTTCATACAAACATATTTTATTAGATTTTTTCAATTCATCGAGTATCCTATCAATACATGTTATAAAACAACGTCCTTCGCTGCGTCTGTCTGTTTGTCTGTTCGCGATAAACTCTAAAACTACTGCACGGATTTTCATGCGGTTTTCAATAATAGATAGAGTGATCCTTGAGGAAGGTTTAGATGTATAATTTTTTAAGTTTTTGTGTACATTGGCTAAAATATAATCACATTTGTTGGAGGTGGCGGAAAAAATTATGCCGCCACGGGGGCAGAGCCCCAGGAAAAAGCTTGTAGAATATGAAAATCATGATTGGTTCTTTTAATTTAATTGCCAAACAATTATCTATGATAATCGATGTTTAGTACTAGTAGCCTTTTAATTCCAATATAAAATGCTTGCGTCTTCATCTTTAGAACTAAACTTTACTGACTCTAACTAGTTATGTTATGTGTTAGCTAAGCTACTCTGTTACTTTGCTTTAAGCTTTTATTTCATCTTCCTAGCATTATGTCCCGTGCTTAGACGGGGTCCGCTTAGACTATGATCTAGGATTTACCGAATCTGGTAATAACATTGAAGCGCCTGCCGATCTGACCTTCGTAACCCTAAGATAGGGGAACCAGATAATTTTTGGATCATGGTTACAAATCCAGAGTTGTTTGAATTTGCAGGTTTCATCACGATGTTTTCCCTCAACGTCTAGCTAGTGGTATAAATACGTACATAGATATGAAAAATCCAGAGGTACGTGCCCGGTTTAGAACCCGCACACCTCAGTTAAGAGGCGCGTGTCCTTACCATTAAGCTAACACCGCTCTTAAGTCATAGTCAGCTTTAAGCTGTTATTTGTTATAGATCAAATAAGTTAAAAGGAGCCCCTTTAATTTGCATAGAAGTGTGTTATAAGTATAACTAACTAACTAACTAAACTTCACGCCACTTCCATAGCGGGGTAGGCAGAGAGAACCGAACGTTTTTGTATAAACACCAATAATATTTTTTAAACGTAAGGTTATCCTATTTACCAATCATATCATCGCGCCCGCAATCCCCGAAGGGGAAGGCAGAGTCAAGGAGCACTAAGTTCCGTCAACTTTAGCCAAAAATATAATTGAGCTGGATAAGATGGAAAATCGTGACAAGTGACTCAGGTCCCCCAGAACAAAATTAGTTGCCTTTCAGCAAGGAACACTTTTAGCACATTTTTTTTCAGACCAACATGGGATTGCATGGTATTCTAGTTGGTCTTTCTAATTCCACCTTTGGTAGATTGCACTTTTTCAATAAACAACGTAATGGAATATTCTTCTCATCACTAATTCCGCTTCCAGCAGTTACAACGTCCTTGGCTAACATTAACATCGAGTACACCAGCGCCGGGGCAATCGCGCGGCGCCTGCGGCGTTGCGGTCGGTGGCGGGCAGCGGAACTAATGCTGTCACGCGCAGACATCTGGTGCTTGGCTCATGCTATGATTTATGCATCTATTTATACTTTCTATTAGATTTATAGGAAGCTCTGAGGGCGATAGCACGACTGTGGATCTCAACTTGATATAAAATATTTGGTTTCTAGATTTAAGCAGTGGTAGGTCAATGAACAAACGCCTCATATCCGAGGATTGTCTCAAATCTTTGTAGGGACGTATTTTTATCACCCGGCTTTAAGGTAAAACATCCTGAAGACATACACATTCAAACGACTATTTATGTGCAACCGTAATCCAAATTGTTTAAGGGTTTCGAAGGTCAGATCGGCAGCCGCTTCAATATAATTAGCAAACTTGCTAAATCCTGGAGCATGGTTTATCATAGCATATTATTAATGGATATAACGCTAGGAGATGATGAGGTGGAAGCTCTGATCATCATCATCAGTGTGATTGTGCACAAATATACAGTTTGTGGGTTGTAGCGTAAAGGATATGGGGCTATCTATCTTTCATAAGAGGGGTGTTGGTTTGAACCATTGGATCGTGTAAATGTCGGCGGTAAGGGAAATCGTCGTAAGAAAGCCTGTATGTTCAGATAACCATGGGCGTGTAACCATAGTTCAGCATGTGACGTCTAATGTTAGACAAATAAGTAAATAAAATAAATTCTTCAGATCGACACACCAATTCCTTAGTCCCAAACTAACCTTATGCTTGTACTATGGATACTAGGTAAACGGATAGACATACTTAAATACGTTTATAAACATCCATGACTCAAGTACAAATATCCATGTTCATCACACGAAAAATTTGCCCCTAGCGGGCTTCGAACCCGCGACCCTTGTGGCCAGGGTCTCTGACCACTTGAGCAGTGGGCCAGTCAGATGATAGTTGAATCAATATACCGTAAAGAATTTGTCAATACATTTTGTTCTAACACTTGTTGTAGTAAATAAGTAACGACGAGGCGAAATTAAAATTTAGTTAAAAAATAATAACTTAAATTACGGTTAAATTGTAGATATATATAAAACATATAGCACATTAGTTACGTCCGTATCATTGTGTATATACGATGACGAGTAAATTTTATAAAAAAATTGTCTGAAGTAAATAAATTGTAATAATGTTAGTTATTTTGTTTTCAAACTATCTATCTATTAGTCAACAACAAAATCTAATATAATTCATAAACATGAGAGTCGTTTATTCGACATCTAATATATTTGGACTGCGAAGGCGCTGCTATGCATGCATTTCGCATTCAAAACAAGAGATTTCAAATTAGACAAATTCTTAATAAATTTTTAGTATAATAACGCATTATATTTTAAATTAACGTAGTTATATTAATTAATATTTCCGCCAGCTCATCTATTCAGATAATTAAATAAGGTAGAGTCGTATGAATAGATTTAAATACATGAAAACTGTTATACGAATAGAAAAAAGTGATTTATTTTAAGTGTTATCCTCATTCGCCATAAAATTGTGCAAAATATATACGTTATTGACGATTAATAATAATAACCAATGAAACACATCAAAGCCGCTACCTCTGATCCGCGTTTAGTTATTGCATTAATTACTTTAATGAATTTTACTCCATTGGACTTTCTAAATATCAAATTATGCATCAATCAAATTTCGTGTTAACTCTATTACTACTCTAGGTAGGTGTTGTACCTCTAAATTTTTGGGTTTTGTAATTTATAATTTTTTATTATACGTCTGATAGTGTAAACATTAACTGTCTCTACATTGAAGTTGAACATTTTGCAACAGTAGAATCGATATAGAGATGATTGAAGCTTTTAATTGTAGTAATACAGCGATGCTTAGAAGATAGTAACTCTACATTAATTGTAAAATATTAATTGTGCAACAGTGTCTCTGGGTCAGCAATTAATTTAATTGCGGCTCTACGTTCGCAACACTTAATGAACACATTTGTGAGTGTAATTAAATCGCTTTTCAATTGGCCACTTTGACGCCCACTCGTTGGACATTCAATTCAATTTATCTGGACGTGTCGTTTCATCATTTGTTTACACCTACTGCTTTTGGTAATGGTCTATTAGCTTTACATATATGTCGCGATAATATTTGAACGCGATAATACTGTACATAATTAAATTATTCATAATTTGTTTTTGGATTAACGAGTCATTGGACAGTGATAACGAAAACTATATATTTGTTATATTTTTTTTACTCTGTAGAGACCTCGACAGATTTTTTTGTTAAGCAGTTTTGAATTCAAACATGAAATTATTCTAAAAATAGATTATACAATTTATGTTATTTTTATATCACTACTATTCTACAACAACGTCGTTTTGTCTCTAGCTTACATTGTTCTGCTTTATTGTTATACAAAATTCCATTTCAAATTACACCTTCAAAGTAACACGTCCTATACTATTCGTTAAAGAGCTTTTACAAACAAAAGCTCCGATACAAAGGGTCGTTATCAGCGCAGCAGATGGCAAAGTTGAAGCTTTAGATAACAATAAATGCGACCTTTAACACAAAAGACCTTTTTCGATTAACAAAAGTGTTATTGTTTTGTTACAATTTTGAACAAAAATATTTTATAACAATAAAATGTAGAGTTTCTACTAACCTGAATCATGGATGCTTCTGGAAATCTTCACCACAAAACATCAAATAGCACAAGCCACTTCACAGTACATATCACACTAATCCTTTATCCTATATGTAGAGTATGTATTACGAGAGCGATCGCCCGCTCTACAACAACACAACCGTCTAACAGTCTGCGAGACCGGACACTGGGCCTCGCTTCAGTTGTAGAGCGGGATGAAAGATACGCGGGGGGCACACACTGAAGGATGCCAAAGGAGCCAGACGCGACAGGACTCCGGAGAAAAGAGACGACTACACTGCGTGACATTTGAAAACTGTGTCTCTACACCACCTTTGATGACTTCATTCTAAATTCGGCCCTATTTTTTAATGCATAAAGTTGAAATTCGTATGTGTTTTGTATAGTTTGTGTCGTTATTCCATGCTGGTATTGTCGTCTAATGTCGCATCGGTCGTATGGGTCGTAACGCGGGGGGCCAAGAGTGGTTTTGCCGCGGCAGAGGCGACGTCGTGCGAGCGAGAGGACGGACGGGAGGTGTCACCGGCCTAAGCCGGATGAGCGCTGCGGATTTTGTGACGCTATTTGCGCAAATGTGGCCTTTTTCAGCGGACATGTGCGGATCGACTCTATACAACGTCCATTTTAGTCTGGGTAGAGTCAGGGCATTGGGAATTCTGTAATTGTATTACTCATTTGTGTAATGTAGCGTTTAAATTTTTAATGAAAACTTGATGAATCGTTGTAGGAGCTACTTTGAGCTTTTTACTTAAGTAAGCTTTACTCATTCTTCTATAAATATAGGATCAAAATGTATTTAAATTAGAAAGTACGATACCTGTTTTATTGAGGTTATCTGTAAAATTTACTAAGTAATTTTTAAGTAGTAGTCGCGCTCTCATTGTCCAGGCAAACTAAGTAAGAAAACCAGCATGCTGGATTGATTGGGAGTAAAATATTATAGTGAGATTGCTCTAGGATTGAGAAATACGATAATGAATACTAAAGAGTTTGAGATAGGTATATATTTGTAATACACATATATATTTGGAATCGTCCGTTTTATTTTATAAAAAGTACTGCTAAGTATTGCTAGGGTGCCTATCAAATTTGCAAAAAAGATTACATTAAAAAATGTTTGGAATTCAAAACTTCGAATTATGATCGTCATGTGTCGTCACCCTTCATTACACTATGTGGCGTATGTACGTGCGCTAGTATGCATAATATCAATGAATCGTAGAACATGTGTTTTTCTAATATGTGTGTATATTTATTATACTGTTGGGGAGCGGCGGCGGTAGCTCAGTTGTCAAACTCGAGCACGTACTTCTCGGGATCTCGGGATTTTTCAAATCTATGTACGTATTGATTTCACTAGCTTAGCAGTGAGGGGAATAATCGTGATGAAACCTGCATGTTTCAACAACTAAGTATGGACGTATCACCATGATCCAAAATTTGTCTGGTTCCTCTATCTAAGGGTTGCGAAGGTCAGATCGGCAGTCGCTTGTAATTACCAAACTCGCTAAATCCTGGACCATGGTCTAAGTGGACCCCGGCTAAGCACGGGGTATAATGCTAGGAGGATGATGGTGATTTTTTATACTATTTAAACAGTCAATATTCGGTTACCGCATTGTATAAGATAGAGTAACGAACATTTATTTATTTTCACAACCTATGTTTCTCTTACATTATTAAATGTTATATCCATACTCTTTATAAGCAACAAAGTATTCAGAAGGTGCCGTCTTCAAATGACTTACACAAGCTGAATACTTACGAAGAAAAGCTGATTACCCAAATCTCTTTTCGGTAGTTTTTCACCTGTCCAACGAAACGAATCACGAGCGCCAACAAAAAAGTGACTCTACAAAAAAACTAAATCTCGTTACGCCAAGCCCATTTCCAAAATCACCTCTCCTTTGTCACCTGTCATCGTGTTATAAAAAGTGACTTTTGCTAACAAGTGCTCTACCATGCTCTACCATTCCGTGACAATGTAGTAGCGCCACCGAACAATTGTGGACAATGGGATTGTGACATTTTCGGTTTGTCAAAGTCGAGCCCACAGGGACAGCGGTATTGTCGGCTAATCCCAAAAACGAAAATACATTTGTTGCCTTCTTCAGAGTTCCGTGCCATCGATAGAATTCCTTAGTTATATGCAAAATAAAGGCGAAGATTTTATTTTCGTTTGCAGAGAATTCTCGGTATTAATGTCGAATGTCTTAGAAATAGAAATTGGAAAAAAACTAGTTAGCGTTTATTTTTGTAAATGAGCAGTCAGGAAGGGGTAATATTTTTTTACTTTGAGTCTCACACCTAAGGCAGTTTATTTGTTACATCTTTTAACTTTACTATTATAACTAGCTTTTGGCGCACACGCTTCGTGTGTGTTTGCCAACATCCAGCTCTGCGAGGCGGTGGGGGACGCTCCGGGCTTCGCCCTAAAGTATCTATACTGTAGGGCGAAGCCCGGAGCGACCCGTATAAAGATTTTTTAATTTTCTAGTTTAATTGGATTTTTGTAATAACTTATCAGTTGTAGGTCTCTTATATATGTATATTTATATAGCTTAGAACTAACTTCCTAAAAGGTCAAACGCTCATAGTTTTATACTAGAAATAAGCACAAACCTGCTGTTTTAAACCATAGACTCTAAAAGAGTGGAAATTTATTTATTTGTCTAAGTTTAAAAATATTTAATAATTTTTCAGAAAGTTTACTAGAATTCCCTTTACATAAATTCTAATTGTGCATCAAAGCATTCTTTCTTCATCTTAATGAGTAAGGGCTACTATAAGAGTAAAGACTTTATAAATGACCAGCATATATGTTTAACTTCATAATGAAGTGTTCACCTGCAGTGTTGTTACCTCGTAACTGTAGATTATTAATTAAAAAAAATTTAACTTTGGCATTTAAAAGAGTTACTATCGATTTTCTTGGCGGTTTCTTCTTAATATCGTCTACCTTTCGACCCGGTGGTATTGTTATTTTATTTTCTGTCATCATCATCTTCATCATCTTCCTAGCGTTATGTTCCGTGCTTAGACGGGGTCCGCTTAGACCATGATCCAGGATTTAGCGAGTCTGGTAATTACATTGAAGCGAAAGTCGATCTGACCTTCATATTATCTATTTATATGTCCGCTTTTTAAGCCTATATAAATAAAGATACTATGAATTTAAATTACAAAACTGTATACTTATCATTATGCGAAACCCAAAGCATGAAACTAGCTCTAACTTGACTTTTATTTCGGTAGAGCGCAATCCCGATGTCACTGGCCACCCACATAGAGGCGGCGTGAAGATACCCACAGGATTATACGGCATCTGATTAGCAATTATCTGGTGTCTTTGTAAACCATTGATGCAAAAGTGGACGACAATGGCTGCTCTACATAAGCAACAAAAGGGATTAAAGTAGAGTCTGAAGTCGGATTGTTAATTGTTTAATTGCAACAACACTGTTTTTTACAATATGCAGCGGAACCTATTTGATTTACGCTATTCTGAAATATAATGTTGAGTATTTAGTTTTTATACTTGTAAATTTTATTAGTAAAATGGATATCTGGTATGATGATCGATATTAAAAAGGTAAGTAATTACGTAAAATTCCCATTCTGTTTCTTGCAAAACTATTATAATACTAAACAACGTCACAGGACTCTACAAAAATCCTTTATAGAGTAATAGCTTTTATTTAACAAACGTTCGTAAAAATTGCATCGCGAAATAATTAATTGAATACAAATTGCACGGCCATTGCAGTTAATTATTAAAATATAGAGAGCTCTAAAAGGCTATTAATTTAGCATTGTAATATTTGTTCCATTTCCATACATTATCTTCGTTACACACAAGCGTACGCCAAATACTTGTGTTTCCTGTACTAAAGTGGTACAGTCAGCGATAAAATTACATATATAATAATTAGTTATTAAATAAAAATCCTTATTAAATATTTGACATGTATGAATTTTTATTTTATGAGTTATTTTAGTACTCTACGAGTAAAAGCATCGTTTATTATCCTAGTTCCACCATAAGTTTACACTAAACCATTAGGTAGTTACCTAATGTTACGATAAAAGTACGTGACATTATCAAATCCATCCTGGTTTAATTCTGTTACTTTAGCACTATTATATGTAGACAAAATAATAGGAAATGTAGTAGGTAGTTCATTAAATGTCTCCTTTTTTAGGAAATTAGAGAAATATAGTTTTAATTATCATAAGATTATTCCAGGGTTATACTTATTAATAAATATTCATTTAGAAAACATTTTAACTTCCAAGTCAATATTATACGTGTTTGTCGGTATTCTAATTTATTAGACAAGTAAATATAGAATGTAAAATACGTATTTAAGCAGCTTATACATGTCTAGTGAACTCGAAAAGATTATAGAAAACTAAAACTTACCTTAGAGCACTTAAACTTTCATCAATGGCTAAAGTTTTCTATCTTGCAATATTTATTCAAGAACATATCTAAGAATTCTAACGAAGCGAAACATTACTTTCAAAACTTTAGTCTTATTACGTTGCCTTGTCCTTTTTATTTTTAGAAATAACAGTTTTATATTTTGTATTTTATTGCCACCTAGACCTATTTCAGTGTTAGATTTTGTTAAATCTAAGTATTCAAGGCGATAGTTAACCAAACTTATTAATTCGTCACGTTTGAGTCAGTGAGCTGTTAGTAGCCAAATAAAAATAATGCCGGCGATATTCAATAGAGTTGGTCTTGCGATCTGAGGGACCCGTACCAATTACTTTTGTGGATGTAACATACAATTTTATGTGAAGTTTTGATTTGACTATTATATGAGAGTGTATGATGTTTTTTTGTATATTCTCCAGAGAAATATTTTTATAGCAGCCATCGGATGTTAGATATGAATCCCTTTATTAATATATGCCCGCATAGATAGGTATATGTAGGCAATTAGTTGTATTGTTCGATAGGTATATTTTAACCTATACCGACTAATTTAAAAATGATAAATTTAGCGAGATGAACTTTTAATATAAACCCTTCTCTAACATGTTTATCTTCAACCTTATTGTGTAAAAAATAATGATAATGCATTTATATTACACAGTACAAAATACAAAATCTGATGCTTTTATATAATCACCAAACATATACACGTTAAGAACAAACAAACAAAACAATCATAGCATCACGCCCATAATCCCCGAAGGGGTAGGCAATTACTAAAATTTATAAACAGAAAAATGTTGCAGTTTTTCAAAGACACGGAACTCTAATCCAACAAAAACATACTGCAATATATATTTAATATAATATTTGAACAGTTATCGCCGATTCGCTAAGGCCTCTCCGCGCGACTGTACAGAGCCTCTGTAATGTAGTTTTAATAGCCGGCACCGATCGAACAAGTGCTTACAAAATGTTTAGGACACGTTATTTATTACACAAATTACCATTGTTTCGTTTTGACTGATGCCTCTAATGTGAACAGATTAGCGGTGTTTGTTTAATGTAGGATGGACTGAGGCGATTCGGGGGCTGAGGTTGAGAGAATAAAAGTAGTCGATGGAGTTAGATAATAGTTTGATAGGTAAGTTGGAGATCTAGACGGTGTTAGAAGTAAATTAGCGTATTATGGATCCGTTAGTCCAGTGGTCAGAGACAACAACAAAAAAAACGTTGAACCTCCTCCTTTTTGTGAAGTCGTTTAAAAATAAAGGGTCGCCGATTCAAATTAAATCAGGGGTAAATGTTTTGTGTGATGAACATGGACACACTGGACACTGTATACGAGTCGTGGGTGTTTTAAGGTTGTCTGTCTGCTACCTAGTGTCTGTAGCACAAGCATACATATTTTTAATGCAATTGGTGAATTAAATAGAATAAAAAAAAAGTAACCGCATGTTAAGTGTGTTTGTATTTTCTGCTTAAGTAATATTTTCACATATTTGTTATAGGTACTATAATAATCATGAGATCTCAAAAGTTCGATAAGGCCCGTCATCAAATTTACACAGGATTTCCTAAGAACCATTGGTATGTAATTTACTCATATCTGACAATAATACCTTAACATCTACGAATAAATGTTTATAAAAAAATCTTCTGTTTTAAGATAAAACGCCATGAGAGTCTTGGGATTGAGATGCTAACGACAGTGATGCTGATAAGAAACACAAAGTCTTATTAAAATGTAAATGTTTTTATTCGAAGGACTTCGCGAAGCCGGTTCCAAACTACCTAATCATTTTAATGTTTCCAAATTAAAACCGAAACAGGGCAATAACAAAAGACATCTCTATCGCAACATCTGTGATCAAAAACCAGCAAATTAGCTTTACTATCGTACCGTGGATCACGACAGACAGACGAAGGGACACGCAATAAAATGTATAACAATTCTCTCCCGCCCCTCGTAAACGAATTATAAAAAAAAAATGAAAAAGCGTCGTCACCTGTCGTGTCATTTGGTACCAATAAAACGGGCCGCCAAAGAAAACACGAAATTAGAAAAAAAATTACAATCGCCGAAAAGTGACCGAATTTAACTTATGACAGTTCGTCTCCTGGCCTGTACCTCTCAGTAGAAATTCTACTTTAAGTATTCATGCACAGAACTGATATTTGTTTGTTATTAGAAAAGGTTGACGTTGTTTTTTTAAAAAGACAGTTTTTTTTTGGTTAATCGTTTTGACTGACGAGAATTTACGATGTGAAACTTTACTACGGGGTTTTGGTGAAATAAAACCCGAGGCCGACTTCATTAGCTTCGTTTTTGTGTCCCGTCTTTGTGCCACAATGGCTCGTCCGTGTCCCCTTTGTGATTTTGATGAGGCCTTCCGAATCTGGAGGCTGATGTTTAGGTGACTGAACAATATTCGCTCGCTCTACTCGCGTTATAATATTCTTTGAGACCGCACTCGGCTAAGACTTAATTGCGATTTAAACCTCTCATCGTAAACAACGAGTAATTTTTTACCATGAAAAACCCATTATTTCAGCGCAATTTCTTTATAATATCATTTAACATTAAATTGATTTCTTTTTGATTGAGCTTTTATACGATACGCTTCTACTTTCTCAAATGTTGTATGTTAGAAATAGGTAATTTTTATTACGAATACTTTATTTTAATCTGGATCTATACCTAAATTTATTATTTGATATATACTCATATTTGAAAAATTTTAACAGGTAACCGTTTGAAATAGAAATCAATGTAACATTACAAATTACAATATAATCCAGTGGTTAATGCTTTCACACGGAATTCAAATGATCGCGCCTATAATCTAAAGAAAAAACGGATTTTTTTTTACAACTAAACAACGTTAACGAACATAATGTTATAGCAATTCTTATAACATAATACCTTACCTAACTTCATCCAGTATCTAATGACGAACATACCAAGGACTCTCCAGTACATTATCAACATCTGATCACCACTGACCGGCGTTTCTCGAGTTCTCGAGGGCAATGTGTTAACCGAGTTATTATATTCTCGTTAACAATTCCTCTGATACTCTGATAGTCCGATAGACTACTCAAGATAGGTCACACAGCCACCGTTCGCATGACTCACAGCAAACATTTAAGACAGGGATGGCAAACTATTGGCACGCGTGCCATATGGTACGTCATACAAAATGGTGGGCAATTTATTTGATATTACAGATGTTTTAACAATTATTAACTATAACATCCTCGTCAATCGTTCCTCGAGCTCTTGAATTCCATTTTTTTATAGTCTATTATTGAGATTACAAAAAAACATATTGCTTACGTATTTTTTTTTGATCAGCAAACTAAAAATTACGAAGATGAAGATAGAGTACCTTCCGAGTGACGTCACTTGTACCGTAAAATTTTAGAAACATGTGACGTAAAACCGCCCCATTCTCTTTGAAATGCTGTATCTTTGTAATCTTTTAGAAAGATAAAGAAAAAAATGCTTATTCAAAGTTTTTGACAATATAACTCACGAACTGACTGGCTCGTTGGTCGAGTGGTTAGAGACCCTGGCCACGAAACCAAGGGTCGCGGGTTCGAATCCCGCTAGGGGCAAATGTTTCGTGTGATGAACATGGACATTTGTACTCGAGTCATGGATGTTTATAAACGTATTTAAGTATGTCTATCCGTTCACCTAGTATCTATAGCACAAGCATAGGCTTAGTTTGGAACTAGGGAATTGGTGTGTCAGTCTGGAGAATTTATTATTATTATTAACTAAAAAAATATAATTGGTTCAACTAGCCTATGATATGACATTTTAAAAACTTTGGCACGTTCGTATAAAAGGGTTCGCTACCTCTGACTTAAGACGTCGCGATAACAGCAACGACCTACAATTGGGTGGTGTGATAACGCGCACAATAGTGACGTGCCAATTAAACAGCACTCAGGCTAATAGCGTTGATTACCTTAAAAGCTTTTAAATAGCCGCTATTGGTGGTGATTAACGACCTTCGGAGCAACTGTGGGACTGCAATTTGGTTTACGGGCTGCTGTTTCATTGGCCAGATCAGGCCTTAAAGTTAGGTACCAGAAGTGGCGTTTAGAGATGCGATATCTTTGGTAGAGGTATCAGAAATGTTCCTTTTCTACACGTTTGGTACATGAAATGGCATATTTTTGCAAATATATTTTATATTTTAGCAAAAAAGTCAACGTGATATACTTTATTCAAGGTCTAAATTATAGAAACAGATATTAATTAAAAACATTAATACGTCTGCAGATTTTGCTTTTATCAGTTCTGTTCTCAAGGTCTTTATTTGACTTTTAAAAAACTTTTAGAAATCGATATTTTCAAAGACCAATGTACCTAGTACATTTCACAGATAACTTATTATTAATGAGGTGTTTGATTTATCTCTTTGTAATAAATATAACTTGAGTATTAAAATAGACCTTAGCATATAATATTAAGTAGTAATCATAGCAAAGTAAAAACATCAAGAATCTCTAAGACACCAACACGCTACGCCGATAAAACAAAACAAAAGCAACTCACCTAAATCAACATAGAACAAAATAAATTACCCAAATAAGTAAAACTAATTCGGAGTGTTAAATGTGTGCGTACAAACAAACAGCTTTCCAATAAAACATTCATTCAATTAATGAGCGTACATATATTCGAGCGAGATACAAAAAAGGGCATAGACGACAATGTCACAGCATGCCCGCTGGATGCATTAAAAGGCCCTATATCAGTGCCCTTATATTAATGTCGTCACGTTGCTGTAAATTATCGGGACATCCAATTGGACCGTGTCGTGACCAAGGGCAGTAAATATTGGGCCAGTTTTATGGATGCAGTGTTGGGACACGCAGGGCACAGGAGAGTGCCTTGTGGTACTCCGCGAATATTGAGCCGCGTTTATGACACACGATCTGAACGCGATTCGTTGGAGGCGTTTGGATTTGTGACATTTACGCCGGTTCCGTGACTAATTTAATGATGTTATTTGTAAAGTGATTTTCTTGAAGTAAGGCATATATATTATCGACCTATAAAATAGGTATGAAAGGAAATTATAATTTGACAAATTGTAGTTAGAATACGAGAGGTTTGGATTGGTTTGTAATAAAAATTATTCTTTAACAGCTTTAACACGTTATTAAGCACCTGATCCAATAAAATCCTCATCAGATTCTAATACAATTGATTTTGCAAAAGTCAATTATTGTTAATAAGCTAGTTAATAAGGGATAGTGTTTTATTTGGTGCATACCTACATAATGTTATTGTACTTATTTCAGACTTTTTGATGAGATAAATTAATTATAAGTAATTGCAATTGTTACCCCTGGACCGTTTTATATTCTTCATTATGCCATCGAAAAATTTTTAATCAAAAGGGTCGTCTCAAATTTTGATATCTGCAATAAATTACCACATTTTCATTTAAATCATTTAACTAGTGAAGATTACATAAAAGCGTATAAAAATTCTTAGCTTCATCTGGAGCCAACACCTACTTATTTACCTGACTTAAACATGCTTCTCAATAGTACATAAAAAGGGCTACTTTATATTTAGCTTCTAAGGATCGTGCCATATGGCGTCCGGTTCTTTCTGCCTACCACGTTAGGGAAGTGGCGTGAAGTTTAGTTAGTTAGTTAAATAGTGACGTTTCTGTAAAAGTGTGTTAGAAATCGTTACCGTTCATCGAGAGTGTAAACCGGGCTTCTCCATAGGGACTCTCTCGTGAGCACGAGACAAGGGATCTGTCACCACGCCGCGGGCCAGCAGGCGGTAACGAGCGTCAGGACCGAGCGGCGCGTCTTTGACGCCGACACGAATGTCATTACCGCCGTCGGAGACATTGTTTATCGTCAGAGCATGGTTGTGCTTAGTCCGAAAGTGAACAAGGTTTGTTGCGGTTGTAAACAAGTGATTGGTGACCTTCGTCTTATCTAACCTGAGAGTAGGTTTATTTTGTAAGTATTAATAAAGTCTATTTTTAATAGACACTGGCGACGAAATCTATGGTTCGAATCTTGCTAAAGCTAAAGTTTTGTGATTTAATTATTATGCATGTTTATATAGGTATTCAAGTATCTGTTACCTAGTAATTAAATCACAATCGTAAATTTTTAGAAGAACTTTTAATCGGTGAGCGTATTTTTCCGTCAACGCTACAACGTTTCTAGTTTTGCAGTTGTCTATTAGCAGCGGTGATTGCACGCTTTAGCTGGTCGTTTTTAGTCTCAAATTTAAATTAATTGGAGCTAAGAAACAATAGATTATGACCCACCCGGTTATACAATAAATAAAAATGAGGATATAGATATACGATCGTAAATAAGTTATGAAAATTAGAATGACTGAATTAATGTACAAACATACATACATACATAACATAATACCCATAATCCCCAAATGGATAGGTAGAGTTAAAGGGACAGCAGGCCCCTAGCCATATTCAGCCAAAAACAAAACTGGGCTGGACTGGGTTAGATGGGAAATCGTGAAAAAGTTTTGAAAAGTGGCTAGCTTGTCGCCCACACTCGCATCCTACAATCACATACCCAAAACCGATATACCATTAGTCGTCTTTTACGACGTGCTAGGCAAGAACCACAGTTGGCACATTATTTTTAAGTCCCAGACCAACATGGGACAATGGGCTGGGTAAGATGGAAAATTGTGAAAAAGTAGGACAAGTGGCTAGCTCGTTGCCTACACAATCACATACCCAAAATCCCATATGAATGAATGTATTGCAACATTACCATGCCAAGTTTATGTATTCAATTCTGATTACATTTAACATGAACCCTAATGTTATCTCTGTTATCTTAGATGTTGTGGATCCTTTGTACCTTTCACAACTAAGACCATATAACCCATAGATCCATAACTATACACGTAATGATTTATAGTTGTATGCTGCTGTGAGCTGTGTTATATTTAGAGCTCTTTTACGTTCGACTGACTTTGACTGGCTCGATGGCACATTCGGTAGTGACCCTGCCCCATGTGCCAAGAGTTGTGGGTTCGATTCCCACCCAGGACAAACATTCGTATTATGAATACTTGTGTTTGTTCTGTGTCTGGGTGTTAACATCCAATATTTAAGTATATATTTGTAATACCACTGTTGATTGTGATATCCGTAACACAAGTGCTTAAGCTACTTACCTCGGAGTCAGATCAATGTATGTGATGTACAGAATCGATATTTTATGATATTTTTACATAATTCATCAGGGTTATATGTAATATAAAAGATTTCCATGAATTAATGCATAAAAAGAAATTTATAGTAAACGTCTAAGTTTACGCAATCTTAGACAGAAGTTATTCGCATAAATTGTGTTTTGTTAAATTTTATCAAGACTGAATCAAATAACCTGTTGGTTAAACTCCAATCTTGTTTCTAATGCCTATAACGTCCTTGCAACCACAGTATCATTACGAGGGGTGGGTTGATTGTCGGAGATCGTTTGCCAGCAGGAGTCCCATAAGCCTGTCACCAGCGGGCGACCGCGGCGCCGTCGCGCGCTTTGATGTTGCCGATGGGATACCATTACCATTGTCAACGCTATCGACTATTAGATATGCAAGTGCTATGATCATTTGTACAAATGAAAAAACTGTTGAGAGTTTATTATGTTCCTAGCATTTGTTTTTACTGATTCTTGAGCTTAAGCTAAAAGCAGAGCTAAAGCTACCAGAGTGCAAGTGTTATAATCAATTATCATATGTACAAATAAATGAACTGTTTTGTTGCAGTATATATGTTATTTGCTTGCAATTTTACTATTATGTATTTAGCTTTGGTTTTTATCAATTATTAAGCTCCTAAAAATGTAACGCTTTAGGCATTACGAGTGTGCAAGTGTTATAATTAAAATTGTGTACAAATAAATGAACTGTTTGGTTTGGTTTAGCAGCAAATCTGTAATTTGCTCGCAATTTTACTCATATGTATTTATCATTTGTTTTTTACCAATTCTTGAGCTCGAAACAACAATGGTATTAACTGTTATTAGTAAGATCATTTGTAGAAATAAATGTACTGTTTTGACTGCCATCCTAGTTCGAACAAATCTGTCGCTTAGTTTTTGATTAACATAGCGTTTTTTTTGTAATTTTTTTTAGCTCTAAGTCTATTATTGGTTAATATAAAAAGTACATGTAATATGGATAGTTAAATGCGAGTTCATTTAAAAGTACAACACTGCTAGGACATGTTATCATATCAATACCTTAAAGTTCATTCAAATCCTATCGTGATACGAACTCGCCATTAGGCAAAGCTGTCTACTTAGTTTCAAGGTCAGAGCAAAGTATTCTAGTATTTTTTTACTTACTTTATACAGTATCGTTAGCTCTTAAGTTTTAGGGGATTTATAAATTAATAATTTTTAGTCATTACACGCGAGATAAATCAAAAATAAATAAAGTGTGAAATTTTCAAAGGACTAGCACATTACGGTATAAAAGTTGCTTTAACAATCGTAGCAACATAATTAAGAGTATTTAGACATTACTCGAAAGCGTAAGCCGTTTCTTCATTCTGACACTCAACTCCGCAGCGACTCCAAAAAATTCTAATTCAAATTTCCTTTCGACCTCATCAGCGTGGAACACCATAAAACATTTTAACATCATCCTTATCTCGAGCAAAATCTCTGCTGGCACGTTATAATGACGCTTGCGCCACAGCTCGCGGCGCGCGCGCACAAAGCGTGTTGGCACAGCGCAGCGGCGAGGTCTCCCCGCGGGGACCCGCCTGGCACCCATTTTTTTCCCTCCTCCATTTTACATCGTCGGGACGCATAAACGGACAAAGGACGGCAACTTTTGTTCTGTTGTCTCGTCTCTTAATGATTTTTACGAATTATTAATTGTGGCCCGATAAAAAGCGATTGAAAAATGTCGATTGCCGTACGATTTGTTCGACCGATGAGATATTGTTATGGGACTCGGTTCACGGGGTGGCGTGGACATGTGTTCTGGATGTTTAATTATGTTACGGAAAGGGATATTGTTAATTCAATATCGATTGTGGTGATATAAAAAATCTAATGCAGCTTTGATAGTTTTTTTTACTTTCGATAATGATGATTTTAGTCGTTATTCCGTCGACATTACTGTGATGGATGGTTTAAACGTTTTTATAGTTACTGACTAACAAGGATCCTAAATTGATATTACGAGCTATGTACTTACTAATAGGAGCAAGCTTATATAAGTATTGAGGCCAAATGTATTTTGTCTTACAAGTTCAAGTCGATTTTTTGATAAACGGACGATATGTCAAACTTATGTTCAGCAGTAGATATCCTTAGGTGATGTTAATGATATTTTAGTGATCGAGATTGAACGACTTACCGAAATCACTTAGAACAGCTTAACTTTATATGCCTTAGGTGATAATCTTATTTTGATTACTTATTCAAATCTCACTTGAGGGGATTTGTAATAGAGGGGAAGCGATTATGATCATTTAATAGTACGAGGACACCAAAGGCCATAGCCATCTATAAAGTAAATAGTAGGCCTTAAATAAGTGTGATATGTTTTCTTACTAAGCCTTTAACTTGAAAAAGAAAAAGCGCATTGCTCATGTTACACATGAGAACGAATCAATCACAAAACGCGTTAGCCCCAAACCTCTAGTAGTTGATAGCCAATCAATTTGAGGACTCAAACCCAACATTAACAACAATACAATCAGGCTCCCACCGAAACAGCTCATACCACTAATCGCAGTCATCTTTGTTTAAACGTGTTTAACTCCGCTCGTAATATCCCCCATATGATATATTGCGTCCCGTAATGGTGGGGCGTGTCCCGGACAATTTGGGACGTCCCATAACGTATGGGATGACGGAATAAATTAAATAAGTTTTTTCTTGAGATGTTTTTTGGTTGTTTGTGCATTAGGAGATGTGTGGGGCTAAGTAGCGTGCCTTGTGTTACTCTGAAAAATACGACTTATGGATAATCAAATAGAAATTTTGAAAAAACAGATCATTAAATTATCCGTCATCATCATATGGAAATGGCATTCAGTGTTTTACTTACGGAATAGCTTATACGTTATGAAATGTTTTTTCTTTCTTTCTTTCTTTCTTTCAAATGTCTGTAATTTTACCACCTCCGTTTATTAAACCAACCAACCAAAAACTTATGAAATCTTACAAAAAATAACAATTATTTGTTTAAACAACTCTGTAAGAAATAAAAGGTCTTGACGAGATCTAAAATTACCAACATAATAATAAGAAATCTGAACAAACATATTTTAGAGTTAATAAAAGATATTCCCATTCCTACAAATGTAAGTGAAGTTTAGTTAGTTAGTTTACAAATATAATATAATATTTATTAACTTTTTGAGAAAACCCTTGTTATACCTTTACTCCATCTCGATGTTGGTAAATAACACCAGCGCATATTCATTCCATATCTTATTACTTTAAATATTACACATTTTAATTGTCGTACTCTCGCGCACCCTAATAGCCAGCTTTTGTTTAACCGTGTAATAAGTCCAGTGGTAATATCCTCGGTTGATATATGGCGCGTCCCGTAATGGCAGGGCGTGTCCCGCTCGGGACGTCCCATATCGTGGGACGAAATAAATTAAATAAGCTTCTAATAATTAAGATCGGGACGTGCTTGATTAATAGTGGTGTGCAATATCGACGTTTTTGGTCGATATATCGATATTTTGTGGTTAATATTGGTGTGTCAGTGAAAAAAAAAATCGCATTTTTTTCGTGATATTTGTATAAATAAATGGGCTGTATTTAATTTTGGCTATTCAAGGGCATTGTTGTCAGTATCCTTACGTTACTGCCTTTCCTTTGTTCATATTTTACTTTTCATGCAACTTATTGTAAATCATTGCATTAGCATACTCCGTTTTGACAGTCCGTGTAAAATCGTAAAGTTATCTGTAGATTTTCCAGCTGTAACTCATAACTTTACCCTTACCCTAATATAAGATCACAAATAAACATAATCTTAATATTTTAAAACAACATGTCGATCAAAATATTATCGATGAATTAAAAAATATCTATCGATGGCTATTGTAAGTTCCTCGTCTCTATCTATTGATTAATAGTGTCAAGCCGTGGTCGTGATTAGATTTCTGAGACGACAGCTTTTGTTTCAGCGGAGGTCCAGGAAGAATGCCTGGTTGTTTCATATCGACTGGTTAATTAGATTTTTTCTTCTTTACTTGGAAGAGATCCCAATCAAGGGAATCGTCTTTTCTTTTTCTAACTAACTATATATATCGGTTATATTGAGACTTAATTATAAGAATTTAAACTTTAATTTAATTCTTGATAAACCAATTTTATTGTTGTGTTTTTAAGTGGTTGATGTTTTACTCTGCCTACCCCTTTGGGGATTATGGGCGTTAGGTATACTTTGTACATATGTAATTACTAGCATAGGAAAAGTTAAAATAAAGTATCATGATTTTAGCAAAGTATTTATGTATAAGTGTAATGTCCTGTATGTACTATTTAAACTTCCTTTCCAATGTCTATTAATAAGGTGACACTTTATTCATTACAGTTGCTAAGTACCATATTTTAAACAGCTTCTATAGAAAAGGCGTCCAAGGAGTAATAAATCTAGAGGAAAATCTGCGTTCAAGAAAGTTCTATACAATGCTTGTACGCAGCTTAAGCTTCATCGACCAACCCTTTCGAGGATAACGAGTGTGATAGTAAGTATGTATGTAGACTTCCTGTAGTTTACTTCTAAATAGATAATCACACCGACGAACGTTTAAAACTTCCCGTCGCGGGGCGTTAGGACCAACCAGTCACGATCAGGAATCGGCAGGTGACTTCAAGGGATCGGATTGAAAAATTGTGGCGGGCAGATGGCGCCACGTACCGCACGAGGTGAGAGCTGCGCGCGCGCCGGTTATCGCGCCGTCATCTATAACGATAAACTGGCGCAGGGTATGTGCCGGTGTAGAGAATAATGACAATTGTGTTCTATTGGAGACGTTTTGACTTCTCCAAGTCTTACTTTAAGTGACAGTACTGTCACTTTAAATCAAATATATTGGTTCAATAAAGTTTTCTCTGACTGCTTATTTGGTGTAAACAATTTGAAATCGTCTTTTTCCTTTACTACTCTACATAGTATTGAAATAGTTTGGAGAATAAAGAGATTATATGGTAAGTATATAGTAATATAGAATCTTATACCATAGAGTTCGATTAGGAACAGGATATAATGATGAGGACTAAAATTCAAATGATTTGGTAAACTAATCGTATAAAAACCCGTTCTCTCTGCCCCGCAGCTACTCTGTCGAAGGGCGAAGGACGCAGGGCGCGGGCGCAACATCAACCATTTTAATTACGTCCGAGACACCATTAACAATAAATCTGGTGTTCCCGCGCGGATGCGCGAGCGCCGGTCGCGGCCGAATATGGCCGACTGCGCGCGTTAATAAAAATAGACATGTGAATGTAATGGATAAGGGTGATTTTGTTGAGTTTTATTGGATTAAAAAGAAAATACAATTATATATGACTTATTAATTGATAAAGTCAAAATTTGTCGTATTTTGCACGGTGAGCACAAAAGAATATGAATTAATCAAACACATAACATCACGCTTATAATCCCCGAAAATGTAGGCAGAGTCAAAGGGACAGCTGGCCCCTTTAACCACATTCAGCTAAAAATAAAATGGGCTAGGTTAGATGGAAAATTGTGAAAAAGTAGTGACAAGTGGCTAGCTCGTCACCTACACATACCCAAAACCCCATATACCATGAGTCGCCTTTTACGACATGCTAGGCAAGAAACATAGTTGGCACTTTTTTTTTAAATATCTCAGCGAACAGACAAATATGGTGACTTCGCTTCGAATTCACTAAGGTTTCGATAAGTCCATGTCCTTATTTTAAACACTCGAGCATTTTTTTATGAAAATTTAAGAAAACTGCTTTGGTATACTGCCTCTAATCTTATCAAAAGGATTGAAGGAAAATCTCTTCTGTAAGGAAAGAGTAATTGAAATTGATACATGTAGTAAACGTACCTAAGAGGTTCGATTATTCACGTAAGCCTGTAATAACGAATAGGCTGCGCGCACGCAATGTTAAGGCAGCCAGTAAAAGTCTCTTGAACTAGCTCTGTATTCCGTCGTGTATAATAAGATTCAAACACTTGACTGGCTCGATGGCTCGTTTGGCAGTGACCCTGCCCCATGTGCTAATGGGTTGTGGGTTCGATCCCCATCCAGGACAAATATTTGTATGATAAATGCTTGTGTTTTTCTGTATCTGGGTGTTAATCTTACTAATATTATAAATGCGAAAGTTTGTATGTATGGATGGTTGTTTGAAACACGTTCACAAAAAAACTACTGAATGCATTTTAATGAAACTTTAGAATACATAATATAGCTCATACACCCGAATAACATATTGGCTATGTTTCATCGATGTACCATGCCAGCGAAGCCGCGGGCAGAAGCTAGTTAGCTATAAAGGAGTATATTGCTCCTATTTGGACTCTGTCTTCGGAGTAATATATATCATATGAGTAACAATACTCACTTATTTATACTATCACAAACTTCTGCGCTAAATAAATGCGGAGCGATAGCAGAAAACAAGAAAAAAAACAATCGAAAATATATGTTGGCAATCTTTGAATAAAGTACATTTTCAGTTAATTGGTTTCATCTATACTTATAATAAATCTGTAGAGAGGTCAATTCTGTACATGAAATATATTTTCAAAATAACTATCAGGGAGTGATTAGTGATCGATATTGATGCAAAAAATGCAATCAATAAAATTTTTGTCTGTCTGTCTGTCTGTCTGTCTGTCTGTATGTTCCTTATAGAAACAAAAACTACTCGACGGATTTTAACGAAACTTGGTACAATTATTCTTCATACTCCTGGGCAGGTTATAGTATACTTTTCATCACGCTACAATCAATAGGAGCAGAGTAGTGAAGGGAAATGTTGGGAAAACGGGAGAAGTTACTCCATTTTTTAAGCTTCCGTCGCGTGTGCAGCCTCAATGGTTAAAGTTACATAAAAAGTACGTATGACGGAAATAGTCTTTATAATATTAACCATAAACGCGGGTGACACCGCTGGCACAGCTAGTTTTGACTACGAGTGTACATGGGAGGACACATCGAAACACAGTCGTGCGAGATCGAATCGGCCGACAGTCGCCATTCGATTTATAGCTAATTACAGTTTTGTTTCACCCGCCGTATATTAGCGTGTGACCAATCAGCTAATTATGAGTGGACCTTCGGGATCGTGTCGTTCAGGGTTTTAGTGCAGAAGCCATTTGGAGGAGTCGTTTAAGAGTGTAGTCTGCGGCGAGCGAGGGAAATAATAAATACATTCTCCAGACTAACACACCAATTCCCTAGTTCCAAACTAAGCTTATGCTTTTGCTATGGATACTAGGTGAACGGATAGACATACTTAAATATGTTTATCAACATCCATGACTAAAGTACAAATGTCCATGTTCATCACACGAAACATTTGCCCTAGCGGGATTCGAACCCGCGACCCTTGGTTTAGTGGCTAGGGTCTCTGACCACTGGACCAACAGGCCAGTCGATATGACTTTTGGTTTTCATAACCTTAGATTTAAAAATTCCCTTAGGGGAACGAAACAAAATGGATTATGCCTACATATACATCCATTCATTTAAATGTTCGCTTAAGATGTTTTCCCTTATCGCCCTAGGTTATAAATCCGTACAAAGAATATTTAACGATACGTGGAAAATTTAAGAAATACCCTAACATAAGGAATTTCTAGCATATTAATATTGACAAGCTCGATGGCTCATTCGGTAGTGGCCCTGCCCCATGCGCCAAGAGTTTTGGGTTCAATCCCTACACAGGACCAACATTCGTGTGATGAATACTTGTGTTAGTTCTGTGTCTGGGTGTTAATATTGAATATTTAAGTATATATTTGTAATACCACTGTTGCTTCTGATATCCGTAACACAAGTGCTTAAGCTACTTAGCTCGGAGTCAGATCAATGTGTAGTCTGATATTCATTTGTTTAATATTCTGATATTTAATACATTAAGCTGTAAACACAAAAGATAACGACAAAATAAATATTGTAACGAGGCAAACATTTTTCCGATTCTCCATCATGTCCCACCCCATTATTATTGTAATCATATTTATTTGTGAGGCCCGTCCTTCACCTTTGCGATACCATCAGGCTTAAGGCGCTACGAGAGAAGAAACTGACCCGTTGTCGACTCGGCCACAGTATAGCAAGTTACCGTAAGGTATCACTCACTTCGCTGGAGGGCGATATGGTAGTAAGGTTCAACTATACCCCTGACGTCCCTCCACTCGAGCGATGAGGGGTACCGCGGGGTTTTAGTGGGTATACCCCATTCTCCATCTTTGGCCGGAGCAGGGACCTCCAATTCAGAGGTCCCCGGGAGGCCCGAATTTCCCCGCGACAAAAAAAAAAGAAAAAAAAAGGAATCACTCACTAGTTTTATAGTGTTTTACCATGGAACGAATTATTTTATAACCGCGAATGGAATGGTGTGGAATGAGACGAAAGTTGGTGGATGTCTGGTTTATTTACCGTCGTATCACAGTTTATATATCGCTAATCTGTTATTATATGCTTAATCATGTTATGTTTACGCGCGGTACGTGCTGTATTTTACTACGTGCGGCAATGCGGGACAGTTATATATTATAACAGGTGATCTGTTCAACAAATTAAAAAAAAACAGATGTTGATTAACTAAAAAAATACAGAAATCCTATATAAGATAAGTCTAAAGATACATGGCATTCGAAAGAATTGAGAGGTTTGGCATGGTTCTTAATTAATTTAATTTCAAAAACTTAACATGGGTAATGGAAAGTCGTTTATTATCCTTCTGCTATGTATTTAACAATATATGTAATTTTATGCATCATATACAATCAACCGGAAGTTCTAAGATTTTCTGTTTTATTTAAGTATTCACTGAATACAAAGCTGACAAATAGGATTAAGCTTAAACGCTCCTTTCTTTAAGGCCGGCTCAAAAACTTATGTCTGAACCTACACATGTACATGGGCAATATTTATCATCAGACGAGCAGTCTGCTGCTTTATCCGGTATAGTATAAAAAATCTGGCACTACTTTACTGCCAACTCAGTTATACTGCGCCTGCGCCGGTACAGTTATCGACGTCTCACATCTATCGGCATAATCGGTACCCTCCGGTGACCTGCGTTTTGTTTTTAATTTTGTAATAAGCGAACGCTGTAATGCCAAAGAGATGTGATGCAAATGTCGAAATTAAATTCTTCGTTTGGCATTAAAATGTCGCTTTTGATGGAGATTTGATTGGTTAAAATGTATTTGGAGTGGTCTTTAATATATCAACAGCTTCATACTGTCTTTAGATAGATAGATAGATATATTCTTTATTGCACGAAAAACAAATATGTATAAAAATAAGGATACAAACAAATTTTTACTGAGTATCTATAGTTAGTTTTCACTTGTATACCATCAGCGCCCACTAATAACCAGGTAACCAGGAGTAATAACCCCCTTTCATCATCATCTCTATCTAAGATTTAGCGAGTTTGGTGATTGCTAATGAGCGACTGCTAATGACCTTCGTAACCTTAAGATAAGTAAACTAGACAAATTTTGGAACACATCCATAGTTGTTGGATTGTGCTGGTCTCAACGCCGAGCAGGTCGTATAAATACGTAGAAATAATTCCTCTAGTCACATTTAAAAAAAAATTGAGGTTTAGATGAATATGAAAACTTTTATAAAGTAAATAAGTGGCGTGAAGTTTAGTTAGTTAGTTTTAAATAGTAGTGCCAAGTGGGTACTTCGTCGCCTACTTAGCCACAAACCCTGAAAGTTACACATTGTTTTGAGTCCTAGACCATCATTAGTTATTTTTAATGTTATGCACATATATGCGAGAAAAAATCTCGTGTAAAATATATTCCTACTAATATTATAAACGCGAAAGTTTGTATGGATGGATGTTTGTTACTCTTTCACGCAAACAGTACTGAATGGTTTTTAATTTAACTTTAGAATAATATAGCTCATACACCCCAATAACATATGGGCTACGTTTAATCGATATACAACGCGAGCTAAGCCGCGAGCAAAAGCTAGTTAAAAGCTAAACGTCACAAATGTCATTAATTTCGAAACTGAAATATTTCGTTGTTGTTGAATAGTTTATTTTTGTAATGTGTTTGATGTTCGTAATTTTTATTGATTACCTTTATCACCTCATATGGGCTATCTGATCATATTATGGCTTTTAATTGAATTTCATGGTATGTTAGCGGCCGCCGGTGAGAGCGGTGGTAGCTGAATGGTAAGGACACGCACCTTTCATTCGAGGAGTTTTGGTTCAAAGACGGCCATAGTTTTTGGTACTAAGTACCTTCTACTACTACTATGTGTTATATCATTAGTTGAATGATGAGGAAAAATTTCACATTAAAATAATGGTGAATGCGTAATCAAGGAATAATTTGGGAGATCAGTCACTTTTTAGACTGAGTTGCCATTACGCATGTCACCAAAAATAACTGAAAAAAATTGCCACTCACATTTTGGATGAATGAGTGTTTTCTAAAACACAAAAAACCGCCAGATGGCAAGAGGGAGCTCGTGGTCTTATCACTGTCACTATTGGCTCATTGTTGACAACATGTAAGTTTGGTCTGACAACTAACCAATGAGGAGGGTGACAAGGCCGCAAGTCACAGTTACGCCATCTTTTAGATGTTATAATTAAAATACCTTCATTATACACACAGAATATTTGCAAATTGAAATAGATTTAATTTATTGTAGTCATAAATGTTGTTGTGCTATCACACACTAGAGGCGACATCTCGGATAACCTAGCGCACAGAGACGCCGCCGAGTGGCGTGTCCCGGTCGCGCTATCGCGACGATGTTTCGCGGAATATCGACAGTTATCAGCGGAGTGACACGCGGCCAGTAATCAATAAGTGAGTGATAGATGTGTCTCATAGACGATTATGTTTATTTGTCTCTCTTATTCCTATACGAATAAATATTTTCTAAACTGGTTAGTAAATGAATGCCTACCCTGCTAGGGAAGTGGCGTGAAGTTTAGTTAGTTAGTAAATGACGAAGCCTTAAGGATAACAAACTAAAAAAGCAGTATTCTCAGTTTAATTATTTTTGGAAGACAGGTAAATTAGTGCTTAAATGTAAAGAAAAATAGACAAGGGTTTTTAAAATTATTACAGGATTAATCTGCTATAGTCACGTGAAGATTTTCCAAAATAAAACTTGTTTAAATTTGTCTAGTAGTAAATAGGAGATCGTTAGAAATCTGAGTCCACAATGTTCCTAGACCAAACTCTCAACGCGTCCATAGGTCACACTATCACACACTAGAGGCGACATCTCGGATAACCTCGCGCACAGAGACGCCGCCGAGTGGCGTGTCCCGGTCGCGCTATCGCGACGATGTTTCGCGGAATATCGACAGTTATCGGCGGAGTGACACGCGGCCAGTAATCAATAAGTGAGTGATAGATGTGTCTCATAGACGATTATGTTTATTTGTCTCTCTTGTGTATAGGATACAAATAAATATTTTCTAAACTGGTTAGTAAATGATGAAGCCTTGAGGATAACAAAATAGTCACGTAGAGATTTTGTTCTTGATAGGGTGCAATTAAAAGAAATATTATCATTACCTAATTTGACTCCTTTAAGATGTTGAAACAAAAGAAACGTAAGTATTGTAAATTTTTTTTTAATTTATTATGTACCTACTAGCTTCTGCCCGCGGCTTCGCCCGCGTAGTACATCGATGAAATATAGCCTATATGTTATTCGGATGTATGAGCTAAATTATTCTAAAGTTTCATTAAAATCTATTCAGTAGTTTTTTTTGTGAAAGAGTAACAAACATCCATCCATACATACAAACTTTCGCATTTATAATATTAGTAGGATATTTACACAGTCAAAGTGGCATCTTTTCACTAGGAATAAATAACAGACAAAATCACATTTTATGAATGGATAAAACTCTTTGCTGCTATTAAGTAGTTAATAAGTGTAAATGTTGTTCAGGCATTCAAAACTCCTCCATTTCTGAAATAACTTAAAAAACACTATATTTACATGGTCAATATAACTAAAGTAAAGTAAGAAATAAATAAACAAAAATACTACATTTAATTAACGAATAAAACTCTACTATACTATTAGTTAATGATCATAATTGCTGTAGGTACCCTGATAAGCGATGACACAGTTCATCTGTCCGTAGCAGTTCATCGCAGTGGACACCGGCCGCGCGGTATTAATAGCGGTGAGCGATCGCCATCACACGCCACGCAACCTTACCCATTCCTAAGGTCGTACATATTCTTCAGCCTGCTATCACCCATAGTCCAGTTATTCAGAATGTTCTCCTCTACAACGGTTCTAAAAAATGCAAATACGATTGGAGACAGAGAAAGCGAGATAGTCTCAAAAAAAAAATCTACTTTGACCTTAAATATCTTAAGGTGGACACGATATTTTATGAGACTTTTGAGACAACTTTTACAATGGCAAAATAAAGTTATACTCGAAAAGTTTTGAGATTTACAAATTAAAACTATACAACGTTAAAATACGATTATTTTGTTTTACACGAAGTTTTTATAGCTCCGTGGAGATACCACTAAATTCAGTTACTTTTTAAGCAGTGTTTCAATATCTTCTAGTTCAGCAGTAAAACAGTTAACCCTCAACACTAAGTTTAACATCATATTGGTTCTATATGCATCAATCCTTCTTTTTTTCAACTTTAGGGTTAAATTTTAATTAAACATGAGTACATACGATCACGCCCGCAACGTTAAAGCTTCTAAGGCCCGATTTTTTAATGGTCAGCTATGAATTGACCGACTGATCAAGTATAAAGTCACCAATTTGCGGATGTCATATGGTATTTTACGAAACAGGCAATGACATTTTACAATCATCCGGATTGTGATATATAAGATTGTTATCTTTTATCCGACTGTTGAAAAATCAGCCCTTAAACTATAACAACATCAAAACCAAAAATTGGAGTTGGGTTAGACAGAAAATTTAGAATGAATACCTAGTAGTGGTAATGATAATGGTTAGCTCGTCGGCTGCCTCACAAGCCCGATACCCAATACACAATTAACTAACTGAAAGTTGACTACCTTTTACGAGTCCCAGACCAATAACTAAATAATAATAGGTATACGGCTAGTTTAATAATGTGAAGCAAAGTAAATGTTCATTAGCTAAACTTCACGAGACTTCCCAAGCGGGGTAGGCAGAGAGAACTGAACGCCATATGGCGCGGTCCTTACATACCTCACTTGATTTTTCTACATTTATAATCGTTTTCATACATAAATGTTGCAATATTATTATTGATTGCGTATTTGACAAAAGACTTTGTGAGGTTTGGACATCGAAACATGTCTACTTATCGTCATATCCAAAATTGTACATGCTTTTATTCTCAAAAAAGACTCACAAAAAAGCATCCTTCGGCATCTTTCAACCATGTCATTACGACATACGCACAGAAGGACAAAGAGACAAAACTTGAATAGATATCCCTTTGTACATAATCACATATTTGGGGGGAAAACATGGTACCTCCATAGAAACATAATACACATCCCAACTTAACAAAGACGTGTAATTGGATTACTGAGCACTTAATATCTCTCTTCTAACGTTTTAGCAAAGATTTTGGGCTTTTAAATTTGGGAAATGCATCTAAAATTGAGCTTTAAGTGTTGACAGAGAAAGGTGGGATTGTGTTGTATTTAACATGGTTGTTTTTGCGTTTTTAAAGCGACTGTCGGTATAGTAGAAGCAGGCGACAAAAAAATATCACCGCTCGCTCGAAAAGATGTCATATTAAGAAACATGTCAATCATATTTTTATGAAGAATTGAATGGCCCTCTGTTGTGCAGTTGCGCATTATTTTTTCTCCATATTTCACGCTCAGTTTGAGTGGGCCCGGGTTTTTGTCCAACTTTTTCCCTTCGAGGGTTGTTTGTGAAACGGCGGATTTTCGAGTTTCGATTCGATTATGCCCTCAGTAATCGGCCCTCATATCGAGTGGTTGTGCAAACATTCTCGAGATTCCACTTCCTGCTTCGTTTTGCAATTAGATTTGTTATTACGGAATTGGGCGATTTGCGCAGAATATTTCTGCGTTGTTGGCGAAATGCGTTGGAAACTCCGCAATTATCGAGTTACGCGCTTTTTGCGTGGGATGGTCATTTGTTGTCGAAAACAAACTGAGTGTAATAAGGATGATGTTTGTTATTATATTATCTTTTTAAATCTTATTAAATGTTGACCTACATACATTTTGTAATTATCAGATAATAATATAAATCATTACAGCTCCTGGAATGCTGCTTATCCCTTTCGGGGATCAAGAGCATTATGGTATGTATGTAGACAATTACTAAATCTATTAGACGGTCGAGATTCATCAAGTTAAGCACACCATGGACTAGTAAAAAAAGAAGGACTCCACGCCACTAACTAGATGTTGAAGCTTCGCTGGTGCTCTAAATAGACACGCAACTTACGACACACATTGACATCAGCGCTCCAAATAACTGATTTCCGACATCTGATAACCTTAAGAATCTCACTCACACATGCATAAACGTAGCTTCACGCTTTAGTACGACAGCGCGTAGTCTTTCTTTTTTTACTAGTCCGTTGCCTGCACTTGTCTATTACCGAACAGGCCTCTCCTAATGAACATTACAGGGCCCGATCTTTGTCTTTGTTCTTTCAGTCTATCCACCGAGATCCAATTAAAACAAATACCTACTAGAATACCCAAGTCTCCTAATAATAACAATACAATAAAATCAGTCTGCGGTTGAATCCGAACAATTCTGATTATTGAACATTATCTGAGGCTGTTTGACGTCGCACGTATCAATTACACGCAATGTAGCATTGTGTATCATTACTTGTAGCATATAAAGTCTTTCAGGGGTCTCTGGTGCGGGTCGTGCAATTCAAGAGCCATTTATATTTACTAACATTTCACATTGTTGTCTGGGACTTAAAAATAATGTGCCAACTATGTTTCTTGCCTAGCATGTCGTAAAAGGCGACTAATGCTATATCGGGTTTTGAGTATGTGATTGTGTAGGCGACAAGCTAGCTACTTGACATTACTTTTACGCAATTTTCCATCTGACCCAGCCCGGTTTTATTTCTAGCTGAATGTGGTTAAATGGGCCTGCTGCCCCATTGACTCTGCCTACCCCTTCGGGGATTATGGGCGTGATGTTTGTATGTAAGTATGTAACATTTCACACTCAGTTTAAATTTTTGACAAGTGTGGTTTGAGGAGCTCACTGCATACATTGCTGCTTATTAGCACTACAAGTGGGAAACAAGCATGGAACTCAAATATACAGTCACCAATTTGTGGATGTCAACAGGCCCGTTGGTCTAGTGGTCAGAGACCCTGGCCACAAAACCGAGGGTCGCGGGTTCAAATCCCGCTAGGGGCATATGTTTCGTGTGATGAACATGGACATTTGTACTCGAGTCACGGATGTTTATAAACGTATTTAAGTATGTTTATCCGTTCACCTAGTATCCATAGCACAAGCATATGCTTAGTTTGGAACTAGGGAATTGGTGTGTCAGTCTGGCGAATGAAAAAAAAAAAAACTCATCTGATATTACTATCAGACTTACTTATTAAAGGGAAATACAGTTTAATATTTCTACTTTATGCCGATCAACTGTCTTGAAGATGGTCTTCTGTCCTGATAGAAGACTAGTGTATCAACCAGTCAGCCTCAGCCGGAACCCTCAAGCTACGACCAGCTCGCGGCTGTCAGTTTTTTTCATAGCGCACCGGCTCGCGTCGTGACCGTCCTGACAGCTACTTTTTATCCCGCGCTGTTCCTTTTGGTCCGCTCTTTGTCTACCCTTATTTACGTGCCGACTGGCTCCATATTCGCGAGAGGATCGCGTAATCGTTCGAGATCAGTTTGGTACAGAAGGGGCGGTAGGCACTTTGTAGCTTCATGAAATACCTATGCGGTTTCATGTTACTATATTCATGAACGAAAATATTTTAAGTGCATTGGCTAAGATAAACAATATGTTAATCTACTACCAAGTACGTTAATTCTTCATAGTTCTCGTCCTATTCTGTGATTCCGCGTAGCTTAGAATTAGAATCTAAGCCCTAGGCCATGATACCACATTTTGCGAGTTCAATCATTGTATTAAAGCGAGACACAGATGATCTTCGTAGCCGTATGACTGTTGAACTAGAGGGCCATAATGATTCTGAAATTAGAGTAATCTTATTTAGAACCCACGACTTCTTACGAGTGGAACATAACAAAAATCAATGTTTTGTGGCGAAACTGATATTCTTTTTCTAAAAAACTAGGAGCCTAATTAACACCTTCAACTACAGTAGTATTTTACCTCAATTTTTGTAGAAGATATAATATAATAATAATGATAAATAGTTTTTAACACATTATAACGCCTATCACTCTGACCTGTCTATCCAGCGATTACTCTTTGCCAATAATAACGCCCTGTCCCCGGTCTCCCCGCGGAATGCCATGGGAACGGGTAGCAGCGGCCGTACACGACCATCGCACTGCTCCCCATTACCCCATTACACTCTGGACTGTGTTTAGTGCTGGAATGTTAAACGCGCACTTCATGTCGTGGAAAGAAAGCTTGCGTCTCTATTTTCTACTGACGCCAGTGTTTGTATGGACCCGTTTTGTCCAAGAGCTAATTGGCAGTAGATGCCAAAATGAACAATGTTCACGCATGGACATTTGCTTAAGTGTCTAATATTAAATATTAAGTGTCTAATATTAAATATTAAGAGTCTAATAAATATATTTTGCTGTCGTTACCTTGGATTAGTCCTAAGTGAGCAGTAAGCTCTTTTAAATTTTCGATGGTTCGTTAGTCTATACTAATATTATAAAGAGGAAAGATTTGTATTTTTGTGTGTGTGTATGTTTGTAATGAATAAACTCAAAAACTACTGTGCCGATTTCGAAAATTCTTTCACCATTGGAAAGCTACATTATCCCGGGAGTAACATAGGCTATATTTTATCCCCATATTCCTACAAGAACGGGAACTATGCGGATGAAACCGCGGGGCGCTGCTTGTCCTAAATAAAATTGATTTTGGTTAGATTTTGGGAATATTGTGAAAAAGTAGACATAAGTGGTTAGATCTTCCCCTAGCCAATCACATGCACTTAAAAAAATATCGTTAATTTTTCACATATTTTTCAAGTTTCATGGTTGAGATAAATAGATCAAAAGATACGGCCAATCAGACTAGCTCAAGAAATATAAATAGCTAATCTGTGAAGTATTATCTTAACTTTATAATGAAACGTATGTAATAAATAGTCCATATTATCTACGTAAAAAGAAAAGTACAAAATTAAAACTGTCATTAAACAAGTGCCTCGCGCAAGATACAGAAGTATGACCTCATTGAACCTTCACAACACCGAGTTTATGACTCGCCACGCATTGTCTTGCAATTACCAGCGAACCAACAATTTTGGCACTACCACAGCTAACCTAACTTGACCTATGTAGTAATACTACTTACCCTAAGTTAGAGGTCAGAGTGTTCTGGTAGGTAATTAGCAAGAAGTAACGTTAGAGATTGTGCCGCAAAGTGACGCTAATACATTGTGTTTTTTGTTCTTGCCCGTGGTGTAATGACTCGACAAAGGGTGCGTTGTATGTGTTGAAATTCAATCGCACGCGACATCGCCGCTCTGGCTTGGGGAAAGTGGGGTAAGTTTGATAGTAATAAAATATTGTTTAAAATATTCTAGACGTCTATCATTATTTAAGCATATGTTAATTTTGTGTAGTACTTTAATTCAAATGAAAGTTCTAAGTTAAAAAAAGAAGTGTACCATAGAAATAAAGGCAAAATGCATTCAACTGAAATACTAAGCATTCTTTATGTGTTATGGAGACATCATGCAAAGAATCCTCTGTGTTTTATTACGCAAGGAGAATTAAGTGCATTTTGTATTTATTGCATACCATTGTGCACAATTACTTTTGATTTATTTATTTGAATGGCTTTCCTTTTAGGAACACAATTAAAAACTTGCGTTGTCTGTATTGCAGATATCTATAGGCTACAATAATCGTATTATTAGGACGTGTACCTGTTTCTCACCTTTGGTAGTAGTATCCATAAAAAGTGTATAAGCTTTTGATTTATTTATTATTTGGCGCAATGATCGTATTTTTATTGAGCATAATTTTAAACTTGTCTTTAGATAGGGTATGACCTATCTAACGACAAGTTTAAAATACCTACCTATGAATATCTGCAACAAAGTTATGTTGCAGTTATCCATGTTTGTTATCTGAAGTAGTATAAAAAATTAAGAACAAAAAAGTATTCTGTTATCTGGTGCATATCGCCCGGTCTCCTTCGCCACAACGCTCAGCACGTTACACGGTCCACATGCCCCCGGTCTCCTCATCTCCAGCGGCACAAGGGCCGTTGTGTGCGACAAGGCGGCCCTGTGCGCTAATCACTTTCACGTGCCGCTGTCCCTCCGCGGGCACTTCCGACCGGCGTTCTGTGAACTGGTGATGCCATTGCGAAGGGAATCTGAACGGTGATTAAGGGAAAATGTTTTTTACTTAATATGTAACGTCACATGTTGAACTGGGAGTTAAATAATGTATTGACTGTGTTCCTTGTCTAGCTTGACGTAAAAGGGTACTAGGTAGGTAGGAGGTACGGGGTGTTAGGTAAGTGATTGTGTAGGCGACGAGCTAGCCACTTGTCACTGCTTATTTACCTTTTTTAAATCTAGCCCTTAACTTGTGGTTCGCGGACTACCAGTGGTCCGCGAGGCATAACATTTGGTCCGCGAAAGACGTAAAAATGTTATTTGTTTGAAATTATAAAAATTTACTTAGTTCATTTTTGACTATGTGGTCCCCGATAACACCAATGAAATCAAAGTTGTCACTAAAAGGTTGGGAACCTCTGATTTAGCCCAATTCATTTTTTTGCTGTGGTTGGAGAGCTTACGCAACTAAGTCTGAGTGATCTGAAGATCGTAATTTAACTTTAAAACAATAATCCGCCTTTTATATGTCTTCATCTTCCTAGCGTTATGTCCAGTGCTAAGACGGGGTTCACTTAGAACATGATTCAGGATGCGAGTCTGGTAATTACATTACAGCGACTGCCGACTGACCTTCGTAACCCTAAGATAGGGGAACCGGACCATTTTTGGGTCATGGTTACAAACCCAAATTTGTTTGAATTTGTTTGAATTTGCAGGGCAAACATCGTGATGAATCACGATGTTTGCCCTCACCACCGAGCCAGTGGTACAAATACGCACATAGATTTAAAAAATCCAGAGGTACGTGCCTGGGTTGGAACCCTCACGTCTCGGTTAAGAGGCGCGTGTCCTTACCACTGAGCTACCACGGCTTCCAATCCTCCTTTTTATAACTATTCGGATATATAATATATCGTTACATCTGCAATACAAACAAATCGTAAGTAGATAATCATAGCAAACGACGTTGAAGTCAAGTGACCGCGAGCATGCGGACCACACTTGACCCTAAAAAGAGGTTAGACAAACTCCTACCGCATATTCGAGAAAACGCTCTCGGCTACTAAAATACTGGGCAAGTGCTAGTAGGACTTGTGCCCTGGGGGTCCGTATAAGTGTAATAAAATTTATAAGTTTAAGTAGGTTATTAGCCTTTTTTTTTTAATTAAAAATATAACGATTTTTTTACATTCCGTTATTTGTGTATCGATTCCTTGATTTTTGTCGAATTTTATGATTCTAGATCTAGTAACTAAAAAAGTCCTTATAATGTTTTACATGAAAAATTGAGGAATAAATGAAACAAATAGCTATAGGTTTCGCGTGATTTGTCAGATAAGTTTAATTTTTTAAATCTTTCAAGATTAAAGTATCTATTTGATAATAATATGATACTGTACCTTAAAAATAAGAGCGGTGGTAGCTCAATGGTGAGGACACGCGCCTCTTAACCGAGGGGTGTGGGTTCAAATGGCGGCATGTACCTCTAAATTTTTCAAATCTATGTACGTATTTACCACTAGCTCAGCGATGAGAGAAAACATCTTAATAAAACCTGCACATTCCAACAACTATGGATGTGTAACCATGATCCAAATTGTCTGGTTCCCCTATTTAAGGGTTACGGAGGTCAGATAGGCAGTCGCTTCAATGTAATTACCAGATTTGCTAAATTCTGAATCATGGTCTAAGCGGACCCCAACTAAGTTCGGGACATAACACTAAGAGGATGATGACTGTACCCTAAAAATAATGTCCCACACGTTGTATCTTCTTCAAATGCGTTTCTACATCTCTCGCAAAGTCAACAATTTTTAAAGGTTCCGTTCAACTAAATCGCGGACCCCTAAAAAGTATTTAAAACAGTCTCAAATGTCGAAACTGTTCTTATGCGGCGCGTACATTAGTATACAAGTAGACGTCAGGTGCTGGGGACGGGCTGGTCACGATTCTTTGACCGATGTCTAGCTGAAATGCTTTCTCAGATACAAACGAAAACCAACCCAAAAAAATACAAGCGTAGATCTTAAATTGCTTCGACACAGACCTCAGCGTCGCAGCGTTTGTGGCAAAGCAATTTAAGCTGTAGTATAGTAAAGATAAGGTTGATTTTTGAACAATTGAATGGCGGCAAGATTGAAAAGACTTTGCGTTAGTTAATGCTCTGCCTATGATCGTAATAAGTAGATGGTGTGTTGAAAAATTATCGGTGCGATCGGAGGCGCAATGGGCGCGTGACTTTTTTGCCTGTTTATATTGAGTCTGGGCGGAGGAGGTAGGGCGCTGGAAGTGAACATTTGAGGGTTAAATGTCGTGACTTACTATATCCAATTGTTGGATTACTTTATTATTTAATTTCTTAAATGTACTTAATTTAGCAATAATTTCCTAACAAATTTCTGTCTGTGAATTATTTTGTTTAAACTCAAGAATTACCAAAAAGAAGGAATTTTATACTAGACGGGAACACTAACGGGTATCACAATTATTACACTGATATGTTCAGTAGTCATTTTTAACCGACTTCAAAAAAAGGAGGAGTTTCTCAATTAGACTGATTTTTTTTATTTAATTTTTGTTTAATATGTAGTTTTTAGAGCGGGTTAATTTCATACAATACACTAGAGAATTATACTTTTTCGAGGAGTTGAGTATTTCTCTATGATTATTCCCGCTCTTACACCATAGAAAAATCTCTGTATTTAATATCGGGACCAAAATTCACAACGATTCACATTCGTTAACAACTGTTTCTCGGTCCTAACCAAAGGCCACATCCAGCACCGCTCTAACTCCGCCATCAAACAAGTTTGTAATTCCCGCTGCGCCGTAATAAATGTATAGCGAATGCGTGGTCCCCATCAAAATGTCATCAATGTTTCGGCGAGGCGTACTGCACGCGGCTATCTTGGCTTGTAATTATAGCCTGGCTAATGCTGGAGCCAATATTGTAAACGCTCATTAAATTGGTAGCCTTAAATGCCTTTTACGTCGTGAGAGTCCTATACGTTGAGCTGCGACTGCGTAGCTCAATACATAGAACCGCAATTGGGTAGCTCAATAAATTAAGGTACGATTGCGTTGCCTCAATACATTAATCAGCGACGGGTTAGCTCAATACAATGAGCTCAACTGGGTAGTTCAATACATTGAGCTACGACTGGGTAGCTCAATATATCAAGCTACGACTGGGTAGCTTAATACATAGAACTGCAATTGGGTAGCTCAAAATATTGAGTTACGACTAGGTAGCTCAATATACTACGACTGGATAGTTCAATATATAGGAGGACAGAACACGAAAACACCGGGGTGCGTCCTTCAAGATTTTTCAAATTCACCTATGGTTACACCATTAGCTTGAAGGCGAGAAAAAACATTGTGACTGCAGATACGAATAACTATGGGTGTGTAACAAAGCAGTCGTTTTAAATTTTAATGCCACATTTTGCCTGAATCCAAGATAACGGTCTGGTCTCTGATCAGCTGACACCAGTCGTTGACAATCACGTCAGCATAAGCATTCGTACTTACTAAATAATATGTCAAATTTTTTTAATTTTTCATGATATTAAAAATAACGTCCTTCAACACCTTTCGATAAGCATATATCTTCTGTCAGTATTTATGTTACCTGTTTAAACTAAGAAATACTTACTCATTATACTATTACACTAATATACACTAATATATAAAGAGCAAAGATTCAATGTTTGTTTGAATAGGCTTAGAATATAAATTAGAATTTTTTTACCAAAAGCTACTTTATCAGCGAGTAGCATAGGCTATATTTTACCCCCGTATTACCATGGGAACGGGAATTACGCGGGTGAAACCGCGAGGCGCTGCTAGTGTCTCATAAAGATGTGAACAGAAATCAAACCTTGCTCCAGTTCAGTCCAATCTTCATTCTGATCAAAATCAACAGTAACAGCGTTGGCTGAGCATCATTTATACTCATTAAGAGGTGCTTACTACAGAAACAATTTTCGGCAACTGACAGTGAGTGTCAGTTGATCCAAATGACCAATCAGCGGCTATCGGTAATCCACATCTGGACGTTCGTGACACCTGGCTAGTGGTGCGCGTGACTCGACTCGTGAGATCTTATTAAAACAACTAGGCTTCATTTCATCAAGTTGTTTTGACTACTAGACCTGAAACTTAGATCCTTTTTGTAAGTGACAAGTTTATTCTAATAAAATGGTTTTAAGTTTATTTCATAAAACCTAATGAAAGTAATTGTCTGTTAAAAAAATGAGAAAGTTCTGTGAAGCTTTTGCAGATTATTATACTCAGTAATATGCAAACAAAGATACAAACGTTTTTATCTAATACTGTGGCGAAAAATGAGTATTATATACCTAACTAAGAAAAACTTAGTTAGGTATATAATATCATATAAGTTCAAGTAATTCCAAACAAGCCATTTCATAAAGTCGCGTCTTAAGATATGGCTCCTTGAAACTTTTAAAATTCAGAATGTCATACTAGTTTCAGAAAACTCTCTAAAATTCTGGCAATTTAAATTTGACTGGCTCGATGGCTCATTCGGTAGTGACCCTGCCCCATGCGCCAAGAGTTGTGGGTTCGATCCCAACCCAGGACAAACATTCGTATGATGAATACTTGTGTTTGTTCTGTGTCTGGGTGTTAATATTGAATATTTAAGTATACAACGTGTAATGTTAAATGCGCAAAACCTGAAAACAGTATGATCAGAATAACGAGCTGAATCAATTAAACCACTTTCTAATATAGGTCACATTTTTCAAAAAATCTTTATTAAAAATGTTGCCCTGTCTGTTTACTAATAAGGCAAGCCATCACGCGCACAAACGCGCCAAAATACGTAAACAAACTATGTCTGTCGACCAATTTAAATTTTCTCATACGCGGAATAATAATGGTTCTTATTTCAATGCAAATAGGAATGAACAAGACAATTTGAAGTAAACAAATCAATGTTATCTATCCTTATTTAACTTAAACGTAACTAATAAGAAAAAGAAATGGGGGTAGGGCGTGCGAAATTCGTGACAATGGCCCCGACCTGTTTACACTAGTCTCAGCGGCGCCGGCATATGCGTCACAGGTGCATTTTTTTTATTATCTCGATACCCCGGCGGCGCGTGTGCTTAAAAAATCGCGACTATGGCGTTTTTATACACAAACATTCAGTATTGTGAAATGGTGAGAATATTAGCGCGTTGTAATGACAACGTTAACTTGGCAGTGCGACGGTTTTAAGAAGATATTGGAGTATCTGTATCCAATCGGACAATGCTTGCAGCTACAGAGGCTTCGTGATTATGGTACATTTACGCCTCGGTCAATGGACAGAGGGGGTCCGCGCGTTTCAACAAGTGAAAAGTGACACTCAAGTGCTCGATTCGCTGAAAAATAACTTAAGAAAGCGGGCTGTGTTGTGTGTTCACAAAGTGGTAGACATTTTGAATCTTTTCTACCGCAAAAACAGGACCAGTAAGTGGAGATACCAAATTATCTACTTAATTAATTGTAAATAAGTAGATTACGTGCCAATTATTTGTAAATACAGTGATTTAAACCTTTTAAACACGCCAACATCACGTACTTACGTTACGTAGTACCTTCCTAATAATAAGATCTTACTGTAGGTAAAGTCTCAAAATGTAGGTTACCTATGTCGCCAGTTCAAAGCCTGGAAAAGTGTGATGGAAACATTTAAATCACTGTTCAAGGATAACCTTATTTCTTTATGAGCGTAGATAGTAATAATAATAATGTCAGTGCGGCGCAGCGGCCCGGCGATATAACTACCGACTTCGCTTTCGACAGAGCGTCGTCCACAGACGCAATAAATGGTCAGAAGTGCCAGTAAAACTAAAACATCACATAAAATCTTTAAACCTTTTTTTTTAAATAAAAATCTCTCATAATTAGGTCAATTGAATTAAAAATCATCTGGGGTGTCTGAGGTTTTGCGCATTTAACATTACACGTTGTATATTTGTAATACCACTGTTGATTCTGATATCCGTAACACAAGTGCTAAGATACTTACCTCGGAGTCAGATCAATGTATGTGATGTAGTCGGATATTTATTTATTTATAATTAAGTTAAGTAAGTATTGCTCCAAATAAATTAGATTTTCTTTTTTTAATCGAGACTGCATTATAAGGACACGAGTCGTGACCAACACCTGGCTCGCCAGGACCTGTCTGTGATGAATGGCGTCTACGTAATGAGAGCGGCGTCACGTGACCGCACGACCGGATCACTCGACCGGGAACCGAGGCTGATACAGAGGGCAGAGGTCTAGTCTGTGCGTAGAGTGCCCGTATAATATGGGCGACGTTTTCTTTTTGTCCAGTCAATCAGTAAGATGATCATGCGACTGACTGTTAATTTTGTTCTCATGGTATGGGACTTAAAAAGATTTACCATCTGTGTTTGGTAGTTAGCACGTAGAAAATAATAATAATAATAAATTTTCTAGACTGACACACCAATTCTCTAGTTCCAAACTAAGCTTATGCTTGTTCTATGGATACTAGATGAACTGCTATATTTAAATAAGTTTATAAACATCCATGACTCGAGTTAAAATGTCCATGTTGATCACACGAAACATTTGCCCCTAGCGGGATTCGAACCCGCGACCCTTGGTTTCGTGGCCAGGTTCTCCGACCACTTGACAAACGGGCCTGTCTTAAGAAAAATAAGAGGAAAAAAAGAACCCAAAACGTTCTCTGAAAGCTGTTTATGCCTATGGCCTGTCAAAAAGCGACTAATGGTGTACGGGGTTCATGATGAAGGTATGCCCCTATGTAGCCTTATTACTACTTTTTCACAGTTTCCCACCTAACCCCATCCAGCTGCAAATGGTAAAAGGAACATACTGTATCTTTGACTCTGTCTACTCGTTCGCAGATTGCCGGTGTACCTAATGATATTTTAGTAAATAATATGTATTCATTTTATAAATTACTAGCAGCACCCCGCGGTTTCACCTGCATAGTTGCCGTTCCCGTGGAAATACGGGGATAAAATATAGTCTATGTTACTTACTGATAGAGTAGCTTTTCATTGGTAAAAAAAAAAATTCAAATCGGTATAGTTGTTTCGGAACCTATTCAATAGAAACAAACAATTCTATCCTTTTTATAATATTAGCTTTTACACAAAAACTATAAATATCTGTATACACAGATAAATAGATCAAGTTAAATAAAAAGGTTAAATATAGGCCCTTCCACTGAATCTAAAACAGAATACTTATATCAATCCTCCAAAAAGACACCTGTACCTGACGCGAAAGGACGGCATATTTGTGAACAGGTGCCTCCACTTAACTGAATCGTGTCAAGCAGCATTCAACTCGTCGGAACACAGGCGCCCCACAGTTCAGACACGTTCAAAATCAGACCACGTCAATTTGAAGTTTTGCACAACAGAGACCATCAGTTGCACAAGATCCAGCTGAGCATCGAAACAGTTCCGTGCTGTTTGTTGCGTGACCTCATCCGTGATATAAATCACAACACTTGCAGAGTCAGCTGTTTGTACTTTTAATTAGCTTGTCAAGTTAGAAGTAAAAGTGAATACGGTATCGAATAATTTATTATACAGTAACTGAATCATGTTAATACTATCTGTTTGTTTGGTCGGTTACGACACTAGTATAAGGCATATGTTAACGTCGGCAGAGATGAGGCTAATTATAAAATCTGGCTGAACGCCGATATGAGTGATAGGCAGGGCCGGATATAGGAGCTTATTGGCCTGCAGCCCAGTGCCACGTGGTGACAGCACATATCGAACGAACCGAACGAGGTTCACCAGTAGAAACTAGAACAAAACTATTTTAGGCCCCTAAGTAGAATTAGCCCATCGCCCATCACATTCAAGATCCGACCCTGGTGGGTCAGGGGTTTTGATTTAACTAGCTCAAATGAGGCTCCGGCAAGATTCGTGCCTAGTTAGCTAAATTTATTCGTTTATCAGTCAGTATATATAATTAAGCAGGTAATACTCTGCTTAATTATACATACGTGTGTGTTACATTTAGTTGTAAAAAACTAGGCTTTTCAAGCGGCTTCGCCTAGGTCCACCTAGGCGGAGTTATTCTATTAAAAGACTATGTCGCGAGTGTCGCAGGAGTTATCGATTATGCCACGATATACGAGTATAGTTTTCATACCTATTGCGTTTTTTAGCTATTTATTATACGTTAAGTTTAAAATTTTATGAAATGTCTATTGATCGCATTGTAGATATTTCATCTGGAGAAGAAGCGGGTTAACCCTAAAATGGCTTCAGACTCCCAATCATTGTCATTTATAAATAGAATATCAATCAAAAAATGATATTTTTTTAATCCCGATAAAAATCATCAGCCTTGCTTAGAGTTCAAACTTTTAGCTTACATATTTATTTTTAAAACGTAAGCCGTCTGCCTGTTACCATGATGCATTTCGTCATCATTCACATCAATGTTATATTTTATCCCATTACGTCTGCAGTATGAATATCCGACGGCACGGACCCCAAACAAATATAGTTTTACAATTTAAATTCCTGGACAAATGGCGGCTCGTCACATGTCCCCGTGTAATTTTCTTGTTCAATCTGATCATTGAAGGGGCTGCGTTTGGGCATGCACACAGGCTTCAAAAATTATATGTTGATATGCCATTATGTGTATTTTTATTTTTGTCATGTATGTCACGAGTATATGTATAGCTGTTAAAGAATACGATGGTAACCTTTATAAGTATTGAATGTTAGCTTAGTGAGAAAGGTATTTTTTCAATTGAAGGTTACAAAGTGCAGTACTCATCCACTATTAAATGATGACTGATACTCATTGTTTTTTAACAGAAAATAATGATATTTTGAATTTTGAATTATAATAATGATTCAGGCCTTAGGGCCTTATGTATGACCAAATTCTATAATGATTAAGTAATTGAGGTAATTCGAAATAAAATTTAAAATATCTAAAAAAGTTATGCTTATGGTTTTGGATCGAACAATGCTATGACTATTACTTTTTTTATCAATTTCTCTAAGGAGCGAAATATTTCATCTGTCCATCGAATTTGTATCTTTAACAGCGATATACACAGACAGACAGACAGATTCAAGTGTTACACTAACAAAAAGCGTGTCATTGTCTTCCTGACGCGACCCACGTACCGTCACGTCAAACCGTCAGTGAAACTTCGTCTCAGCACGATATATTCAAATTTCCAACCATGTGTCATTCGATACCGAGATATCTGACATCTTCATGATGCCTAGACGGAGTTCGGAACATCCCATATCTTATCAAAGCAATCAACCTGTATTAAACTTTAACCAACAGAGTTAAAGTTTACATTCCGTTGGTAGGAACATCGTTTATGATAGCATAAAGGAATTCGTCAAGTGACCATCCGTCACGCTGATGTAAAAGACCACTAACCTACCGATTTCTAACTACTTCTAATATCAGCTTTATTCAAATGTTAGAACACACATTTTCGCTTGTCCAAGGCAGTGTTAACCCTAAATGTGAGGTGGTCTGCCGGCGCTTCCTCGGCTGTCGGCGTCAAATACTTCAACCCGGTCAAGTGTGATGACTCCTTGTTAGCAAGTGAGTGCTGTACCCAGTGACAAGATAATGCACTGATACTTTTCTGTTTCAAAGGCTGCCTACCGGTGCGTCAAGGTTTTAATTTTAATTTCGGCCGTGTTTACATTTCAGTGAAATGTGGATTGCTGCGGCACAATTGGTTTTTGTTCGTTACAAACGAACGCTCAATACTTTGGACTATGATGCTGCGAATGTATTGTAAAGATAAGTATTGTTAGTCCATATAAGCTGTCAAAGCAGTGTCTAGACTTATAATTTGGGATTACATGGCTAAATAATATTTACTATTTTTATAGAACTAAACGTCAGTAACGTTTTGGTGTCTACATGGCTTAACGAACTTTGTCCCATGTTGGTCTTGGGTTTAAAAAGAATATGCCAACTGTGTTTCTTGTCTAGCATGTCGTGTCAAAGGCGACTAATGGTATATGGAGTTTTGGGTATGTGATTGTGTAGGCGACGAGCTAGCTACTTGTTGGTTGTAGTTTTATTTTTGGCTGAATGTGGTTAAAGGGGCTTGCTGCCCCTTTGACTCTGCCTACCCCTTCGAGGATTATGGGCGTGATGTTATGTGTAGGTATGTGTATAGCTTAAATGATTGTGGTTGTATTAAAAATTTAAAACCTAAGCCATCATAGGCATAGAGTTTAAAGTCGTAGGCTTAGGGCCATAGGCTTTCTTATTCTGAAAAAATATTGGAACATATTCCGCGGGAAGCACGATAAAGCCTCTTTCATGTCGCTTTTCGATCGGAAATCAACCGCTACTCTTGGCGCATAGGACAGGGTCACTATCAAAAGCGCCATCGAGGCTGTCTTTATAATATTAATATCATTCACGATCCCAAGGTACTTAACAAGCGTAACCGCCTCACCGAGTTAACGATTTGACCAAACAAACGGCCGTCACGTAGCCAGGCGGCACGTTTCCCAACATTTGACATTCCGCCGGCCACCAAATTGCCGGTTCGATGGCGCAGCGTCGTTTTTCTCACACGATTCGAGAGCAAATAACTGGGTGCTGATGATATGGCAATATCGGTACACGAGTAATGCTGGAGGTGTGGATTAAGGCGGACACACGGCGGTGAAGGGCGGAGAGCGGTGAGACGAGCGTTATGTGTGACACGATGCTCGTAGATTTATCTAGTTGGTTAAAGATTGAAAGAACATTGTTTAGATACGTGTAACTGTATTAAAAATTACAGAGAATTGAAGATGAATAAAGAGACTGGTGATGTACCTAGTAGGTATAATTTAGAGCACCGTTTTTAGTCTTGCGAAGGCGTGATTGAAAATATCACGCTTTTGATAATATTATTTTCATCAACATTTGATGGTAATTAACGATATGCATGAAAGTAAAGAATTATCAAGTTAAATTCAAACGAACTTCAATACGCATGGTATTATGCGTGTTATTTCTATTGAAGAATTGTTTATTAGACCATGATTACAAAAAGTTAAGTTAGTTCGAGCTCAGAAAATTTGTATTAAAATAACCAACAGTCTAATATAATAAGAAATAAAGCTATTAACCATTTCTTAACATTAATAATTACCCAATTACCAATTACGTGTGCACTGACACGGCACCAATTCGTGCGTGTATAGCATTAGTTGGCCTCACGGCTCCGCCCGTGTGTCACCCTTCTAAGTATAGTTCCGATTGTACTATCAGACCCAGCCAATTTTCGCCTCTCACATTGGTAGCGTGTAAGTACACGATCGTATCATGCTTTCGAAATTGAATTGAATTCTGTCTCAGCGTGTCTGTCTGTCCCGCTTTTGACACGTACGGGCAGAAAAAGACAAAGGTATACTTTCATCTAGTAGGATGTAACAGGTATACTGTAGATGGGTCGCAGTGAAGAAATGCTCTCTTTACATACAATTTCAGGCACTTAGGCGGTCCTTAATTACACGTGTTACTTTGCTGATAGACTATGTAAGGATTTTGTAATCAACTCTAACGTTTTTTTTTTTATTAATTATTGATGACATAGAGAAAATATAGGGACATGTCTCTTACACAGATTGCCTTGGGTATAAAGGATCCAATGGAAATTAAATATGTTTAGATACCTGAAACGGGTCTTTTAATATTTAATATGACATACGTGTAAAAGATACTAGTGGCCCAGACCAAGTTTTGTTCGAGGTTGTAGCTCGATAGTCGTCAATCCACGCATCTTCACCTCTAACCACAAAGGAGTTGTCATCTAAGGAGTTGCCTCACTGCAATTCCCCCGGGAACCCAGCATGTGTCAAATTGGCCGGCGGTCGTGAGTCCCGTGTCAATTTCGCCCACTACCGCGGCGGGTTATTGTCTGCGCCCGCGCATCCTTTGTGATACATTCCTAAGGTGATTGGTTGTTCGTAATTTTCGCGCGGATTGTATTATCGTTTTGTTTTTTAGTAATTTTCAGTGAAATTCGCGGGTTCTATTGTGAATCGTGGTTTTCTGTTAGTTGGCAATCTAGGTGCCTATGAGTGATGCAATAGCCTTTGAAGTAAATCGTCCATTATGTTGTAAATTACATAAATTTGACGTAATTTTTTTTTATACTTAGTTAAAATTTAAAGAAGTAGTTTGTATGTCTTCCCCTTGCTTTGCTCTATTATAGTATCATTTACTCTTAAAGCAGTAAATATACCTAGGTACTAGTGGCCCTGGTGGAATAAGAACACGTAGTTTTAGGCTTCTTAGCCAGGATCTTTAACTACTACACTGAGCGGTTCGTCAAAATATCGAAACGACTGCTACCTTTGACAAATTTTGTAACTCTTAGGGGAACCAGTCCATGTAATGATGGTAGGATGATGACTGACTGGCTTGATGGCGCATTTGGCAGTGACCCTGCCCTATGCGCCAAGAAGTTGTGGGTTCGACCCCACCCAGGACAAACATTCGTGTGATGAATACTTGTGTTTGTTCTGTATCTGGGTGTTAATATCTGATACGTAAGTATATATTTGTAATACCACTGTTGTTTCTGATACCAGTAACACAAGTGCTTAAGCTACCTACCTCAGAGTCAGATCAATGTATGTGATGTTGTTGGATATTTATTATTATTCGAATTGATAGTATAAACACATGGATTTGAAAAACCTAAATTTCCACACTAGTTTTTGAGCGACACTGCTCGCATAATATGAAGCGCGTGAACCATTGAACTACTTACACTGTAGGAAAGTGTAGAGGCTAAGTATTAGTTAGTAGTTACTATTTGTCGCATGGCGAATGTTGTTCCAAACTGTATATGTCCACCCTAACTGACCTATAGGTTTTTGGACAAAGTAATTTGCAACATTAGGTCCCGCCAGAATACCGGCGCTTCTGCGGTGCTGACCCGATGCCGTAGCAGCATAATGCTGAGGCTGGGCTAGTTGGTAGCACATACACATTACACACGTTTCTTTTTAATTCCATCTTTTTAATTTTTTCTTTTTCTATTCGTCTTTTGTTTATTGTCTGTTTAATTTTTGTTATTGTATATGTTGTCAATAAATTTTTCTTTCTTTCTTTAATTATGAATGAATTGAATCATGATTACCCATCCGTAGTTTTGCACGTTTCTACACCATGCTTTTCTTTAAGATAACTTCACGTTGATTCCGGAGCAAGGTAGACAGGGAGAACCGAGCGCCAGGTGTCAGTCCCTGCACATCTCACTCGCTTCTTTGACATTCATAACTCATTTCATACACATAAAGCTCCTAATATCACCTGTTAACACACGACCAATTTGATTGTGGTAGGTGAGTCAGAACCTTCCGAGATATCTACATCCAGCCGGTTTCGCATTTAACAGTTTTTCATCTTCCAGTCCTTTTACTTTTTTCTCCACTCTAAAAAAGTCTAGAAGCTAACTGTTAGTAAATATTTGTCGCACTTGTAACGTTGTCCGACCACCGTATTACCGCCATGCGAGTGCTCGATCGAGATGGTCCTGCGCGCCGGTGAGCCACCACCGCAGTAGCAATCGTGCGCAATCACGGCCGTCACGTGACATTGTGCTTCTCAAACTGTGATTGATGAACTGAATTTTTGGATTTTTTTTAAATATAATTACACCTTCCACTAAAAGGGGTTGTAATATAGCCAATAAAAGTATGCGTCACATGTGAGGGATATTTATTTAAATTTATCGGACTTAAACTCTAGTTTTCGATAACCTAAAATGGGAGTAAACAGTGTAAGGAAACTTGTGTACTCAGACAGATAACTAGTGTTGCCGAAAAATCGATAGTTTTGTAATCTATAGTTTAACGGCAAAATGATCTATACAATCGATAGGACAATCGATAGTATCGATAGTGTCGATGTCTCTGTTAGTGCAATACTATCGGTAAATAGCAATACAATCGATAGTTTCGATCGCTGCCAACCAAAGAACTATCGAAAGTATTGCTGTTCATCGATAGATATAGTTGAACTATCGATAGGCTATCGATTAACAATCGATATTGGCCTATCGAGCGACAACACTACAAATAACTATGAATGTCTAAGGGTAACGAAGGCAGACGGTGGTTTTGCAAAGTTTTCAGAGACATGATCCCAAATAGCCTACGCAATTATGAAATTGTAGTGCGTATATTTTGATCATTGTTGTTTTGATTAGAATAAAAACGCAATTGACGTGTTGGTAATACAAACAACAACTTACAAATAGCGGATCTCACCAATAGGTAATCTCGCTCTACCTTAATCGAGGGCTAAGGCGCTGGCTAGTAATCATACTAATATTATAAAGAGGAAAGATTTGATTGTTTGTTTGTTTGTATTTAATAAGCTCTGAAACTACTGGACCAATTTGAAAAAAAAAATTACCAATCGAAAGCTAATTTATCAGGAAGTAATATAGGCTATATTTTATCTCCGTATTCCTACGGGAACTGGAGCTGCGCGGGTAAAACCGCGCTACGCTGCTAATTTTATGAAAAAATTTAGCTGGTAAGCTTGTTAGTTTGAGAAACATCTGATATTGTCCCATCATCTGTCTCATATAATGCTGGGACTACATGAAAGTCAATGGAAAACGTGAGTACAGTCGCGTTCAACAATGATTTATGATTTTCATTAATTATTATTGTAATATCTGAGGTTTTTTTTTCTGATGTAATGAAATCTCAAAAAAATTACTGATATTGGAAATAAAATCACGTTAGAAATTTGTTTTCATTTTCATTTCATGAACAGAATAGCACCTACTCTGAAGTAAATATTTTATTTCGGGAAAAAAGATAATTGCCGAACGGAATAAAATAATTAAATATTACATTGTAATTGCATTACTTAGATATATTCCTGGCAACGTTTCCGACATTTCGTAATTGGGGTCGCTTATCGCTTACTAAGAACGCTATATATAAGTAACTTTAGGATCATCATCATCTTCTTAGCATAGGTTCATCGGTGTCCGCTTAGACCTTAAACTTGGTTTTAGCTTGACAGCTTAATATATTTAAGTAACGTCTAGCCTTCGTAATCCTAAGGATTACGAAAGGGTACAACCCTTTACACCCCTAGGTGCGTATTATAACTATAACACGTCCAACTACAATACTATTTGTCTGATCACCAAAACTATGGAGTAATTTCTAAGTTTTCTCACGATGTTTTACCTCACACCGCCGTAGTATAAAAGTTCAGAATATTAAATTGCAAATATAAAACAAGAGACTGTCAAAAAACAAAAGTAAATTCAAAGTTTACCGATAACTTGCGTGTGCGCACGAGCGTCCGCGCAGCATGCCCGCCGTAATGACACCGCGTACGTGCGCTGGCGCTGCGACGCGACGTGCGCAAACACCGCGACCTTCTGCCACCGCTGTGCGCGACTGTACCGAAGATGATTTCTATTTTGATGGCATTTGTCTTAATATCGAAATTCTTCTGTAGATACCGTCCTAAACTTATCTCTAAGCCAACGCTACTTGCTCGCAAAGCGTAGGTATATTCTAAATACATGCATATATCGTAGCCATCTAGTCAAATTAGCTAGTTAATTGGACGCCTAGGCCGTTTCATTAAGCACCGGCATCCAGTCAAATGTTTAGCGAATTGAGCGTCGTGTAGTAGTATCTCGGGACTAGTTATCCTGGGCATCAAATTGAATGCGCTTAATAATCGGCTAGGTAACTAATTAGCTGGCTAATTTAACTAGATCGCCACGACACAAACATACCTTCGCGTCTATAAAGGGGTAGGCAGTCCAAGGGGTGATAAGCTCCTGGAACCACATTTAGCCAAAAATCTGATGGAAAATTGTAAAACTGATAAGTGTGCTAGTTCTTCGCCTACATAATATCAGACTTAATAATAAATATCAGACTACCTACATCACATAAATTGATCTGAGTACGAGGTAAATAGCTTAAGTAGCTTACGGATATCAGAAACAACAGTGGTATTACAAATAAATACTTAAATATTGGATAGTAACATACAGACACAGAACAAACACAAGTATTCATCATACGAATGTTTGTCCTGGGTAGGGATCGAACCCACAACTCTTGGCGCCTGAGTCAGCGTCACTACCGAATGCACAAGCTCGTCATAATAATAATCACAAACCATACCATTTTGCCTATATTGCACTTTATTGTTTTCATATTTTGTTATAATATCAAGTGGTTAAAAGTGATATAAGAGCTTTCTCCTCGTTAGACTCAATTCGTCTGGGCGAATATTTACATATTTACTAAAAAAAATATATAGTCAATTATTAATATTCCAAAAAGATATTGCTTAGATATCTTTTCTTTTGTTCAGCAAAACAAAAATAAAGAAGACAGCGTGTTAAAGTACCGCGTGACGTCACTAGATGCGTAAAATTTTACCGTCCAAGTGACGTCGTTAAAAGCGTGGGGCGTTTCGAGTATAAGATAAAGAAAGAAAGGAAACAATACGTATTCAATATTTTTTGATGTTCTAACTTGCGGACTATAATTTTTTTTCAGAAACTAGTCTATTCGTTACGAAAAATAAACCACTAAGTATACTTACCAAATGAAATTTAACATTTTGCTGGCAGAATCATATCTTAACTCCCAATAGCCACAAATATGCACTCTACAAGCAATCTCTGCATCGGCGCCTACGCATAATTTAGGACACATTGCAACCTTATTGCTACAATCAAAAGAAAAACCAAAGCCAACGCAGATTACCGGTAAACGCTCGGTAATGACAATCGGTGTCTGTCCGGAGCGAGCTCACGTAACTGCATTATGGGACTTGGCTGCGTGCGCTACCGTGCCGGGAGTGTCTCTTACAGTAATTTGCCTGAGTACTTCGTAAATGGAAATGGTTTGCGTGATGTACTGTCATTGCAGAGTTATTGAGATATTTTATTGATGTAGCTCAACGGACTGGGAAGTAGAAACGGTAGTATGTAGTGCTGTTGATGCAAATTATGTTTTGGAAACGTTTTACAGGAAATGCGATCTAGAATCGGAATTCGAAAATATATGAAAAAATAGTATTTACATTAAAAACAAAAGTTAAAAAGCAAAGGAACTAAAATCATTTGAAAGACAATTGAGATGTAATCATGTTATGTTAAAGAAATACATCCTAATTTTTATCAAATAAATAAAATCAAATAATAATTATTGACTAAGTTATAAAGCTACAAAACTTAGTCAATAATCAAGATACAAAAAGAAATCCAAATACATTTACCCGTGCTCTAATAAACTTAAAAAATAAGTAATAACCACGACGCATATTCCTTATTAGTGAACAAAATGAGAAACGTTTGCAGAATAAACGAGAACCAGATCAAAACGCCCACCCCTTAGCCAAATTTGCGTACAAAATATGCGTCCTGCCGCATTCCCAATCAGCAATTACAAAACAAACGAAATCGATTGTTCAAATACCAACCGAATAAGGGGTTGCTCGCAATATAGCCCGAGAGCTATGCGACAAGCACCGGCAATCCGGAGTGCAGTGAACCGCGAATGCACTAACACAATTGCACACGACTCCTTAATATGCAACGACTGGCCAAATATTTGCGTACTGATTAAAAGTGGCGCTGTCAAGCCCGGGGCGGCGCGGGCGGAGCGGGGCGGAGCGATCTAAATAATATTAGTCGAGCAGATCATACGCGTGAGTGATCATAGGCGACGGGCCCTGTGCTCAGGTGGGGCCACACTGACGTATGGAGCGATTTCCTTAAGACATACATTTTGATTACAATATTTTGTAAACTTACTAAAATTGTACTTAATATTGATTCTATTGATAATAAAAATAAGCGTCATTATACAATTAGTCTTAGAATATATAATATTGGGGCCAAGTTGACACCCTGCAGTTGCACTCCATTGTCTAGTACTACAAAGATTGTATATTTAAAATTTAAATTATTAATAGTAATCTGTTGAAAATAAAATGTAACAGCAATGAAAGAAAAGATGTAATTTGATATTATAAGTCATACACATAGCAAATGTTAGCAAAAGCTTTTCTATGGTCAATATAAGCGTATCCCTATATTTCCTGAAGATCTTTACAAAATCGCTCTTCTTGTACACACGCGCTCACCCTATAATGCTTAACACAATGTTCCACAGTTGACATTTAGCATTAGAGGGATCACACAGCGTTACAATGTAACATTACAAGGGTAAGCTTCTGACGGGCCAAGTAGCATTTGCCCTAGTTTAGGGATTTTCCTTATTTACATTAAAGTACACGAGGTAGTCAGCTGTGAAAGTAGCTTAGCAACTAAAATGTTTACTATGGCCTGCTATTTGAAAATTTGAGAGAACAAAGTTATGATAAAATAGTTCCTCACATCTAGTTTATTGACTGTAAGAGCTATAGATACAGGGTGTATTTTATTATACGTGTTTAAATTTTAGATAATAAAGGTCAATTGGTGTTAGTGATACAATTTTACATTATCAGCGAAATGACATCGTCATTTTCATACTATTTTGTCCCGTGTTTGGATGGAATCTGATTAGGTCTTAGACCATGACTGTGGATTTTCGAGTGGCGTTATTAACAACGTAGTTAGTTAGTTAGTATCTACGTTACTATCTACTATGATAAACATCCACAGCTATTGTAGATGCGCAGGTTTTCTCATTTAACTAAAAATAAATAAAGTAATCCAAAGTTTAAAAACCGAGGTACGTGGCCGGGTTTGAACTAATACTACTAGCATATGAGAGGTGCTAGAGATTATATTGGCAGAGATTATATTGATGGGACAAAATAGATTTTGATGAGACTTAGTCGCCGAAATAACATACTTTCGCCAGTAGATGGTTGATTGATTTGGTATTTGTATATCAAATCAATCAGCCATCTACTGGTTAAAAATAAATTGCAAACTGAACTAATTAGCAATTATTTGTAAATGCCGTCCCAAAACTTGTCTAGACTTACACTATCATCCCGTGATCGGATCAGGGGATGTGCATGGGGTGGATGCGTCGACCGCAATCGATAAACACAGTGGGCGCTCGCCGCGAGCACATTGTTTTGCGCTAGGAATTTTTGCTACGCGGTCTGTACTGTTTTGTAGACAATGTGGAGTTGGTTTATCTGCTATTTTGTGTAAGCGTTTAATTAATTATGAATGCACCTGGATACTTAATTGATTATCTGCACAATGTTTAGAAATTCAGTTTATATATAATATATAGTTTGATTGAACCAATACTTTAGAAACATAGAGCGTGCATTTTATTCAGGTTTCCTAATATTAATAAAAAAGGATTAGAATCTCAATTCCAAGAACCACATCATGATCTTCCTAACGCGTTCTTAGTAAAGTCTTCCAAACTCATATTATAAGTTCTATCTTTGTTTATGACGCTCTCACGTCTTAATTACTCAATTTACACATTTTTATATGTTGTCACACTCATAAAATAAAAAAAAAAAAAATTTCATCGAGAAAGAAAAATCATAATTATTTTATATTTCTATCCCGAGTAATAGCAAAGTAGCATTTAGACGGTCGCAAAAAATACGACACAGGGACGCAAGCAGTCGGGTAAAAGTTAGTTAAGATAAGTATTAAAAAGGTCTCCGTCACCGGCGTCGCTGAGACCCTCGGTCCGTTTGTTCTCTCAATTAGAGGCTCAAGCCTCATAATCTCGGAGGCTGATCTGAGGAGGTATTTATTGTTTTACGACGCTCCTTCGTCACCGGCCGAGAGAAATCGATTTATTGTCGTCGGTGCCGTGTCGTTGAATTGATTATCGTTATGTGGATATGGTCTCGATGTACAAATAACGATGAACGATAAATTTGTTGGTAATAAATGAATAGAATAACCGAAATTATAAATGCAAAACTTTGTTGATAGATCGATGCTACGTATCTTCACTTATACAAAAAAATTACGTATCTATGGTTTGAAATTAAATTTGGTAGATTTTCCTAATCTGCTCAACAACACAAAGAAGTGTTTTGGAAAAGGTAAGCAAGTACATTATTATGCACTGAAAACTGAAGGATGTGTGTAATGTATTAAAACTTACAAGAAGTCATACATGACCTAAAATTTTTGACATTTATACTATGATCAATACGACTGAAAACAGAATCAGTTATTATTCAAAAATCACGACCTTTGTTTCGTAAGTAGCTATAACAGTAAAATCTTGGTCGTTATAAGGATTATTCAACAAAAAAGTTAACAAGAAATGACACCCTCCGCCAATTACGTTTCGCTCCCAAAATGTTGAGTGCCAAAAAGCAAAACACACAAGCAAAACGGCCAAAAGACTAATCGCCGGTGCTGGGGAGAGCAGAAAACAAATGTACACGAAAAACAAAAGAAAGCACCGAAGCGGCAAAGAAAAACCCGCCAAAAAGCCAATCGGCTTCGCGAAACAATGAGCCAATTACACTGTCCTCTAGTTGAGTCTGCTTTGAGTAGCGTACAGAAGGGAAACTACGAAATGAGTTTTTTTTAAAATAAAACATTCAAAAGTTGGCGTAACTTTGACTTGCGCTCAGTGGCGTATTTACCTTAAGGCCCAGTAGGCCCGGGCCTAGGGCGGCCAGATATTAGAGGCGGCCAATCGTGACAAAAGTTAAGTGATGACTCTTTAGTTCTGAGAATTATGCCCTGGGGCCTAGGGCGGCCAAGACTGTAAATCCGCCACTGCTTGCGCCCTTGTCACCCTTCTCATTGGTTATTTGTCAGACCAAACTGACATGCTGTCAAGAAGGAGCCAGTGATAAGACCACGAGACTCCCTCGTGCCATCTGGCGGTTTTTGTATTTTTGAAAAACCTCATTGGTTAGGATATTATTTGGATAGTTATGCTAAGATATTGTATTTTAATACAATTATATTCGCAGTTGTTTGATGATACATTTTAATTAATGGAATATAGACTCATATATTGACAGGCCCGTTGTTTGAGTGGTCAGAGACCCTGGCCTCGGAAGCCAGGGTCGCGGGTTCTAATCCCTCTAGGGGCAAATGTTTCGTGTGATGAACAATGAACATGGTCATTTGTACTCGAGTCATGGATGTTAATAAACGTATTTAAGTATGTCTATCCGTTCACCTAGTAGCACAGGCATAAGCTTAGTTTGGAACTAGGGAATTGGTGTGTCTGTTGTGAGAATTTATTTTTTATTTATTATTATTATATAATGTCACCCAAAATGGTCTAAGGCAAAATAAATAACAAACCAGTTTTATTTGAATATTCCTATTCTAATAAAACTGCCTCTTACGTTTTGACTTAGAACATATTCAAGTTAATATTAGCAGAATAATAGAATCAGTCAATCAGATATTATTTCGCTATTATTGATCAATACATTTAAAAACTTTTTATTGATCTATAGCTTGTAAAAATAGCGTTTTTTGTTTCCCAAAAGTACTTAAGCAGTCCAATAATTGATTTGTTATTGCATAAAAATTGTATGTCTGTCTTTTCAATCTAAAGTGACGACTAAATATCTACCTTTGTAATGTAACAACTAGCATAACAAATTACCTAGACAAAATATCGATTTCAAATCAACTATCGTAAGGAACACAATACGAAATGATCGTTATCGGCGCTCCTTCTGTACCTACCTTTCTGATGTTCTGACATGGGAATCCATGGGGTTCCGATAGAAAAGCGTATTCCCCATGGAGTAGCGATAAAAGATTTGCCACTCGAGCAGGGGACCTCGTCACTTTGTCTCTTGGCGGACCCTATTCGATGCAAAGTGGGGTAATTGGACTACAAAGGCACATGCTGCACACTTGAATATGAATCAGATGTCCTAGATTAAAATTTATATTGTAGCATTAGCGTTTGTGTATTGAAATGGATGAATCGATCTAACCCAGGTCTACTTGATGTTTAGGTAAATATTAAGGTTAAAGAAGCTTACTGATATCTGCCTACCCCTTCCTAGGGAATTTGAAGGGGTGACGATATGTATAAATTAAGGTATATATTTAAACTAGAAATATCTGTACTACTTACATTACTTATCTTAACGCCAATTCCCTAGGAAGTTAGGCATTGAGATCTATTTAAACAACAACACAAATTGCCATTAACACCAGTAATTTGTGTTGTTGTTTACAGGAATCAAACAGGAGACTCGTACTAACGTAATAAGTAATGTTCAATTGTAAAAGTGAAGCAATTTTTTACTGGCATATACACGGATGGGTGATAATATTCATGACTTAATCATTTTACTAAGAGTAGCGAGTTTCTTGCCGGATTCTTCTCTGTGAAAACAACATTCGGAATCGGTGGCAAAATCATATAGCTTTTTCTGTATTTAACGATTTTTACGTGTTTTTTTTTAAACCTTATGATGTGATGTTAGGAGTCATAAAAACCGTAGAGCTTGTATGAAAAGGATTATGAATGTTGAAGAGGCGAGTGAGGTGTGTAAGGATCGTGCCATATGGCGTTCGGATCTCTCTGCCTACCCGCTAGGCAAGTGGCGTGAAGTTTAGTTAGTTTCTTTTAAACATATACAAATAAAGAATATTTTAACTTTGAATTTGATTTCACCAGCAATGTTTTTACATAAAAATATGACTAACGTAATTTAAACTGTCAACCACTTAATTAGCATTTTGTACCTGTTAATTACCACTTTATAGTCGTAACTACCCCTCCAACACTTCAACGACCTTTAACAAACGGCTGTCACTTAAAAGCAACAGATGGGCAACATTGAAACGACATGATTCCCGCTTAACAGGAAATTTTGGGAATTAACAAGATTGTCTGACATCGCCGTCCTCCCCCAGGGATCTTTTCCGGGAAAAAAGATAAAAAAATACAAACAGGGGAGACAGGATTACGTGCCCCGAGCCTATCTGATGTGACAGATTAGTCGGTAATTTCTTCCAAATTGATATCTCAAGAGGAACATTTTTCCCACTTTTTTTCCACCCTCTTTGAAAGATTGCCAGTCATTGCCCTTTAAGGGATAAGGTTATGAAAATCTTTGACGTGGATTGGAAAGTTGGCCCGTTTTGAGTTGACAGGGGGTCTAGTGTGATTTTTGGTTGAATGTTCAACCTAAATGTTTCTTTTTGTACTTGTAGTAGTAGGTGAATTAAATAAATAGAAAAGCATATTTTAATTTACTGTGCTTCACAAAGTAAAAAGTAAAAATCTACTTATTCGTACCGAAGCTTATCTCAGTGATTTTATAGAAGAAGTGTTTTGTGTGGAGGAAAGTATGGTTTCTTGTTATTGGAAACCACAGACTATTAAAAAAAGAAGGACTCCACGCCGTCATACTATAGCGTGAAGCCACGATTAAGCATGATGAGATACTCATGGATACCAGCTAACGGATATCTGTCATTTGGAGCGCTTATTATGTCAATATGTAACGTGAGTTACGTGTAAAGTTGGAGCACTTGAGCTTCAATGCCTAGTTAGTGGCGCGGAGTCCTTATTTTTTTACTAGTCCATGTTAGAAACTTTATGTTTCTTAATAGTTTAGTCAGATAAAGTAATCACATACTAGATTTTAGTTCGAATCCCGTTTCGTAAATCTCAAACGATGCTTTAAAGTAATTAATTATGCGATATTCGGTGACTTGAAATGAATTTGTGTTGACATAAATATTTTTTTACAAGGCGACTAGTTAATAGATCGTTAATTAAAATGTATAAATTTGAAGGCTGAATGTCAAGTCGTAACTAATGTATTCGGTATGCTATATTAAGAGTAGGAGGAATACGAGATGGCAGAGTGAACGGGCTTCATTAATCTACACTATTATTACAAAGAGGAAAGATCTTTGACTGGCTCGATGGAGCATACGGTAGTGATCCTGCCCCATGCGCCAAGGGTTCGATCCTCACTCAGGACAAATATTCGTGTGATGAATACTTGTATTTGTTCTGTGTCTAGGTATTAATATTCAGTATTTAAGTATATATTTGTAATACCATTGTTGTTTCTGATATCTGTAACACAAGTGCTTTTATTTTACTTTAATCTATACAACTCAAAAAAATACTAGACCGATTTTAAAAATTCTTTCACCATTTGAATGCAACATTATCCCTGATTAACATAGGCTATAGAATATTTTGAAAAAGTTAGGTTAGGTTAGAAAGTAAATGTCCCTAATAAATGGCCGCTAGTATTATTTATTTATGTGCTACATGTTATTATTTTAGACTCCTTTAATCTTTTGTAGATTTCATAGACGGTAAATGATTAGCAACAAATTAGCTGAATTTAGTTAGACGGGCTTGCTGCCTCTTTGACTCTGCCTACCCCTTCGGTGTCTACGGGCGTGATGTTGTATAAATGTTAATTAACAAACGTCATTATGTGTTAAGCATCAGTGCAAAGATTCGTTTAAGCATTGTGCAATGGTAGTAGTCAATCATTTTGAGTTGGTTCACCATAAAAGGTCATCAAAACATCATTTATGACAGGGGTTCCAAAGCGATTTTATTAAGTAGCACATGTGCGAATTACGAGCAATATAACGATTTTTTTATAAAAATAATAATATAACATTGCTATGCAATAGTGTTACAATTAAATTTGATCATCGTGGTACAGTATTGTAGGTAGGTACTTCAGTAAATATACAAATGAGAAGATAAATACGAGTATTTATGCCAATGAAGATGCAATGAAACTGCATATTTTACTTGCATTTGATCCCTGTAACTTTATTATTACATATGTGTCCTTATGGATTTAGTATTTCGCAATATAATAAGTATATAGGTACTTGAAGGGTTAGACAGGGCTCTGTCTACCCCTTCGGGGATTGTGGGCGTGATGATGTGCATGTAGCATACAAACTACAGTCATTAATAACATAGTTCCCAATGACATTGTAGCGATTCTCTTTTTGTTCATGCGTGTGATTATCTTGAGGATGTAGTATTAACGCAATATCCTGTGTTGTGGAGACGACCCAAGACCACTTGGAGAGCATCAAGACGATTGATTGATGATGCTGGTGACGTAGTCTGTCTGTTTGCATAACGGAGATTGGCTTTAGGTCCGGCGTGATATGTTTTTTTTAGAAAATTTGGGCTTGCTTATACCCGTGGCTTCATTTTCGTGGAATATGGTTTGGTACGACTACATCGTTCAATCCGCGAGTTCTTTGAATTTTTTCCTTGGTATTTAGGTATCTTGGTATCTTGGTAAGGGTTTTAACTTTATTCATTCTATTTAGTCCGTCATTTAGATAAAATAAAAATACAAGACACATCTTTTTTATCACATATTGCTTTATCAAGATTAAAAAAAAAAGATAAAGAGCATCAATGATTTTGAGTGGGGTCTTGCGACGTCACGTATAAGTAAAAATTTTATTTACGTGTGACGTCACGCGCCATTTGAATCCGCTGTATTTTCGCCAGTGCTTGTTTGACAAATAAATTAAAAAATAACGTGTGAAATATGTTTTTTATAATCTAACTGACGAACTAAATAGATTTTTTTAAGTCCGCTACCCTATTGGTTAAGTTGTTTAATAGTGAAGACATATATAGAGGAGATTCGAGAATTTTCCTATTAATAGTAACATATTAGTAAGGATTCATTTTATTCGGATGCATTTCTAAATGTAAGTACATTATTTTTTTGCCCAACGTAACTTTACCAATTTATAAAAATAATAAAGCATTCATTAGCATTTGGTGTAACATGGTTCTTGTATATAACAGACTTAATCAAGTGCGAATTTTTAACTAACTCGCCAGGAAGCGAAGAGCCTACAGATTTAAATCAACTAATAGTTACGACATTAGATTACTATAAACTAGATTCTTTGGATATTACATGTTAATAAACGCAGTCTTTATATACGGAAGCCTAAAAAATGTGGTGTAACATACATGTTAGCACAAGTGACACATGACCTCTGTAGCAACATCAAAATCAATTTGCATCTTGATATGCTAATTACGAGCTTGGCATCTGAACCCGGACCAGTTTCCTAACGACCGATCAGCCGACCTGTCGGGCGACTTGACAAAATAATGTGCCGTTTCACAACCCACCATCAACCGTCTTGTACTATTGTACTGAATTACTGGCAACATGCTCACTTATAAAACGTTTACGCAATCGAAGACCAGTTAATTGAGACCTCTGGTGTCTTGGAGATTGTTTGTGAACAGAGGTTTGGTTACGCTGGTCTGCGCGTGCGCTGAGCATTTGCTTGGAAGTCGCGCTCTGGTTGTCAGTGATGCCGTCGCATCCTCCGCGTTATTATCACTGCAGAAGATAAGTGCACGTCAATAAATCGTGTAATGTATGTAGGTCAATGGAGTTTTAATTGCACAGAGATTATTTTGTGAGTGCCTAATCTTTGTAACGGCCGATAGTTTTTGTTTGGCCTTAGCGGTTATTAATTACGAGTAAGGAGATAATGTGTCTGCAGTTCGGTTGCATCACAGCATCTTCGGCAGTGGTAGTATATTGGATGGGTGGTCTTTGAGAACACATATAGTAATAATTAACACAATAATATACTTTGATAGAAGCATTAAGATAAAATTATGAAACAATTTGCAGACTCGATTTTTTGACTGATTTCAAAATACTTAAGACGTTTTACATTTATGATAACTAGTTCAATCTTTCATCTTCCATCTTCTTCTTCCAAAATATTTATTATCCACTGTTATCAGTCCCACGTTAGTCTAGGTCTTGAGAATAATGTGCCAACTGTGTTCCTTGCCTAGCATGTCATAAAAGGCGACTACGGTATATCAGGTTTTGGGCATGTGATTAAAGAGCAAAGAGCTAGACACTTGTCACTACTTTTTTAACAATTTTCCATCTAACCCAGCCCCGTTTAATTTTTTATTGAATTCGGTTAAAGGGGCTTGCTGCTCCTTTGACTCTGCCTACCCCTTCGCGGTTACGGTCGTGGTGTGATATATGTTATCAGTTGCTAGGAAACAATGCCTTTAACACGCCTGATTTGCATGTTAACAATCATTTACGACGATCTGGCCTAATAGATTTTTCACCCGAAAAGCAATAAGCGAACTGTCAACTGTCACCTGTCACGATGACGTGCCGACATGACACCGGAAACGTGGGAAGTGAAAAAGGCTGCCGCGAGCAATCGCCGGAAGTTGCGTTCCATTCCTCCCCGCCATCAATCAAGCGGTTGTCGTGGGGCCGATTAAAAGTTTTTTTATGAGCATTGTAAGATGGCGTCTTTATATTGTTTAGGGTTCCTTAGTTAATTAAAGGGGAATAGTTAGTATTTTATGAATTATTTTTGGGTATGGCAGAAAGAGTATGAAAGTAGAATAAACGCGGTCGAGATGCTTGCGCTGCGGAAAATCTGTGGTGTATCGCTCACAGACTGACGGAGACTGACGGAGTCAAGGTAAGAAGAGGCATGCTCCGGTGGTTCGGACATGTAGAAAGAATGGATGACGAAATATTGACTAAACAGATATACAGTGCGAAAGCGGAAGGACGTAGGAGCCGCGGAAGGCCCAGGCTCACCTACCATGCCCAGATTGGTCGTGTATTAACAGAAGGTGATGTTAGGAGTCATAAAAACCGTAGAGCTTGTATGAAAAGGATCATGAATGTTGAAGTGGCGAGTAAGGTGAGTAAGGATTGTGCCATATGGCGTTCGGTTCTCTCTGCCTACCCCGCTAGGGAAGTGGCGTGAATTTTAGTCAGTTAGTTATTTCATAGTATATCATTATACATACATCGTATTATATATTATGTTATAAGCTTAGGGAATCTTAGACTCGATAAATTCGCGCTACACTAATGATTATTTTGTAGAAAGCTTAAATTAAGTGTTTTTTTTTTGTTTCAGTACCAAATATTACCTAAAATATGGTTTCGTAACAAACACCCGTTATAATAACAAACATATTAATTAACATACCTAATTGGTTATTGTAATTAAGATACGGAACTTTATTATCAACAGGCCGGTTCAGTCTTGACCGGTTCTTACTCGATCACGGCCACGATATCGATCGGCGCTGAAGGGAGATCGTGCCGTGCGATAAGCTTCACGACAGATAACATTAACAGTACCTTCAATCGGATCGCACGCATTTATCTAAAGTAACTGTTGACAATTCAGTTTGTTCGGAACTAAAGTCTTACAGAAGAATTACATAGATGGTTTATGCCACTAACTCAGTTGCGTAGGAAATCCTTCTGAGCCAGCATGATCTAAATTTCTTACGAGTAACGAAAATCGAATAGTAGTTATTTCAATTTCAACGAGATTCGCTAAATCTAGAACTTCTAGAATCACGATAATAGACCCCCATCAGAAATAAGACAAAGTTTGGAAAAATAAGAAATAACGAAGGTTCGAACTCATTTATGGTAATACTTCGTTACTTAGAATATGCATACTGAAATCTTTAGCCACAAGCAGTAAGCCATCGATTTTTCCGACTGATTTTCAGAGAGCTTTAAACTTAAAGAGCCAGTGAACTTTTACATAAACGTGTAAGTACTTGGGAATCCTTGATCAAAATTAATGTGATAGCTTAAAGAAAGTCGTCGCTTCAGTCTGTACGCTTAGATCTTTAAAATTACGAAAACGATATCGATGCGACTCTTACGAAAAAAAGAGTGATTCAAGATGAAGGTTTAGATGTATAGTTTCATATTGATTTGTGTCGTGCGAAGATCGAGCAGGTAGCTGGATTAAAAATACCTATTCTATTTGATAGTATTGGAAGAACGCCTACAATCCCTGTAGAGGTAGGCAGAGTCCAAGAACAGATAAGCATTTTGAACCACATTCAGCCAGAAATAAAATTGAGTTGGGTTAGATACAAAATTGTGAAAAAGTAATGACAAGTGGCTAGTGGTAGATAGCTGCCTAATTAGGAACTTAAAAACAAATATTCAAATGCAATGTTTTAATAGGCGATGTTCATCTGCATCACCAATCAAAGCATTAGTCAGCGGGCTTTGTCGCCTCCTACGCGCCGGCGCCTGCGCAGGCTACGGCGCGCAATCGTACCGAGCGCTTGTCGCGATGAACGCGAGCGACATCGCTTGATTGGGTCTTTTGTTTATCCTGTTGTCTTTCGTGATTGGTTCAGAGTTTAATCCGGAATCACTGTCTCACCTGTGTGAGAGACTCTCTCACCTGAGTCTGTACTCAGACTAAGAATTCCAATGATGTCCTAGAACATTCCTATGTTAGTCTGTGACTCCAAAATAATGTACCTACCAACCGTGGTCCTTGCCTAGTGTATCGTAAAAGAGTCACTTTTTAATGGTGTATTAGGAATAAGCTTTGTGATCATGTAGGCGGCGAGCTAGTCATTCGCCACGACTTTTCCATAACTGTCCATCTAATCTAAATCAATTTAATTAGCTAAATGTAATGATTTATTCGCTCTTTGAACCACACTCTTATATAGACTCGATCATATAAAATTGTTCAATTAAATTCTACAAAGTATCATTGGAATCAATCTGGAGTTTTCTGTGACGCTACCAAGTTGTAGCGAATCCTTGTTTTCTAGTTAGGGTATGTTTTGAAAAACATGGGAATTTGTGTCAGTTTGATGGTAATGGTGGCCTCACATACAAAGGATGTTGGGTTCAAAATATATAAAATACTCTGAATATTTAATTCTATTATAAGCAGTGTTTTATACCATCACATTTATTTTCTATCTCACATCACGAGAGGGAAAACATTATGAGTGTGTGTGATCATTTAAATAATGGCATGGTTAGTCATGGAGTGTGTTTAAATGTGATAACCAGACTTGCTTAATCTAGGATCTCGCCAGACCCTGACTAAACGGGACATAACGCTAGGCGTATTATTACCCGGATCTAAAAATTATATTGCAACGTTGTACAAGAATATGTATAATTAAACACGTTGCTGACTGATAACTGCCTTTAACATTTGATAGCTGACTTCGGCACAGTGAACGGTCTAAAATTGCTATTCATACGTCAAAAAGACGACAAATTCGCACACTTACACAACGTTTTGTGGTTCAGGTTGGCGCACTTTCTAATTTTACGGCCATCAACTAAAAATCAATTAAAAATCTTATACAGACGCATCCGTTGACATGGCACGCGGTAACTCATCAACTAAAGCCTGAGGCATAGACTAACAGAAGGGTCATAGTGTACGGTCAACAGCAGGTCAAGTTACCCACTTGCAGTTCAATATTAGTGCTTATGACCGCGATATAAGAGCGGTACAAAATCCAAAGTGGATTAAATTATTAAAAACTTGACAAATTTAATAAAAAAATCTCTAATAATAAATCTTCTATTAATGACTCAATCGCATAAACCATAAAAGATTTTTAAACAGCACTTATCACTTAATTTATACTCTATATTTAACATAGGTATGTGTGTCGGTAAAGCGGGCAATGCTTTACCAAAAAATAATTTAGTTATATCTCATTAAACCTTGAATGCTTCATATCATAAGCTAAAAAATATAGAAAAATAAAGTAATTTAACGCCCAAAAACAGAATATGTCACAGAGAGCTTTCTGAATTACTAAATTAAACGTTTTGTAAAAAAAAAATATTAAAAAGGTTTCATTAATTTGCTCTTAATTGTCTTAATTTTGAACAAAACATGAACAAGCTACCCGCAACTAACTAATGGTCAGAAGACGCAGGTGAGCGCTTAGGCTCACCTGCGTATTCTGACCATTCCAACTCTATGGCAGAGGTCAGTAAAAGTTGTTCAAACATTATTTCCGATTCACACGAGACCGACTTCGTGACTCGATCCACCAAATAAATCGATTGCATGATCCGATCGGTTCTGACATTGTAAACGCAGTTTAGAAATCGAGCCATCCTTGTATGGATCATTAAAACTGATTTTGGATTAATAGTTCTGTTTCAAGTGGCAGCAATATCCTGCGGTTGTGATCAATGTAGGTACGATTGATTGCCTTATTATTGTGACACAGATTCTTCTTCATTGATTGACTATATATGTAAATTCGTGTTAAATAGTTTACTGATACGAAAATATTTGACTGGCTCGTTGGTCTAGTGGTAGCATGCACCGCCTAGGGATAAATAGGCCCTGGGTTCTGGTATATTAAAATTATTCAGTAACAGCCCGGAGTCAGGAAGTTGGCGGTTTAATCACCCCTGTACCTCGGAAAGCACGTTAAGCCGTTGGTCCTGCGCCTGACCTCTCACCGGTTATGTTAAATAGACGCGTCTATGACAGTGAAGGAATAGAGAGTGCACCTGTGTTTGCGCACACTCTTGTGCACTATAATATCTCCTACGCAGTAGGCTAATCTTCGTTGAGATTGGCCGCCGTGACCAGTATCGGTTAGGAGGACATTATTATTATTATGATGATATTACTTACTTACTTATAGGTTTGATTATTTTTTAACAGGATTTAGTGTATAAAATAACGTCATTTTTGCACTTTTTTATGTGTCAAGCATATATTAAAGTATTATTGTATACCTACACGTAGATTTAAGTATACAAAAGTATATAAAAGATATCATAACAATCCATAAAAAGCCAGGTAAAGTCCAGCATTTAACCACATTTATGGTTTATAAATATAACCAAAAGTAAATTCAGTTCGGTTAGATAGGGAAAAATTGGGAAAAATTGTATCAAATGGCTGGCTCGTCGCCTACACGAACCCAATGCCTAATATACCATTAGTTGCATACGAAATGCTAGCGAAAGAATATCACTACGTACATTATTTTTATTTTTTATAAGGTTTGAGGTTAAATCTCAATAGTGGAAACCAGAAAATATGAATCTACTAAACTGCGCAATATATTGTACTTTACCCAAAACAAATGTCCCAAATTTGCGTCACCCGATCGTTTTTGCGTACGCGGTTAACAACAAAAATGATTCGCCCTAATCCTATGTTGTGAACTATTGCGCCGATATTTGCATACGTCACCGTCCGCGGGATGTCCTGCAGCTGTTTGCTAGCCGGGGGCGTGACGTCACGGCACACGTGCCGCGTCACCGCCGCTAAACTAACATGATAGTTTTTTGTTTTTTTTGTAGGTAAGGTTTAATAACAGGGTTGTTCGTATAGATATACTAGTATGTAGGGAACAGAATTCATGATCGTCATTTACTAATTATATAAATAAAACAAAGTCGTGTTTGTTACACCACTTATAAGTCGAGAACGGCTGAACCGATTTACGTTGTTTTTGATTTGTTGGATTTGTCTTCGTCCAGAATAACAGAATAATTATTAAAAACATTGAAAAATTTACGATAAAACAAAATAAAAGCAAAAGTATTTTCTCATATAAAACGGTGGGATTCGTATCTGTCAATGTTAAATGTCAATTACTGGGCGATACGAAGTTCGCCGGGACAGCTAGTGATAGTATAAATAAGAGCGATGGTAACTAAATTGGTCGCGTCAATGCGAGCATATTATGTCAAACTTGAGCTGAGGTTTGATCCACCCCACCCACAGGTCTAGGTTAGGTTAGATGCTCTATCATCATCTTCTAGCGTTACGTCCCGTGCTTAGTCAGGGTCCGTTAAGACCATGATCCAGGATTTAGCGAGCCTAGTAATTAAATTGAAGCGACTGCTGGTCTGATCTTCGTAAACCTAAGATAGGGGAACCAGACAATTTTTGAATCATTGTTACAAATCCAAAGTTGTTTGAATTTGCTGGTTTCATCACGATGGCGCCGCCGAGTCAGTGGTATAAATACGTACATAGATTTGAAAAATCCAGCTCGGGTTTGAGCCCGCGCCTCTCGGTAATGAGGCGCGTGTCCTTAGGTTAGATCACGGTTAGATGCTCTTGGTTTTGAAAAATCTACATAGGTATATTACGTCTTCAATCCCCGAATGAGTAGTCAGATTTTTAAAGCAATAGGCTCCTTAAACTACATTCAGACAGAATTACAGTTGAGTGAAGTCGGGTAAAAATTGTAAAAATTAGTAGTGACAAGTGGCTAACTCGTCGCTTACATAAGTACGAACTAAACACCCAAAATACCATTAGTCGCATTTTACGACATGCTAGGCAAGGCTACAGTTGGTTCTCTTATTGAGCTCCAGACCTACTTGAAAAATAAATCTAGTCACGAATTAGTAGGTACCACTTGCTCAATGGTGAGGGAAAATGTAATTAGTGAATACACAATAAACACATTTAAAATCTATGGTGGCCATCGTCCAATTTGTCTGTTTCCTCTATCGGCCAAATCTAGATCATGGTACAATAGGCTAGGTGACTAATAAATTCTGTTTAGTCTGTTAGATTATAAAAAAATATTGAACACGTATTTTTTATATATTTGTCAAACAAACATTAACGAAGATACAATGCATTCATGTTGCGCGTGACGTCACGCTTTTGTAATTTTTTTACTAAATAGCGACGTCGCAAGCTCCCACTCCAGAACTTCGAATCTCTTTATCTTAGTGAATTTTTGTTAATTTGATAAAACGAAAAATATGTGTCTAAGTTAGTATTTTTGTAAGTTCTAACTGACGGACTAAATAGAATTATAGTTTTTTAATGCAGTCATCATCCCTATTTGTCCATAACTATTAAAGGGGATATCGCTAAAAAGGTAAAGTTTCGAGTTACAAAAGTCACATAATTCCGCATTCAAGTTACTGCACTTAGCAAAAATATTGGTATAAGTTAAGATATTGTAGGTAAAATGTACTATTGTTTCAAGCCCATTCTCTATTTGAACTAGTTTTTAAAACGCAAACACGATATTATCTTGCTTCTATATAATAAAATACAAACTAAGTAATAGTTAAATATATCGCCTACATTACAAGTACATATTTAAAATACTCATATCTTTGAAAAAAAGGGTTATTCCAAAGCAAACTTAAAGAATTTATTCTTGACAACTATTGTTTTTGTTGCTTCTGATTTTCCAGTAGAACAAAAGATTCAGAAATATATATTAATATCTGACTGGGGAGCAGATATTATGCATAATTTTAATTTTAATTTATATGCCAGCTTACAATGTATTTTCGCGAATGATGTTCTGAAGAAAAAATTAAACAATTAACACGGACAAAGTCGCGGGCACGGACCGAGTGTTTCCATAAAATACGGCTCCCTCAAAGTATTAATACGCATTTAAATCAAAAGCAGTATCATCGCGGCAGTAAGGCACCCAAGGCAGTGCGATCCGATTACAGACACGTTGACGTGCGTAGGCGCAGCGTATGTATCTTACAATTTCAATGCCCTTAAATAAACAACCTTATTTTTTTAGTATTAAGATTGAGTTTGCAACGTTTAAAAATATACTGAAATAATTTTTGAACTACAATTTCACTTACCGCAATCAAAAATAAACTCTAAATTATCGCAATAAAGTCGGATGTTATATGTGCGTGTTAAAATCGTCTCGCGTTAAGATGCGTACTGTTCCAATTTTGCGTTATAATTTAACTTTATTTGTAGTGTCATAGGGTTGTTTTTGGCTTGGCTAGGGATTGCACTTGCATATGCGCTTGCGCATTCGTCAGACGTCCCCGGTAGGCGCATCTGATGACTATTCCATAAAAGCCCTTTGTTTTGTTGGTACTGAACGCAGTAATGTGTTTCCTAATAAAGACACTGTAGGGCACTGTTCGTAATGACTTTTGTTCTTGTGAACGCGAAGATTGCACAAGATGAGGGCAGCCATTTCGCAGTGTGATACGTTGATATCAATTGATATTTTTTATAAATCGAGAATGCTGAAAATGCGAAAAAAGCCCCATGTTGGTCTGGGACTTGGCCCATGTTGATATGGGACAAAAAAAAGAATGTGCCAACTGTGGTTTTTGCCTAGCATGTCGTAAGAGGCGACTAATGGTTTACGGGCTTTTAGGTATGTGACTGAGTAGGCGATGAGCTAGCCACTTGTCACTCCTTTTTCACTGTTCCACGTTGGTCTGGGACTTAAAAAGAATATGCCAACTGTGGTTCTTGCCTAGCATGTCGTAAAAGGCGACTAATGGTATATCGGGTTTTGGGTGTGTGATTGTGTAGGCGACAGGTTAGCCGCTTATCACTGCTCTTTCACGATTTTCCATCTAACCCAGCCCGGCTTTATTTTTGCCTGAATATGGCTTAAGGGACTTGCTGCCCCTTCGACTCTGCCTACCCTTTCGGGGATTATGGGCTTGATGTTATGTATGTATGTAGAAAAAAGCCTTAAAATTGGAAAAAGGATGAATCGACCTAAATTAATATGATTTATACAAAATGATCCTGAATAAAAATGCAAGAGTAACACTGTATGTTACCTTTTTGCGTTTAAACCGTCAAGTACTTAACAGTTTGTCATGAAAAGTATTTTGAGAGTTTATTCTTTTAAGAAAGTCGACTTTTTACTTTTTAACGCATAATGTTTCAGGCTACCTCTATACAAAATAAAGTAACTTTTTGAATAAAAAACTAAAGAGTTGTTAAATTCTACCAATCCCATTGCATTATACTTATAAATGAGAAAGACAACCGCTATTGGCCTATCGAGCGGCAACACTACCACAACCGACGAAGTTTAGGAACCACTGGTACAGACTATCATCTAAATCAGGTATAGCTTTTCCTCTACAATATCGTTGTTCACATCGAATGTCGTAAACAGTAACAGAACCTGCGCAACAGTGTTTCTCAAAGAGATTGTTGCAACTTAACCGGGAGCCACAAAATACAGACATCACCCTATTAATATAGACTGAGATCCGGACGAAACATTTTTGACGTGTCATTTTATTACAGTGTTGTGATACAGTGGCCAGAATTTGTCCTGCCACTTCGTCAAGTGAAATTTGGACTATAAAATATGCTATATCACACTAAAACTCGAAAGATATTTTGTCGGCTAATTAAATATATGTGGCTATCAAATTTTATCCTTGACACATGAAATTCAAGTTTTTCTCTCAGTTTCCACTTGGTCGTGAGAGATAAATCCGCATCTAATTTTAATGTCTTATAGCAGATGTACCAAAGCGAAACAGTGTACTTTATATGATGTACGCCATTCTTATCTATTAAAAATAATAACTAGTACCTAGTCTTTGATTTAAGTAAGAGTTACCTACAGTAGGAGCTCTTATCTTAAATTAAATCAAAGACGTTTTGTCCGCTGTTATCTACAAGAAATCACTTCTATCTAGTTAGATTCTAGCTCAATTCAAACACGTCCAAAGTTTATATGCGGGCTCCCGGCCCAACAGCATAGTTTGATGTCATAAACCGATCATTATGGGGCTCGTTACGACACTGTCATCCCGGTTTACTGCCTTTAATGACACGGCTCCACCATTCCCAGAAGTTGACAAAGATGGCCACGGCACAATAAAAGCATAAAACTTGCCTAATTGTTGCCATAAACCTCTCTCGAAACTTTATGGCTACAACTGGGGTACTGGAGTTCTCGATATGTACGCTCGCGGTCGGAGAATGTTTGTCAAAGATCAAACTTTGCTGATCTTGTAAAAAGTATAAAAAAAACCAGTCGAATTGTGAACCACCTCTTTTTTTTAAGTCGGTTAGACTTCGGGAGCGTGGATTGTTTGTTGTTGTTAGTTTGTATCCATTACGACTTTTGATACTTTCCTAAAGTAAATGAGGTGACATTTTGAAATAAACCTCCAGCATTTTTATTACGAGTTGGTGAATCTCTTATCTTCTCTCGTGCACATTTTTATATGGCTCATATAGCCACATACATTATTTCTAGGATAATAAAGACTACATTATATAATTTTAGTTAATAGGACCACATCAATCAACAAATCAAAATCAACTTTGATTTTTTAAATAAGAACCGTGTCTTTATTATCACTCGAAATTGGTCGACCTATAATTGTCTCAGCTCTGCCTACCTCACTAGGGAAGTGGCGTGAAGTTTAGTTAGTTAGTAAGTTAGTTATAATTGTCTCAGCTGGTAATATTAGACACACAACAGATCCTGATGGTAGCGGTGGTAGCTCAATGGTAAGGACACGCGCCTCTTAACCGAGGAGTGCGGGTTCAAACCCGGGCATGTAACTCTAGATTTAAAAAAATCTAAGTACATATTTATACCACTAGCTCGATGGTGAGGGAAAACATCGTGATGAAACCTGCAAATTCAAACAACTTTGAATTTGTAACCATGATCCAAAAATTGTCTGGTTCTCTTATCTTAGGGTTACGAAGGTCAGATCGGCAGTCGCTTCAATGTAATTACCAGACTCGCTAAATCCTGGATCATGGTCTAAGCGGACCCCGTCTAAGCACGGGACATAACGCTAGGAAGATGATGAACAGATCCTGATGGTCTATAGACCCTAGATTAAAATAGGTTTTTTTAACGGGAAAATTCTTTACGCATATGCTAAGAAAACCTAAGCTTTTCAATGTATTTCAAACCTAAATCTTTGGTAAGGTGCAGTCAACCTTTTCTGTCCGCAAGTGTACTCCGCAGGCTCTCGTGGTTTTATTGGTCGGCTTGTTAGTGTGACAGGATGCCGTGAATAAGGTCTTAGGTTAAGTGCGGGTTTATAGATTTGGTGGTGTTATCGATACCGCTACCGCGCCGTAAAGGCTAGGATTGACGACAGCCGCGGGGAGAAAAGGTTGTTTACAACTGGCTGTATAGAAGCCGTTTGATGTCTTACTTGGGGAATCGTAGAAGGGATTGATTGAATTGATTGGTTTGTTAGATAAAAGGCTGAATATGACGCATTTTGCTGATTATTTCACATATTCTTTTAGATTGATGTGAACAACTTAGGGACGAGTATTTTTTTGATTGTGATATATAAGGAGCCTTTTTAATTTGGAAAATCGATTTGGAAATAGTTTTCTTGATAATCACGAACACGACACAACTATATGTGTCATTAACAACATTTTTTTCCGGTGTGCTGGTTGAACTTATGATCCTTGCGATCGATATGAAGTCAGAACTAGGCACCAAGGGACTTTGTACACTATAAAAGCAATAAATATTGTTCACGCAGGCGAATCAAAATGATTTTGTCTTTAATGAACTACTTTAGTGGCATTTTTACTTCAGCGCCATCCAAGTCCAAGATCATCTTAATAGCAATGGCCGGTTGATCATGGGGTCCCATTAGGTAATGATGCTGGATTCAGCGTCTGGGTATTATTCCGGAACGACCGCCATTAAAAAATCTTAAACACACAAGAAAATTATGAGTAGGTACATCTTATCATAACCATTATATGATCGATTTGGTTAATGTAGTATGTAGAGTTTCGTGTGTCTATGGTTTTTTGAATATGCAAGTTTTTTTCATTTTTTTTCCTCGTCGCTGAGTTTGTGGTACCAATAAATTTAAAATATTAAATATATTCCTGGCATGTGAGATTGTCCTTTAAACTACCACCGCTCTTCAGTGCTACTCCAACAACTAATATCTAATATTGATAGGAAACGCACCTCACACAAGTAAACACGATTCAGTTAATACCTTTAAACGCCTATTTTTCGTGCTGTTTGTTTGTTAATTGACAAAACAATACCGAACGCAAACGGCTAGTGACTAATCCAAACAGACCCGTCCAGATTCGTGTAAGTGGAAGACAAAACAGTGCGTACACCGCGCACATTCCTCCGTAACACCAAATACAAACACTCATATCCGTCTATTTATGTCGCGGTGTTCGCATCCACGCGGAATGCGGTTTACACTGGACGATTGTGATCGTTAAAGTCGAAGATACTACGCTCGTTTGTTCTTTATTTATGTAAGACTAGCTGTGCCGGCGGTGTCACCCGCGTTTATGGTTAATATTGTAAAGACTATTTTTGTCATACATGATTTCTATGTAACTTTAACCATTATCTAAGGCTGCACACGCGACGGAAGCTTAAAAAATGGAGTAACTTCTCCCGTTTTCCCAACATTTCCCTTCACTACTCTGCTCCTATTGATTGTAGCGTGATGAAAAGTATACTATAACCTGCCCAGGAGTATGAAGAATAATTGTACCAAGTTTTGTTAAAATCCGTCGAATAGTTTTTGTTTCTATAAGGAACATACAGATAGACAGACAAAAATTTTACTGATTGCATTTTTGGCATCAGTATCGATCACTAATCACCCCCTGATAGTTATTTTGAAAATATATTTAATGTACAGAATTGACCTCTCTACAGATTTATTATAAGTATAGATTCAGCAGAAGTGACGTTTGCTACTGTGAGGCCCTGAGCGGCTGATCTTTATGAGAGCCCTGGAAGAGCGATGTGGTTACTGAATCTTGATGCCGATTACTCCTTAAGTGACACCCTAAGGTAGCCACCAAGAAAATCTTATAGATTGTGATATTAAAAGATCTTATGTTTATATTAAGAAACTCAGTGATTATTTGTCCAATCGTCAAGATTTACAAACAATGATAAACTTTGTTCCTAGCATTTCCGACCGACTGATACTAGATTTGTCAGCATAGCAAATATTATGCTTGAAAGTTGTTTCTTTATGCGTAAGTTTATATTACATATCATCGGTCTAGATGTAAGGATCGTACATGCAAACAGCCTAACTTTACAGAATAGCCTTAAAACTTCTTTTACTTCTGTAATACATATATTTAATGATTTAGACTTAAAATATAACTAACTAACTACCTAAATTAGGACTGGAAGTACTATTTGAAACTTTCTGCATCAAAGTCTAATTTTAATAAAGATTGTAAGTTACGAGCTATCACATCTAGATCGACGATATGAAGGTTTATGTGTTATGATTTTCACTATATGTATATAGCTGATGGTGTTTGGCTGCTGCGTCTGACAAGCTAGCCAATCGCTCTCAGTTTAGAATCTCAAAGAATCTTACTGCTGGTTAGACTCTGCCTATCTCCTTCGGGGATTGCAGCGTGATGGTATCTTTGCGTGTCAAATAACAATGAAATAAACAGATTTACGGTTGACATGACCACGGATATAACTGGCCATATAGACTTAAAGGCATCTATTACAGGGAAACTTGAAATTAATCTCGTTAAGTTTATATGGTTTGGTCTGTATAGCGTTAATACCATATGGTGACACCCTATTTTCTGCGATAATTAGGATTTTTTTAATTAAAACATCTAAAAGATGGCGTAACTGTGACGTACAGTTTTGTCACCCTACTCATATCATTGGTAAGTTTTCAGAACAAACTGACATACGTATTATGAAGGGTCCTGTCAACAAAGAGCCAATAGTGACAGTGATAAGACCACGAGACTCCTAAATGCCACCTGGCGGATTTTGTTTTTTAAAGACCCTCATCGGAAGGTCGAGCACAGGCATTCAGTAAAAATTATAAAAGGTGTTGTATTTAGTTCTGAATTCATCAAGCTTGTCTTAATAGGCCATGATGAGCATATATTACATCGTGTGGTATAAACGCAATGTTCTGGCTAAAGGACCACCCACACCGCGCGCTGCGCGTTTATGGCGCGATAATAAACGCTTGCTTACGTCGCGGCCGTGTCAACCGGCTCCTCGCTACTATTTTCGGTTTCGAGTGCGTTCTCAGCCTTTGTAGTCCGAGGTTCAAACGTTAACTGTCGCGTTTGCGTTAATGAGACTATTGTAGTTTGGGATTCGAAGTGAAAACTGTCGCCAATTTTTTTTTAATATTTTCTGGAGTATAACGTCAATCCAGCAAATTTTCATTTTTAAGAACGTACCTACATTCGAAATATTTAGAATTAGAATACTTTATCGAAGCAAACTCGTGACTATAGTTAGTGTCAAGATCGATTTTTATAATCAAACACGCGCCGTCTGATTCACCGTACAGGAGCTAAGATTGCGTTCTTACACCTTAAGCACATTTTAGCACCGTTGTTGGCGATGGTAATTTTCGTAGTACTTCTTATAACGGTTAGATATCTAGCAACATAAAAGTCTTAGAAATTGTCTAGCACACATCTAAAGTGTCCAGTAGGCACATTCATTTCGCAATTGTTATATCATGACTTTTAAGTGCCAACGCGTATTAGTTACCGCGCAACCTAATTAGCAAGGACAATCAAAAGTCGGCGGGCCACGAGGCCGCGTGATTAATGGAACATCCTCTTTGTTCGTGTGCCGGGTTCGCGTCTCGGTAATTGGTCTGTTATTGCGCGTCAAGGTGCTTAAATAAGGCTGCGTTTCGAAATTACTATCGATCGGTGGCTTTGTTTGTAAATGGAACTGGTGTTTGTTGTCTTCATGCCAATCTGATAGTGTTTGTCTAGTTCCTCTTAGGCGTTACGAAGGTCAGGTAGGTAGCTTCAATGCTCGGAGATGTCGTAGATGTTAAGGCTTAGCTGATCCCATAACACCTCTACTTGGGCAGTGAGGGGTACCGCGGGCCTTAATAGATCCTCGGCCAGTACCATCTTTGTCCGAAAAGTCTCCGTCGCAGAGACCTTCAGGATTCCCACTCCCATGCATAACGCATTCCCAGCATCAAAAACAAGGTAGCTTCAATGTAACGTACATTTGGTATATAAGTAAATGAATATGAATGTAGACGTATTCTTCCTATACAAGCAGGTTCGAGATGCTATGGAGTCCAAATCAAATTACCCACGAGTTTAATCACCTGATACTCCATGCAATGCATATCCCCAAAGCCGAGTATTTCAATATCTACCACATATTAGATTACATCAATATTCTCACTGATAAATAAAATGATACCTGTCAAAACACTTTCGATTCGACAAGACGGCGCAATATTCGCTAGTCCAATCGACATTCGACATCGAACTATTGACCCGGGCCTCGGTTCCTCGCTGAGTGACGCGAACATGTCTTGAAATTGTCCTATTTCTTTGGATGGCTATGATTGATAATTCGTTAGAATTTGCAAATGTCGATGTCATATCCCACCTTTGAATGATGATAAAATACATTTAATTAAAAGGCAGATATGTCCTATGTGTCGGCAATGTAAAATCTCGAATAAGACCCAACTGGGAGGATTTTTGACATTTGTTTCCATTTAAGCATGATTTGACGATAGCTGTATTTTTTAAAGCAAGGTATCTTTTTTAATTGTGTGTCGATGTTGTCAAATGTATTAAAGGGTTCGGAACATTTTTTGGTTGAAATGTAAGCGTATAACATATCTATTGTAAAACATCATTAGTTTGTAATCGTACCTACCTATATAAATCTCACGTTTGTTGTAATCATTCATAACATAACATCACTTCCCCAAGGGGAAGGCAGAGTCAAAGGGACAGCAGTTCTTTTTAATAACATTTAGCCAAAAATAAAACTGGGCTGGGTTAGATGGAATATTGTGAAAAAGTATTGACAAGGGCTAGGTTGTCGCATACACAATCACATATCCAAATACCGATTGTTGTAATCGTACTTTTGTAATCGCTCTGTGTTAAAATTAAACAAGACCAGTCCCAAAAAAAAATGTTTTAATTATATTCCAGTGAAGGTTTAGTCTTGATATTTTAATTTCTAACCAAGCATCATGCAATGCGACAATTTAGACCTTATATTTCTATCGTCTTTTTTAAATTTGGACAAACAGCCATATAATCTCTCGTATTAATAAAATCTCAAATTCCTATCTTCTATTGTGACATTTGGACAAATGCGTAGTATAATCTCTTGTATTATTATTATGAGAAGTGCCAAGGGTCCGAAGACGGAGAGTGCAAGTGGCCGCCCACGCGATGACTCACGGCTTTTGCAATTGTCGCTGAAGATCTAATCTGGCCATCTGGTACTGTCAGCAGCGAAAACAGCTGGACAATTTTAGCCGTTATTCCTAAGGACATAAGAATGTTCAGCTATTTCGGCTGCCTGTACCTTTGTGTGGATTGGTTTAAGGGACTTGTGAAGGTAACCAACAATTGAATTAAGTTAAAGCAATTCAACTTAGAACCAAGAATCTGTTATTTTTTTTCCCTGGGATATACGCGGATATGAATTCGGATATTGAAAATGCTATTGTAACATTTTCTGTCTTTTGTTTCTCTTTCATGCTTAAACAACTTAGTGCTTAAGATTTCAAGAAATGTCGACACTCCAAAAGTTTGACTATTTCTTTTCCTTATTTCGGGATAAAAATAATGAATATCTGCTGATTTTTTGGTTAACAGATAAATCTGATAGAGTACCCTAATGTAACAGACTCTGTAATCAAACAATATGGTACACGAATCCCTCATCCCACACGGTATGTCACAAGCTTGTTGACGCACGTTGCGAGCGACAGAGCGATATCGCCGATTCGCACGCCCACGCGCGTCGCGTGGCGCAACGTGTCGCCTGCGCCGGCGCAACGTGGGTGGCGCCTGATAAGCATCTAATTAAAACCTACTTTTGTCATAGATAGTGTGGGGGTAGTCACGGGACGACTTTTGGCGTTTGTCGTAAGCGATTGTACCAAACAAGAAAGCCAGCTGTCACCGTCGCCTACAATTTTTCAACTTTACGTGACTTTTTAGTGGTACAAATTAGGAATAACATTAGAATTTTGGTATCGAAATTTGGTGGGTAACATTTTGACGCCAAAAAGAACATAGTCTACTTTTTAAAACTCTTTAACAGTTGTATACATGTAGTTCACTTGTCATCGACTTATATATTTTCCGTGTCTCGGAAAGCACGTTAAGCCGTTGGTCCTGCGCCTGACCTCTCTCCGGTCATGTCGAATTGCCGTCTCACCGGACTATGAGAGTGAAAGAACAGAGAGTGCACCTGTGTTAGCGCACACACTTGTGCACTATAATATCTTCTGCGTAGCTGGCTAATCCTCGTTAAGATTGACCGCCGTGACCGATATCGGTTAGGAGGACATTATTATTATAGGCAAAGGAAAGTCGTGTCGTTTTGTCGCGCCTTCCATGTCCAGCCTTACTTATTGTTCCAAGTACGTAACGGTGCAATCCGTTTGTTTAGGCCTCGCGTCGACACGACAATATCCATTCCCGATCAGCATTTGTTTATTTTATAAACATCACTGTCACAATACGCCGACATGTTTTAACTTGCGACAAAACGACAATTGAACTCTAATCTACATACAAATAAAGGCGGGTTTAGATCGCCTAGTGTTCTGAATGTGTGTTTGTTTGTCATTTATGAAAGGACATGATGTTATGGATGGAGGTCAATGGCTCGCGTATTATTATTGTGTGAGATTTTTTTCGGTTGAGGAATTTTTGATGTACATCGTCATCTTGGAAGAACAACTGAAGGGAAAATCATAAAATTATGATTAAAACCACATTATATTACGAAAATATGAATATATTTATTTAATACCATATTTTTTCGCGGCTTCGCTTGCGGAATGTGAGTGGATTAAAAATATCTTGATGGTCGATGTTAAGACGTCAAAGAACATGCAACTAAAATAACAGCTAACTCATTTTCGAATTTATATCTTATCACATACATCACATATCACAACACATACATTGATTTGACTCCGAAGTAAGTAGCATAAGCACTTGTGTTATGGATATCAGAAACAACATCATATCATATATTACAAATATATACTTAAATATTGGGTATTAACACCCAGACACAGAACAAACACAAGTATTCATCATACGAATGTTTGTTCTGGGTGGGGATCGAACCCACAACTCTTGGCACATGGGGCAGGGTCACTACCGAATGCGCCATCGAGCTTGTCAAATATATTATATATTAGTTTGATTGAATAAAGTTAATAATGTAATGTAGTAACAGTTATTATTAGTACCTATATAAACATAAGAAGCATAAGATAAACTACACGGTTCAACACTTCTTAATCCTTATCTGAAAACACTTACCTATTACCTAAACCAAAATCACTTTCAATATCACAAAATACCAAACTACCCTACAAATTAACTAGCCGCAAGCCCCATAACCGTGTAATTACAACCCCTATTACCATACTCCATAAATCCTTACTAATCACAACACGTACTTAAGGTGACATAGAGCCAGAACGGCTAGCTTCCGGCCGAGTGGCCCGGAAGCGGAAGTGGCGCGCCGGAAGTTGTGTACAAAGTGAGAGGCTTCGCGTGCCGCGGATAGCATCAGGCTCTGCGGGTAGGCGAGGCGGCAATATTTATGGCCTACGAGGGTAGGGTTCTCAGGTAGAAGTAAAAAGGAGAGAGGAGCAATGAGGTCAATTTACTTGTTACATAAATACTTATCATAACGCCTGAAAAATTTCAGATTGTGAATTTTACATTAGATAAAATAAGGTTTAGTAGGACAGACCCTTTTTATGTATTTATTTCTATCTTTAACAAGCTTTCATTCTGTTTACATTGTACTACATAATGCATATGACGTTTAGTCCTGTCAGTATTATTTCTAGCAATATATGATTTGATAAGCTCGATGGCTCATTCGGTAGCGACTCTGCCCCATGCGTCAAGAGTCGTGGGCTCGATCCCCACCCAGGACAAACATTCGTGTAATGAATACTTGTGCTTGTTCTGTGTGTGGGTGTTAATATGCAATATTTAAGTATATATTTGTAAAATCACTATTGATTCTGATATTCGTAACACAAGTGCTTAAGTTACTTATTCGGAGTCAGATCAATGTATGTGATGTAGTCTGATATTTATTATTATTATTTATTTTTAATTTAACTTTCGCTTTGTATTATCTCTAGAAATAATACTGACGGGACTAAACGCGATATGCATTATAGTACATAAGTACATATTTACAGCTTGACGTCGCAGCCATGTCCCAAAGGCAGTGGTCACAAGCGGACTGGGGGTGCGCGACGTTTTCGTTTTCGGGCGAGTTAATTCTTATTCTACCCCTGAATTGTCTTTTATTAAGTCCACAGTAAAACACAGTCAGTGAAATCACTCCGACACACTACACGCATAATGAATATCGCGTTTAGTCCTGCCAGTATTATGTGTAGCATAAGTATGTAGTTATTGCAGAGACTTGTCCACTCGGCAACCCTGCGCTGAACCATGGCGCGTTGTAAAGCCCGAGGGCGGCGCAGCGGTCAGGTGGCGCTCTTGCTTCGTTTTGAATATAAATGCTTTCGCGTGAGACCCGCCCGGGTATACGGCGAGCGAAAAAATATTTTGGTTATCTATGTGTGATATGTTCGATAAGAAGTTGTGTCTCAGCTATTGAATACCTATATCAAAAAGGTTTGAGTAAAATTAAAGCATTCCCATAATTTTAGTTGAGTCGGTAAGTAGTTAATTAATTAAGTTCTTACAAATGTGACAAGCTCGATGGCGCATTCGGTAGTGACCTTGCCCCATGCGCCAAGAGTTGTGGGTTCGATCCCCACCCAGGACAAATATTCGTATGATGAATACTTGTGTTTGTTCTGTGTCTGGGTGTTAATATCCAATATTTAAGTATATATTTGTAATACCACTGTTGATTCTGATATCCGTAACACAAGTGCTTAAGCTACTTACCTCGGAGTCAGATCAATGTATGTGATGTCGTCAAAAAAAAAAAAAAAAAATGTAAATTTGATGTCTTCACTTTTCAAATACCAATTGTCTTAAACTGTAAAAATATCAGTGTACCTAAAGACCAACAAAGTATAAACTTATCGATGGTCAATAGTTTAGACGCTCCAAGCAAACCATTATGCGGTGCAAGTGTCAATGTCTAGCGACAATATCCATCAAAAGTATGTTTGCCGCTTAACGTTGTTGTGTACAGAGCAAAGCGGGTTCGCTACCTACTTTAATTTTGATAAAACAACGAAAATCTTCAAAATGTTCCATACCGTAATCATGAAACAGAAACTATTTATTTACTTTTTTTGGATCATATTAATTTATATGACGTCTGGAATAATTATGTCGTCTAAAAAATCACTTCCCATTTTGTAACGCAGACCTTCAAAACAGTCCACTTATCGCAATCATAAAACGAAACAGCGTATCGCATCGCTTAGCGACACGCGAGCGATACGTCACCGTAGCGACAACCGCACGCGATTCGAGCGATAGCATCGCGCCCGCCCTCGCGAAATAATCGCTTCGACGGGAAGGGTTAAAGGTGAACCTTTTGAATGTAAGCCCTGGTGGAGATTTGTAAGTGAGATTTTGAAAAAGCAATTGGAACACGCCTTTTATGTGGAATTAAGTTTCACAGCTTTCAAAGGAAGTTTTGACTTATTTAAAAAGATTATCATTAGTAAACTTTCTCGTGTCCCGGTCCCACATTCAGCCAAAAATAAAGCCGGGCTGAGTTAGATGGAAAATTGTGAAAAAGCAGAACCAAGCGGCTAGCTCGTCGCCTACTCAGTCACACACCCAAAAGCCCGTAAACCTTTAGTCGCCTTTTACGACATGCTAGGTAAGAACCACAGTTGTCACATTCTTTTTTTTTGTCCCAGACCAACATGGGACAAGTGTGTTGGTGTGACATTGTTGCTTCTAGGACTCTGCCTACCATTATCACGCCAGCAATCACCGAGAGGGGTCGGCAGAACCCTAGTCCTATACATTTAAAATAATAAGTTTAAAAACTAAAATCCGACTAAGAAATACGTTCTTCGCTGCTCTGAAAAGTTGACTCATTATTTTGACAGAAATAAAAATCGTGTAACTTATATGTGACGTTGAAATGCGTACCAACGTATGTTTTTCATATAATTTAACATAAATATATAAAAGTAAAATGAACAGTGCGATCGGTTGAAATGAAGCCATCCACCTTATTTGTTTCAGCACTAATAAACACATACATTTACGCTTCATTACCGTCCGAGACGGTTATTCCTCACTTCACGTAATTATCACTTATCGACACTTACATAAGTGACACTTTAAGTGCACAGTGCACTAACCGCAATGTGTCAATTGTCACCAATCAGCAACTTAGCACCTACGCTTTGGTACAAATTACACGGTCATTCGACATATGGCTGTGCATTGTACACCCGCCTTTATTTACACTCCAAACAAATGGTCACCACATGTCGCGACCGGGAATGACAAGGACTGCACACCACCAATATAAGTAGACCTCTCAACTCTTTACATTTTCCAGCCAAAAACACTGAGGTGAGAGGTCAATGTTTCTGGTAGGTGTAAAAATAATGCATGTGACACAATAAACACAGTTTATTTATTTACGTAATTATACATAGCAGATGTGTTACCAACGCGCAGCTAGTCTCGTTTTAAGTTTGTCGGTAAAAATACAATGTGGATTGTCGTGGGGAGTAATTGGCGGAGGAGGGTAATTTGTACTTGTGTTGTGGGACAATACAATGTACGGAGCATGGTTGTAATTTTGAGGTTGGTACTGTGTTTTACATACCTTTTTTGAGGTCCCTTCCAATGAAACGTTCGATATGAAAAGGTATTTCTTATGAATCTATTCGCAGAAAAAAATTAAGTAAGTATGTGTACTTGCAAGATGTAGGTATGAAGTGAACAATTGATATACTTCTTATGACTTAATGCTAGGAAATTGTAGTTATATTATGAGTTTACATACATACTGACAATCTTTGTATGTTTTTGAAGTAACAAAAAGTCTAAATAAATAGGTACTAGTGTTATTTTGAAGTCTGCGTTTATAATTAAATTCTAGTGGTAATTTTTGCAATTTGTATTCAGCCGGTTTTAGTCAGTGATTTTTTTAATGGAATTAGTCAATCCTAATCAAGGGAAGCACAGAATGAGATCGCAAAACCATAAAGAGAACCATGTATGGGAACACTTGTATGTAAGTTTGTATGTTGTATGTAAGTACACATTTATGGTTGTCTAGGCATCTTCAAGTTGGGACTCATTCGAGTGATGCTAAGAGTACCCAGTAAACTCCAAATGGGGATACCTCCAGTATTGTCTCACTAACGACAATCTAAACAAATCTAACGTGTCCAAACTCGACCATCACGAAGCTATAATTAAATAGGCCGTGTCTGTCTGTCTGTGCGTAGTGATGTGCTGTGTTCTGTGGGACATATTTTGTCTTAGTCGTTTCTTCGTACCCTAACATCCGGAATCGTCTTTCCGGCGTTGAGATTCGTATCGAAACTAAGATCCGATTTGCTAAATCTGTCGTTAACTATGGGGATAGTCATAGTTTAAGTGAGATGGGCATATTAAAGCGACTAAAATCTGAGCTTTTTCTATAGAAAGGAACCGGATAAATCGAATACGAATCATCATTGTCAATAAATTTTTCCATGGTTCACTAGTTTTCTGAATACAATAAATATACTAGCAATATCCAAGGCGTATTTTCAGAGATGCGATAATAATTATAGGTTGGCTTATATTATATAAACGCTAATCAAACAGTATTTCTCACTAAAGATAAATCTCGCTTTATATGATATCTATCTTAGGGAGGGCGCTGCACTCAAGGACAATGTAATAATAATAATGTCCTCCTAACCGATATCGGCCACGGCGGCCAATCTCAACGAGGATTAGCCAACTGCGCTGTAGATATTATAATGCACAAGTGTGTGCGCAAACACAGGTGCACTCTCTATTCCTTCACTCTCATAGTCCAGTGAGAAGGCAATTCGACATGACCGGAGACGGGTCAGGCGCAGGCTTAACGATCTTTCCGAGGCACTTCGGACTGTTAATGAGTAATTTCAATATTGAAATAACCAGCTACAAATTCTTAGTCCGACCCGGGATTTGAACCCGGGACCTCTTAATCCTTAGGCGGCGCATTACCACTAGACCAACGAGGCAGTAGTTAGTTGGTTATTGTCAAGGACAATGTACTGTCCCGCTAGTCCCACCACGTGTCCCACCACTAGTGTAACGCTAAGTAGGCATGATGGCCGGTCTAAGTGTAGGTATTGTTTGGGTAAACACGAGTCGCGGTGTTAGGACAGTCCCACGGAAGCGGCTGTTTGGCTTCGTTAGCGGCCTCTCCGCGTTTGGGCATAATGAGTGATCAGGGAGATGCGGAGGACGGGAGGTAGAACGATCGTTGGTAAAAGATATCCTTATAAGACTGGAAGTACTAACCTCCATATTACCACTGTAAAATGCAATCGTATTGATTGAAGTCCTTCTAGTTATTACAAGTAACACAGTCAATATATACATTTTGGACAAGCTCGATGGCTCATTCGGTAGTGACTCTGCCCCATGCGCCAAGAGTTATGGGTTAGATCCCCACCCAGGACAAACATTCGTGTGATGAGAACTTAGTTCTGTGTGGGTTAATATCCAATATTTAAGTATATATTTGTAATACCACTGTTGTTTCTGATATCCTTAACACAAGTGCATAAGCTACTTACCTCGGAGTCAGATCGATGTATGTTATGACTTATGATATTTACTTACTTATGATTAAACACTAAGGATCAATAAATACATACCTATTAAGATACTCTATTGTATTATTTGTATATATATATCAAAATCAGATGTTACATAGAAATGTACTTGTAGACATCGTTTACTCCTTGTAATTGTGAAGGCTCGATACGTTGTTATAATACTCTTGTTAATTAACCGCGTTTGTGGTCTAATTATGGAAATATCGAATACTATTTGCAATGTTAGAGTAATCGAGTCATCGTTTCCCCGAAACATGTTATATACTGGATCGTCCAAATGGTAATGTCCAAAATACATACATACATAACATCACGCCCATAATCCCCGAAGGGTAGGCAGAGTCAAAGGGGCCGCATGCCCCTTCAACCACATTCAGCCAAAAACAAAGTCGGGCTGGGTTAGATGGAAAATTGCGAAAAAGCAGTGACAAGCGGCTAACCTGTCGCCTGCACAATCACACACCCAAAACCAGATATACCATTAGTCGCCTTTTACGACATGCTAGGCAAGAACCACAGTTGGCATTTTATTTTTAAGTCCTAGACCAACATGGGACAGTGGGCTGGGTTGGATGGAAAGCTGTGAAAAAGGAGTGACAAGTGGCTAGCTCGTCGTCTACTTAGTCACGTACCCAAAAGCCCGTAAACCATTAGTCGCCTTTTACGACATGCTAGGCAAGAACCACAGTTGGTACATTATTTTTTTTTTTTTTTTTTTTGTCCCAGATTAACATGGGCCAAGTCCCAGACCAACATGGGACTAATGTCCAAAATAAAAACGTTTTGTTGGCTGACACCAAAATACGAATGGATTTCAATGAAACTTTAGGATAATATAGCTCTAGACCCGAATAACATACAAGCTATGTTTTATCGATGTACCCCGCGAGCGAAGCCACGGGCATAAGCTTTATTTCATATTGGAAAGAATTTCCCCTTAGTTTATAAAGCTAAGCTTTAATTACGAAATCAATCACAACTACATAACATTTTTAATTGAAAGTAGTAGTAGTAGTAGTACTTCTTCCCCGATCCCTAAACAAAACTTAACCCTCAAATGTCGCGTGTATCGAAACGCCAAGATATCGCGTTTACGCCAACACGGTGATGGTCGTTTAGATACCGCCGCGCCAGCCCACTCGCCCACTGGGTCAGGGGGTGCGTTTGAGTGTATAATCAAGTGTGATTATCACTAGAACTGTTTCGAATGTTTGATTAAGCTGTGGCCACATGAAGGATTCATTTGGCCGTGAGGATTTTTTTTGTCATGACTGTGGCTGTCGTGAGTCACTGTTGATTTGTGATCAAAATAAAACCAAACAAAAGATAATGCAATTAATTTTGGTATTTTAGACATCCTTGCAATAAGTGAGACAAATCAATAGCATAACAAACCTTTATTTATCTATAATCTATACTTATAATAAATCTGTAGAGAGGTCAATTCTGTACATGAAATATATTTTCAAAATAACTACTAGGGGGTGATTAGTGATCGATACTGATGCCAAAAATGCAATCAGTAAAATTTCTGTCTGTCTGTCTGTCTGTCTGTATGTTCCTTATAGAAACAAAAACTACTTGACGGATTTTAACGAAACTTGGTACAATTATTCTTCATACTCCTGGGCAGGTTATAGTATACTTTTCATCACGCTACAATCAATAGGAGCAGAGTAGTGAAGGGAAATGTTGGGAAAACGGGAGAAGTTACTCCATTTTTTAAGCTTCCGTCGCGTGTGCAGCCTTAATGGTTAAAGTTACATAGAAATCATGTATGACGGAAATAGTCTTTCTAATATTAACCATAAACGCGGGTGACACCGCTGTATTACATATAAATATATATTACCTATTTTTAATAGGTAATAAATACGAAAGGACGTGGCCAACTTTTAAACCAAACAAATGGATAGATTCCGCGCTAGAAATACAGTATATTTTACAGAACTTAACCACGATCAAGTTACTTTAAAGTATCGCCAACTCACAATCATTCTATCGTCTGTGAATCACTCCTTACATTTCCAAGCACCTACTTCCCTCCCCTCCGTAATAACCCGTAAAGATTTCAACTAAGATAGTCCCCTGTCGTTCGTTACGCGTTTTTGCTGCGTTGACACGTAAATGTGTTGATTGCCGTAATTTGTCTGATGGTGTGCGATAGCCCGTTGTAAATCATATTTGGTAAATATGAAAATGAGCTTGTAATAAGGTGCTGTTCCACTGATTCGGGTCACGCAGCCGGTTCAGGGTTAGATTGGGGATACTTTTATTTGTGAATTACCTTATCGGAACGTGTTGGGTTGTAATAGTGAAATAATTAGTTGCTTATTTACATAGTACTTATGTTCGGAATTAAATATAAATTAAGTGTATTTTTTTTTAGCAAGCTAAGACGATTATTTTTACGATTTTAATTATCTACGGTTTTTATTTTTGTAAACATGTAGATAAAAAATATCTAAATATATAGTTCCTGCAAGCAAATTATTCTTGTTTGAGGACTTCAAAAATCAACTCCAGTTGTTTTTGTTTTCATTATAGTAACCAAATTCGCAAAGCCTAAGATCATGTATATAGCAGACTCGAATTAAAAACGATACAAAACACTAAAAGAAGAGATAATAGGTATTCCTTCTACATATTTTTGTAATTATGCATATATGAAGTTTGTACATTATATTCACATTATATACTCACATAAAATCACCAACAGACCAACATAACAATATTTATTTACCTCAAAATACCGAATTTACATCATGACCAAACCATAAAGAGAAATCAATTCTACTTACAAAAAATCTACGCCCCAACATACGCATAAAAAATGTCACTCGACGACATCCTTATTACTCAATTCGACTCGTTGTAATCCCCTCTCGTGATTGGCTGGCGCGCAATTTGTCGCCCATTTGTCACCAAGCGGCGGCCAATGAGCGCGCGGCACTCGAATATGGAACGCGAGCGGATAAATGTCACCCGATGTCGTTTATGTAACGGCGTATTGTTCTGTGACTCTATTGTGATTTGTGGGCGCTGGGGGGGTTAACATGGCGGATTTGTAATAGGTATAGTTGCGGTTGTTTAAAAAGACAGATATATGGAGAGATTATGTTTTTTTTATTAAGTACCTAAAGCACAGATAAATAAGTCTTTCATTATAATGAAATTGATGAGTGCCTTTTTTTTTACGAAACACATACAAACAATAAACAAAAAATTTACTACGTTGGTGGACATAAATGATATATTCATAGTTGTATCTACATAAAGTATCTTCGTAGGTAAGTTGATTCTTGATTATTAAAAATAATAGATAGATATATGCCTAAATCAGGCCTACTTACTTTACTTAAGTAATGAAACTGAAAAGTTTTACAAATAACAACAATCAAAGTTTTATAACAAAACATATTAAAAGTATGTAGGTAAATAAAAATGAAACAAATTTATTATACACAAGCATTAATTCAAGTACATCGCTATCTCAACGACAAAAAAACGGATATGATAACAAAAAAGACACCGTTTCAGTTAAATCACCGGGAATACGAAACGGCTTTTTAATGCAATGTCCCGTCCCTCAAAAACACACAAAACGTCGCGCCGGCAGCTGCGCGCGCGCAGGCGATGCGCCGACACTCCCGGGGCTATGCGGCGTGGGTACACTGCACCCCGGAATATTGTTGATATCTATTATGTTACAAAAGTTAGTTATTTAGTTAGTTAAGAAGCGAACATTTTTATTCTTTTTAAGCCCCAGATCAATATGGGACCAAAAATGTGCCAACTATGGGTTCTTGCCTAGCATGTCGTAAAAGACGAATAATGGTATATCAGGTTTTGGGTATGTGTAGGGGACAAGCTAGCCACTTGTCACTAGCCACTTTTCAATCTAACCCTGTCCAGTTTTATTTTGGGATTAATGCAGTTAAACGGGCCTGCTGCCCCTTTGACCCTGCCTACCCCTTCGGGGATTATAGGCGTTATGTTATGTATGTATGTCATTATATGAATGTACATTTTTATTTGGTGTGACATGGTGTCCAATGTCTGCGTTAAAAGATTCAATGGTTCTTGAGTCCTAGACCAACTTTGGACACATCTCATTCTGATCTGTGACTCTGTGTCTGGTCTGTGACTGTATCTGGTCTCATTTTGGGTATTGGGTTTGCGATCGTGATCATGCAGGCGACGAGCTAGCTATTTGTCAATATTTTTCATAATTTTTCATCTCGGTTTTACTTAATTAGTATTGCACTCATTATCCACAGGCTAGCAGGTACAGGTCAATAAATCGTTTTGTAGATATATGGCCTCCTCCAGTGAAGGCTCAAAAATACCTACCTAATTTCATTATATTATCCTATTAAACAATATACATACTTATATGTAAAACATAATTATCTAATTACAATATGTATGATGAAACGTATATGCACTACTTGTGATTTAATATCAATGTCTGACTGTACACGTGGGTGAAAAGAGCCCCGCGCAAACGCAGGGTTATCTATATCGAATACAGCCCCTCTGTCACGGTTGATTCGGGAACGTCGACTCACGCGCACGCCCTTTGACGGTTGGCCACGGTCCTTGTGGCGAATTTGACGGGCCTGTCATTTCGCTATTGTAGTTCGATGTTAGCACAAACATGGATTGGGATGGATTAATTTGTATGTATACTATAGTGATACATATCTATGTACTCAATAGAAAGGGGTATTAATGTTTTTTTTTGCAATTCAACTTTGTCATAAAAGATTTTAGCCATAGATACAAACGTTTTTACACGCTTATTGATCATGTAAGTACTTTGCATTTAAAATGTAGAAATCTTTTATTCATCAGCTTCTATCTTGTTATATTCCACAGATTTTCGTTTAAAAAAACTTAATTGTATAATTTTAGTATTTATTTTTCGTCAATCAAAAAATAAAATAAACGTATTGATAAAAATATATATTAAAGGCAAATAAATCTAACTGCCTATCTTTACATTTAATAAATACTTAAATTCCCTCTGCACAATCCAGGCGAATAATAAAAAAAGTCCCCCGTCCACACACGCACCCAAGCCGCCATCTTGCCTTTATTATTCGCCATATTGAATAATCTTTTTATCAAAGAGGTGCATTAATAATAATCCTTTTAAGATCCGCTGGGACGGCAGATGCTTGCATTTAGCCCAGGGTTAGTAAGCGGAGGAACCTCAAGTGTTCATTACATTACATTCTGGAGTGTTTTATTACATTACGACAGTGTTACAGTTTTAAGATTGTGTTTTTGTGTGCGGAGAATTAATGGTTTGAAGTGTCTTTTTGTGAACTGTGTTTTTAACTTAATGGGCTATGGGAATACGGGCATGTAAGTGGTTTATTATATTTTGATTTGGCATATCTAAAAATCAGTTTTTGGTACCTATCATTGATCATCTCATCATTTGATGATACATTTTAAGAAATTGTTTAACTTAAGACGGTTCTAAATAATCGTCGTTCGGTCGTTGCAACGGCTGAAGCGTCAAGCTGCAAGTAGGTACTTACCTACCCATGTACAACATAATGCATATCGCGTTTGGTCCCGTCAGTATTATTTCTAGTGATAATGCAATGCAAAGGTTTAAAATCATGTTCTAAATGGTAATTACGAAAACTAAACTAAAACTATCTTTTGTTCTGGCAAAAGCCGAGCCTGTACGTCTTATGTCGGTTATAATATGTATATAATGTAAGCATAGCGTTATTCTCAAACTAGAGCTCATAGATATGTACCTAAGTTTAGATTTTCTTTATTATATTCGTTAGAACGAGAGGGATTCTGATTTGATTTAGGAGGATGCTTCTAAAAATACTCGTCACATGTGAGGTTCGTGTCCTTCTGTGAGCAACTCTCCCGAGCCATTACCCTCTGTCCTTCTTACCATTGAACGAACAAGCTCATAGCGGTTAATGTACTTTTGAAGAAAAATTATATGATTGAGGTTCCACTTTCTTACAAAATGTATTGAATAATTAACTATAAAAAAATACTTTGAAAAATGAAACTCTCAAATGGTCTATTTTAAACTGAATTGAATTAAAAGGTTTTTTATATTCTGGCTTTTAAAAAAATTGCCATAAAAGGCTTGCTCAACATTCTATCCGGCATAGCTAAGTACATCGTATTCAGCAAGTAGGTCAGCGATTTTAACTGAATTTAACAGTTTATTACATATTTTATACTGGCTTTTAGAAAAATCTGCCATAAAAGGCTTGCCCAACATTATATAGCGGCATAGCTAAGTAGGTACATCGTATTCAGCAAGTAGGTCAGCGATAGAATCCGTGCCACTGGGCCTGGCACCCTCACGCACACACGCTCACACACACATAAATATCCGGAGTCCTGAGGGAAACTGTGTCGATTGTACTGACGGGGAGAAAACGCTTCAAGCTACAGAATTATAGTAGAAATAAAGAGCGTAAAGTATTCAACTTACTTATTTTCGATCAATATTATTAAGACTTGTGAAAAACTGATTTAGTTTTTTGTTTAATGGTGCTGTCCTGTAAATATTCAGCAAGAAATATGTGTCCACTACTTACATTTCCTGTTCAAGTAAGTTTTCAGATTTTTCAAAACTTTATTTTCCAAGGTAGTTTATTACGAAAAAAGCTTTTCTAGTCGAAGGCTTTTTTACTAGGCGTCTACCTACCTATTGATCAATAGCCATTGATTAATAGGTAATCGGTCGCGACATCTTTAAAAAGCAATCTGCATGATGATTCTAATTTTTTTTGTTTGGAAAAAAATACGTAACACTTGCGCGCACGCGTGTCCTGTCGCGTTCCCCTGACAATCGAGCGGTGGGCAGCTGAAAGTTTGATGCCGCGAGGACAGCCCTCGGCCCTCAGCCCTCAGCCCTTCCGCAGAGATGAGCCCGGCGTTTATACGCACAACACAGTATGAGAACCGAAACAATACCGTTAAAATGTGCTTACTTAGAGCGCATTAAAATGTTTCGATTTTGGTTATGAAAGAAAAGAAAAAAAATATGATCGCTGTTTTGTGACTAAAATATATGTATGTAAGTGTACTGCTGTGTATTTTTTCATATTATACATTAACTATTATAAACATAAACTATTATAAGTACATTAATACTGTATTTAATTTCTTAAGCGAACCTATTTGCCGATTAACGTAACTTTATTTTTAATCGTCACTCACGTATATGTTTACCTGTGTACGCGGTTTTACCCGCGTTTATAGTTATTATTGCATAGCTTATAGCCTTCCTCGATAAATGGGCTATCTAAAAATGAAATAATTTTTCAAATCGGACCAGTAGTTCCTGAGATTAGCGCGTTCAGGCAAACAAACAAACACTTTAGATTAATAATATTAGTTTAAATACATTTGAATGTTTGTTACTCCATCACTGCAGTGCTAATTGTCCGAAAGACTATCTCATCCATGCATCGTTTCTAATTTAATATTACATTATTACTATTTATTACTAACTTAAGAAAGATTTATTAGTTATCGACAACCTTGTGAATCAAAACAAAAGTCGCTTAATACAAACTCCTCATTTATCTGGCAGCTATTTATATTATTTGCTTTCTATCCAACCCAGCCCACTGTCCCGTGTTGGTGTGGGACTTAAAAGAATGTGCCAACTGTGGTTCTTGCCTAGCATGTCGTAAAAGGCGACTAATGGTATATCGGGTTTTGGGTGTGTGATTGTGTAGGCGACAGGTTAGCCGCTTGTCACTGCTTTTTCACAATTTTCCATCTAACCCAGCCCGGCTTTATTTTTGGCTAAATATGGTTGAAGGGGCATGCTGCCCTTTTGACTCTGCCTACCCCTTCGAGGATTATGGGCGTGATGTTATGAATGGATGTTTATATACATTCATAACATCACGTATATGACTGGCCCGTTGTTCGAGTGATTGGAGACCCTGGCCACGAAACCAAGGGTCGCGGGTTCGAATCCTGCTAGGGGCAAATGTTTCGTGTGATGAAAATGGACATTTGTACTCGAGTCATGGATGTTAAAAACTTATTCAAGTATGTCTATCCGTTCACCTAGTATCCATAGCATAAGCATAAGCTTAGTTTGGAATTAGGGAATTGGTGTCAGTGTGGAGAATTTATTTATTATTATTATTTATTATATTAAACTAATTATACAAGGTACACGCATTATCGTCATGTATGTATACAGGGGGTAGTTACCATGACCGTCTTCATTATTCCTGTCTTTTGTCTCCGGGACTGCAATATATGTGAATTAGCGCCGAGCCTCACGACTTGAGTACAGTGCACTAGGATGTCCGTAAGGTAGCCGGTGGCGCTGGGGTAGTTAAGGTTGATCCGGATTCCTTCAGCGTCACCACCGAATGTAGGAGCGTCGAGGGGTTTAGTGGGTATATCCTGCCACTCCATCTTGGCCGAGAGGGGTCCTTTATACGAAGGGCCCTGGGCGACCCACACACCACGCCGGTGCATTCTCTTCGTTAAAAAAAAGGATGTTTAGGGTATTTCGAGGAGGGAAGGATAAATGAGTGAATGATAAGCTCAGAAAATGAAGGCCATTGTAACAAGAAAGTTATTCATACATCTACAGAGGACTACAATCGTATAAAGAAACTCAAACGTCTATTAAGCCAGTCCTATAGACACACGAAAGTAGGTATATCGTCTATTGGTCCAATCCAATGTTACCTCACTGCCTCTCACACAGTATCTACCAGGCAGCTGTGTGTTCGCACAAACCCACGTGATGCGCACGATCACGAACGAAACGCCCTCGCAACCGCGCCGACATTCGCGAGCCCGGCCAAGTCATAAGATGTGCAAGCACAGACACTGATTTATTGAACCCTTGTTCCAACTGTAATTAGTTCAATCCACGTTTAAACATTCAAAATATAATAAGTGGCTTGATGGTGCATTCGGTAGTGACCCTGCCCCATGCGCCAAGAGATGTGGGTTCGATCCCAACCCAGGACAAACATTCGTGTGATGAATACTTGTGTTTGTTCTGTGTCTGGGTGTTAATACCCAATATTTAAGTACCTATATATTTGTAATACTACTGTTGATTCTGATATCCGTAACACAAGTGCATAAGCTACTTTCCTGGGAGTTAGATTAATGTATGTGATGTAGACGGATATTTATTTAAAATTTTAATTTAAAGTTTTGGGTGTTAGATGTGGGTGTACGCTTTTGTATGCTCAGGTCTACCACTGCATGCGTAGGTACGCAAGCACAAACACGCAATTACTACAATCATACGTTTCGTTAGAACCGTACCTAATTAAGCCGTACCTAATTACCGTACCTAAATTTAAGTTGTAAAAGTGAGTACGATTGGATCAACTCCAGTTAAAACTTATCACAATTTCCCTCACACATATAAATCAGCTAACACAAACACAACTATTACTTAATTTTGTGACAACCGCACCCACTGTGATCAGTGAACCAACACCGCTCGTCTCTCCCATCTTCCGCCGCGCCGAATCACGAACAACACCTAATATCATCATTAATGATCGCGGGCTAATGCCTAATGATTAATGATAGGTTTATTGTCTCTAACGAGAGATATCGGCCGCGATTTCTTAATTCGGGTAATTAGACGTGACGTAACTGGCTTGTTCCGGATGAATGATGGGAGTCCGTATCGCCTCGGGATTCAACAAGTTCGGGTACAATCAAACGAGGAGATGTAATTAAAAAGGTTTCGATAGAATAGGATTTATATGAGGTCGGGCACTGGTGTTGAATGCCGTTCTAGGTTAGAACTAACAATTATTCATGCTATTTATGTTTTCTTTGACTTCTTAGCCATTTATCATCTTAAATGGCTGATGTATACAGTTTAATTAAGTATTTGAATTGCTTTTGAAGTTCACAATGCTAGTTGTGTGACCTTTGAACGATAGAAAGATAATTGAAATGGTAACAAATAATTGCAGCTGTTCTATTTATTTATAATTAGGGAAATATTTTTATTTATTATTATTTTTTTCCAGACTGACACACCAACTCCCTAGTTCCACTAAGCTTATGCTTGTCCTACTACTAGGTGTAGACATACTTAAATACGCTTATAAACATCCATGACTCGAGTGCAAATGCCCATATTCATCACACGAAACATTTGGCCCTAGCGTGATTCGAACCCGCGACCCTCGGTTTCTGACCATTCGACCAACGGGCCAGTCATGTTACCTACTCACACTACTATGTGGACTATATTGTAATTAAGTAAAACAACAATTCAGATTCACTTAAGTAGATTTTATATAATGTCATAATTAAACATCTTTTGTTGTCCAGTCCATAGTAAAATAAAATATTTTATATTGTCGAAGGATTTGATTAAGTCGTGGTCTACGAAGTAGGTTGTTTCAATACTAGTTTCCTATGGACCCACAATGGCGTATAATATATATATATATAACATATTGGGTCTTAGAACCGTCTTATTCTTCCGTTCTGATTTACAACTGAGTTCTAATGGAAGCGTTCCATTTCTCGGGCTGAATTTGGTCGAGATTCTGATTGGTATGTTGACCAAAGTTATACTTTTTTGGACTGATCATGTGTGATGTTATTCGTTTTGAGCGTTATGTTTCATTGTGTTCATTGCTTAGTATGTCGTAAAAGGCTACTAATGGAATATCGAATTTGTGATTAGGTAGGTGTGTGATTGTGTAGGCGACGAGATAGCCACCTGTCACTATTTACAATTTTCCATCGAATTCAGCTCAGTTGAATTTTTTGGCAGATGTGATTAACACGTTCGCGTGAGCAACCACATGTCCAAAATGTTGCATAACGGCGCAACCTTTTTTCCATACAAAATAAAGCAACGTGTGAAGACGTCGCGCCGTAAGACATACACCATGTAACCAAGCTACACGGCGCAACAAACTACAAAAATGGGATGTAATGCGGCGCAAAGGAGCAACGGTATATGAATTTACTCTTAAATTAGACGACAGGCGACGTTCCGCCGAAATACTTATCATAATCTTTAGGGCGTCATAAGACGTTGCGCCGTTTCCTAAGCATATACTCAAGACGTCGTGCGACGTAGCTCACGTGAACGTGTTAAGGGGGCTAGTTTTCCCCTTTGACTCTGCCTACCCCTTCGGGCTTAACAGTGTGATAAGTATGTATGTACGTATCATGTTATTTAATCAATTTTGTAACTGATTTTCATACATCACCTGATTGGTTTACTAACGAGTGACTGTCTCATCGAACTAGTCATGATCAGCTCGTCTATACATATTACGAGTCCGAACTAATGATGGGGTGCCGCCAGCCGTCCACAGTGGCGCGTGAGTAGAAAGCGCAGGAACGGTGCGCGAGCGCAATTAAACAGCGCACGACTCGCGCGCGCATATCAGCGCCGCGGAGATTTCGGCTGCCGGTATCGTCGGGAAAAAAACGAGGTGATGATTTCGACGAGGAAAAACGTAATACATACATACATACATACACACCGTCATGCTTGTTTCCCATGTGGATACGCAGAGATCACATCCTTCCATTTGCTATGATCCTGACACACAACATTCGCTCTTTTTACATTGATTTGTCTTTTCTTGAACGCTCGTCTTTTTGGCTGAATGTGGTTGAAGGGGCTTGCTGCCCTTTCAACTCTGTCTACCCCTTCGGGGATTATGGGCGTGATGTTATGTTATATGTTGAACGCTCGTCGATTAAGGGTACTAACAATTTTAGCGAAGATTAGCTGACTACTGAAAATATAACATAACATAACATCACGCCCATAATCCCCGAAAGGGTAGGCAAAGTCAAAGGGGCAGCTGGCCCCTTTAACTACTGAAGATTTTTTAGTTCAAAGGGATCTGCGCTAACACAAATGCACTCTCTGTTCCTTCATTCTCCGTCCCTAAGCAGTGTAGCCTCGTAGCACTTATACTCAAAAATAAAATTGAGTTGAGATGCTCGGACTAATAAAAAAAATAGGACTCCGCGCTGTCATACTACAGTGTGAAGTCACCCTTATCTATGCATGTGTGAGTAAGATTTATTTAGCGCATTTGGAGCGCCTATGCCAATATAAATATTCGACGACATCACATACATTGATCTGACTCCGAGGTAAGTAGCTTAAGCACTTGTGTTACGGATATCAGAAACAACATTGGTATTACAAATATATACTTAAATATCAGATATTAACACCCAGACACGGAACAAACACAAGTATTCATCTTACGAATGTTTGTCCTGGGTGGGGATCGAACCCACAACTCTTGGCGCATGGGGCAGGGTCACTACCGAATGCGCCATCGAGCCCGTCAAATGTGTGATGTAACTTGCGTGTCAAATTAGTGTACCGCAGATGCCTAAACGTCTAGTTCTCTTTTACTATCATCTTCCTAGCGTTATGTCCCGTACTTAGACGGGGTCCGCTTAGACCATGAGCCAGGATTTAGCGAGTCTGCTAATTACATTGAAGCGACTGCCGATCTGACCTTCGTAACCCTAAGATAGGGGAACCAGACAATTTTTGGATCATGGTTCCAAATTCAAAGTTGTTTGAATTTGCAGGTTTCATCACGATTTTTTCCCTTACCATCGAGGTAGTTGTATAAATATGTACATAGATTTCAAAAATCTAGGCGCGTGTCCTTACCATTGAGCTACCACCGCTCCTCTTCCTTCGTAGCTAATTGGAAAATTGGGAAAACATGTGCCTAGCTACATAGCTGCAAACCATCACCTAATATACCATTAGTTGCCTTTTGCGATGTGCTAGGCAAGAACATAGGCATACATTGAACACATAAGTTGCGAATAACTAATTTCGTAAGCAGAAATTCAACACACAACGAAGGAAGAAATATAAATCATTAAAACAAAAATATTATATCTATACTTATAATAAATCTGTAGAGAGGTCAATTCTGTACATGAAATATATTTTCAAAATAACTATCAGGGGGTGATTAGTGATCGATACTGATGCCAAAAATGCAATCAGTAAAATTTTTGTCTGTCTGTCTGTCTGTCTGTATGTTCCTTATAGAAACAAAAACTACTCGACGGATTTTAACGAAACTTGGTACAATTATTCTTCATACTCCTGGGCAGGTTATAGTATACTTTTCATCACGCTACAATCAATAGGAGCAGAGTAGTGAAGGGAAATGTTGGGAAAACGGGAGAAGTTACTCAATTTTTTAAGCTTTCGTCGCGTGTGCAGCCTTAATGGTTAAAGTTACATAGAAATCATGTATGACGGAAATAGTCTTTATAATATTAACCATAAACGCGGGTGACACCGCTGTCACAGCTAGTTTCTTAATAAACACGAAGCAATAAAGACTGTTAATGCCACAAAAAAAGAAAATACAGAATTATCCTCGCCATTTCTAAATGGCTCTGGACCTATCCTGTAATTCCGCCTTTACCTGCGCGTAAGATACAAAAGGTGTTCAATATCTCTTTGAGCGAACATGTTTAATTACGAACCCGCCCATCGGCGCGCGCGTTTATTTGCGGACCGTACCAGTAGTTACGACTACTCCTAAACGTAATATTTCACTATCAAATTCACACGATCGTATCGCCACATCTGTCACGACCTTCTATATACGCAACTTGTTTGGGGCAGGCCAGGAGAGCGGCGGTTTTGAGGAGGTATGCACCTGTCGTAAGATGTTGCTGTTAAAAAGTAAAAAAATATAAGAATTTAGCTAAAAAGATCTTAGTCTTAAAAAGAAAATATATAAACGAAACTAAACATATATTTAACCATTAATAACGGCACGGGGACTTACTGTACTAGCCCAAGAAATAAAGCACGAGGATGCGATTTTGGCAACACAACATGCGTATATTAGAGTTAAAAGAAAATAGTTTTTTTTTATTTCTTATTCAAAATCTGTTAAGCGATTATTTTAGATAATCGTTGTTTATGTCAAACCACAAGAGTACCAATAATTCATTATACATAATAATTACTTGAGTATACGTCTATGCAATTTTAACAAATTTTTGATTTTGAAGTATAGATAATAATACTGTATACTTTATTTTATAGCAATCAAGCCCTTATTTTTAAGAACATTTTATTGAAATTTTGTGGAACTTTTTTTAACATGTTTTTTGTATAATTTTTTTTTTTTATAAAAAGCACCTCCGCCACCGCTCCCCTTGTGGCCCGGCGCGCCATCGCTGCACCTCACACGCCTCACACTTAATGTGCTCATTATTTTTTGTGCAGCCCGTACAAGCGCTAACTGTACTTTCATTTCGGAGATTGATTATTAAACATTTTGTCTGTGGCTAATTACACGCTCGAGTTAATTGAGTAATTTATGGCGGGCTGGTCGACGCTTGTAATTTTTTCGCCGATCGCCTGTAATCAATAGTTTGTTACTTCTGAAGTGATCGTGCTTCTAAATGTTTCGACCAGATGGATTTGCAAAATCGCAAATTAGAAGCGATATGAAGTCGGTTTCCTTTGGCCCCAACGCTTAAGGCAAAGATGAACGTTGGCCTCGTGATAGTTTGAGTCCTACATACATACATACATAACAGCACGCCCATAATCCCCGAAGGGGTAGGCAGAGTCAAAGAGGCCAAACATTTAGAAGCACGAATCAGCCAAAAACAAAACTGGGCTGGGTTAGATGGAATATTGTGAAAAAGTGGCAAGCTTGTCGCCTACCCAAGCTTGAGTCCTAGCGAAGACAAATGTTTGATCTTCGAAATGTGTACTCGAATCAAGGATGTTTTTAATAACGCATTAATTGAGTAAATGTATCCTAAGTATTACCTAGTATCCATAATTAACGTAAGCATATTATACAAGCTTAGTTTGGGCTATGTTAGTCGGAGCATTTTATACTTATTTAAAAGTTAAAGTTTTCTTTAAAAGTAGCCACCACATAGGATTCCTTAAAAGGGATTTACGAAGGCATTATGCCTTATGGTGTTGCAAAGATACAACATAACACATACATACCTACATACATACATAACATCACGCCCATAATCCCCGAAGGGGTAGGCAAAGTCAAAAGGGCACCATGCCCCTTCAACCACATTCAGCCAAAAATAAAGCTGGGCTGGTTTAGATAGAAAGTTGTGAAAAAGCAGTGACAAGCGGCTAACCTGTCGCCTACACAATCACACACCCAAAACCCGATATACCATTACATAACATAACACAAATTACAGAAATAAAATTGTGCATTGGGAGAAATGCACTATCAAGTTTTACAGGAGCCTTCAGACTAGTCCGTGCCTGTATTTTGGGCAATAAGAAAATCCCTTAGTTATATACAAAAACGCAAATGTCGTTCGCTTTATTGTAATATAACTAACTAGTCCTCCTGTTATAACTACAAGTGATATAAAACATGGTGGACAGTGTGGCCCGTCCCCCATTACGCCGAGTACGGTTTTGTTATATAACATTTTCAATTGTACTTTTTCTTAATTTTTAGAGTCGGAATGATTAAACACGATATATAATCAATATTTGACAAGCTCGATGGCTTTGACTGGCCCGTTGGTCGAGTGGTCAGAGACCCTGGCCACGAAACCAAGGGTCGCGGGTTCGAATCCCGCTAGGGGCAAATGTTTCGTGTGATGAACAAGGACATTTGTACTCGAGTCATGGATGTTTATAAACGTATTTAAGTATGTCTATCCGTTCACCTAGTATCCATAGCACAAGCATAAGCTTAGTTTGGGACTAGGGAATTGGTGTGTCAGTCTGGAGGATTTATTTATTTATTTTTTATTTATTTTTCGGTAGTGCCAAGAGTTGGTTCGATCCCCACTCAGGACAAACATTCGTGTGATGAACACTGTGTTTGTTCTGTGATGTTAATATCCAATCCTTTTTTAAGTATATATTTGTAATACCACTGTTGATTTTAATATCCGTTACACAAGTGCTTAAGCTACTTACCTCGAAGTCAGATCAATGTATGTGATATAGTCTGATAGGTACTAAGGGCCACATACAGCTCAAAATTAAAATGAGTTACGTTTTGGAATATTACGAAGAAGTAGTGACAAGTGGCGAACTCGTCGCCTTCCCTATTACAAACTCAATACACATTACACCATTAGTTGATAGGTACATGCTTTTGAGTCATAAGCTAACGTGGAAGTTGATTTTCTAAGTTTGTCCTGTGTTGGTCTGGGACTTAAAAAGAATGTGCCAACTGTGTTTCTTGCCTAGCATGTCGTAAAACGCGACTAATGGTATATCAGGTTTTGGGTATGTGATTGTGTAGGCGACGAGCTAGCCACTTGTCACTACTTTTTCACAATTTTCCATCTACCCCAGCCCAGTTTTATTTTTGGCTGAATGTGGTTAAAGGGGCCTGCTGTCCTTTTGTCTCTGCCTACCCCTCGGGGATTATGGCCATGATGTTATGTAGGTATATGTACTTTAAAAATCATCTCTTAAATGAGAAAGTAGTAAAGCGCTAACGCACTGTTTAAGAAATAACGATACGTTACAATAATTATTTCTATCGCTGTTACAAACTCTAATGAAAATGAAATTTAATAGACTGCCATCACAGGCCATTGAATAATTGTATTATGCCCATAAAGCGTAATATAAACTGTCAAGTAAACCGTGAAATTGGCCAGATAAGGAAAAGCGAAGATTAACAAATATGTACTTGGAATTTTATATAATATAATGATTATTGTAGGCAATGAAGATTATAATACTGTTAAGACAAACGCTATTGCCACAATGAGATTAATTACGGTGGGTGGTGTCTGTTAAAATAATGAAGTGACGAGATTTTAAAATGTTATAATATATAATTATCATAAATTGGATTGCCTAGCATTACGTAAAAGGCGACTAATAGTATATCGAGTTTTGGGTATGTGATTGTGTAGGCGACGAGCTAGCCACTGTTACTACATTTCACAATTTTCCATATAACCCAGCCCAGTTTTGTTTTTTGTTGAATGTGGTTAAGGGGGCTTGGTGCCCCTTTGACTCTGCCTACAACTTCGGGGATTGCGGGCGTGATGTTTTTGTATGTATGTGTATAATATATTATATATAATCAACAAAAATTAGATTTAAGTTGGGCTTTTAGTCAAACCTTTTTGTAATAGTAGGCGTTACCGTATCTACAGTGTTCAAATATTTTTCTATAATAGGGATGATGACTGCATTAAAATACTATAATTCTATTTAGTCCGTCAGTTTGATTATACAAAAATACTAGACTCATATTTTTCGCTTTATCAAATTAACAAAAAATTACAAAGATAGAAAGAATCAAAGTTTTGGAGTGGGGGCTTGCGACGTCACTATTTAGTAAAAATTTTAGGAAAGTGAGAAATCACGCACAACTTGAATTCATTGAATCTTCGTCAATGTTTGTTTGACAAATAAATAAAAAAATGCTTGTTCAATATTTTTTTATAGTCTAACTGACGGACTAAGCAGAATTGTTTAGTCCTCTAGCCTATTAAAGATAATGCGAAAAAGAGAGAAGGAAATAACAAAGTCAATAACTTTAATTGTACTTAGAGATTTTTCAATGGTTAGATTTATCTAGATTGACCTACTTTACAGTATAAACTATAAAGTAACCAATTTGTAGAAGTAGTTCGGGAATTTCATTTAGAAAGCAGGCAATGTTCTTTTTCTTCTTGTGATTTTTTTGACTGTTTTCTTTTGTCAGACTAACGAAAAGTTAAGCCTTAAATGAGGCATTTTTGAATGAAAACATCCAAAAGATTACGTAACTGTGACTTGCGGTCTTGCCACCCTCATCATTGGTTAGTAGTCAGACCATACTGACATGCTGTCAACAAGGAGCCAATAGTGACAGTGATAGGACCACGAGACCCCTCGTGCCGTCTGGCGGTTTTTGTGTTTTTGAAAACCCTTAATATACGAAACTTATTTACTATTGAACGAGTTTACTAAGCAAAATTCTAAGTATTCACTTGAACCATCATTAAACTAGTCTGGTTATGAAGTAACCCTTCGAGACAGTGAAACAATTTACATCACAATTATACATCTTGTATATGTATACAATTTGTATATGATCACGGTTACACATGTTGTATAATGTGTTTGATATGTATGTACATATCATCATGCCCGTTATCCCCAAAGAGGTAGGCAGAGTCAAAGGGCCAGCTCGCCCCCCTTAAACACATTCTGCAATGAAATAAAACTGGGCTGGGTTAGATAGAAAATTGTGAAAAAGTAGTGACAAGTGGCTAGCTCGTCGCCGACACAATCACACACCCAAACCCTGATCATTAGTCGCCTTTTACGACATGCTAGGCAAGAAACACAGTTGGCACATTATTTTTAAGTCCTAGACCAACATCTTACTGAAATAGGTTTAACATTTATGTAGACTTTCTTTACTGTTTTCGCTTTTCGTGTGTTGAGTCTATTCATGATTGTTATAATTATTAAGTTGGAATTAGTGAAAGTTTTCGTCGTGTTAAATGATTTTCTAATGACATTTTATTACTCGGAAAACGGTCACGGCATTTGGTAAACTTTTATCATAGTATTATAATGGTAGAAATTCGTGTATACTCATTATACGTAGCATTTATATTGTATTTTTAAGTTTTTTGTAGTTTAGAATTAAGAATAATGTTTTTATTTTTTGTTAAAAAATGCTAGATAAAATACTATGAAAATGCAGCAAAAAATCACAGTGCAGGTTATCTGGTTTATTTATATTACCTTGAGTTACTGAATACTCACACAAAACAATTTTTTGACAAAACGCATTCCTAATTAACCTGTATTTTTTTACTATTTTACATTTTACAATAAATATAAAAATATGCCACATCTATTCGCATATTAATCTGCGCTTTAACCCTTAAACGCGACGTTACATTTTAATAAAATTCTTCAGCAAACATTAATGAAGTCGGGGCCAAACAGACCGGCATTGTGCGCTCACGTCGCACCATTATGATTCTAACCGAGATAATGCACGGGAAATGACGGCAAAAGAAATTTAATTCGCGGCGATGAAAGGGTTACATGGGGTCGGCTGGGTAAATGAAGCCCGGGGACCCCGAGGATATTACGAGCCCTTTTTTGCTCTACATATTGATATTAATGCTTGTGAAATTTTGACAAAATTGCGCTCACAGTTTGTGTTTTAGAGACTATTGCAGTTGTTTACTTTTTGCCCGTTTTGGAGTTTTTGGGGCGCGCTGCGCAAACAGGGTTGAATTAATTTGAATCTTTTTACTTGATGTCGAGATTTTAAGTACTTCAGTAGCTATTGCTATGTTTAATATATACCTATATTTAGTAATATATATTATGTCGTTTTTTATTATGGTTATTTCAAAGTTTGCAGTTTGTTTATATAATTATAATTAGCTTACGTGTGATATGATATATAATAATGAATAGATGGTTGTAGAAATCCAGAATGATTATGCAAATTTATCTTGACTTACTACTAAATAAGCTTAAAATAAAAAAAAATTAAGCTAGTCTTAAGACTGAGACTAAAACGTGGTCTAACTCTTTTAATGTAATAGATAAGTATCTGCATGTAATATCTATTGTGAAACTCCATATATTCCTGACACACCTTAATAATTCAACGAGCCTAAAACACGGCCGCATACTGCCACAACACCGTAACCGAAGCCAGCCTAACCCCAAATTTAAACGAAATTTCAGTCATAATTCTGCAGGCATTCGCAAAAGCGACCATACATCGTCCCCTAATCCCCGCACACTCAGGTCGTATCGCTTATTAAATTAATAAAATCCCCACATGCTTTAGAGATAGCGACGGCTCCCAAAAGTCGGTGAACTCTGAACACGTCTGCCTTGGATACTTCATTAATATTTTGCTGCGAGCTGCGTTAATTAACCGGTCGATTTGGTGTCGCAGCGAGGTTGAAGGGTTAATAATTTTGGTAAATACTCGTATGTACATTATTAATTAATTTCGTAAAGATATGATTTTAGATATTCTTCAATAATTGTAGTATTGATAACTTTAGTGTGAAAACAAAAATATCTGAATTTGTTTAATTTGTCTATATTTGGTTTTACGTTAAAATTACAATTATGCCATGGAAGCCGGATTGGCTCGATAGATAGTATGATGAATAAGATACAAGATACTGATTTGACCGCAAAAGTATTTCGCGTATTTTCCGGATTTGGTAACAAATTGCGAAAAATAATAATTTAACGAATATATGTAGTGTTGTGTCGAGTTGGTGAAAAACCCGTGTTTTCAATTGAAATTGCTGTCATATTATTTTTGTGACCTTATTACTTATATTATATTACTTTTGTAACCTAACTAAATTGTTCATTTTTTTGACATCATTCAGTTAAACAGTTTGTTTATAGCAACAAATGTCTAAAGGAAAAGCATAATTTCCTCTAAAATAAAAGTAATTAAATGTCCTCGGATTCGAACCGCCGCAATGTTTGTAACAAAAGACACTAATTTATTTACCACCACTCTGTTCTAAGAAGAAATTTAAAGTTGTCTTAAACTTCCCTAAACCAATTTATTTTTCTGAATGGCAACTCAACTCCGTTAAGGACAAGAGTTCGATACTTACAAATTTGTAAGCTGAAAGCAAAATGTAAGCAAACGGTTTGCAGAGCCATTAGAGCCGTTCGGGGCTCGGCGGCGAATTAAATGGCAATCGATTTGGAGTGCCGCCTGTATTGGGGAAGACGCGATCACTCCGGCTACGGTCGGGGCATTTAAACTTTTTTTTATCAAAAAATTTTTTGAAATATGTCTATAAGTAGGTATATTGTCAGTTGAAATTACAGTATTTCCGTATATGTCATGGGAATAATATTAGATTAGTTGTATGTTTCTTAGCGTAAGGAATATATTTCGTCTTGTGGCTTTAGCAACGGATTTATTATATTCCTGCTAGTATTTAATAACAGTCGATATTATTTTAAAGTTAAATGAATTATATTTTTTTAAGTTTTATTGTTATTACATTTTTTAAACAGATACTTATGTTTACGCATCTAATATCAACAAAGAAATTTCAAGACTGAAAATTTTTGAAGTTGTTATAATTTACATTTCAAATAATCACGTTAGCAACCAAAATGTATGAAATACGTAACAAATTCTCAGAGCTTACATCATAAACTCAAGTAAAATTGTGAAAATATCCAATAAAAAACATTAACAAGAACAACAAAGTACAAAAGAAGGAAATATCCTAATTAAATATGGATGCAGCGTAATGAGTTATGCAAATATTTTAGACGGTGGCTAACGATTGGGGGGTGAAAGGGGAGGGAGTGACTAGATACGCTGTACTGTCGGAGGAATCATTCAGAGTATTTACTTTGGGGCACCTCCGCGATTCTTTAGAAATTGTTTGAAAGGGTTCAGTTGGACCGTGGCTTGTTTACACGTGCGCTTTTTACGGTTAATTTCTTCTCTTAAAATACAAGGTTTAGATGTTGTTAGTTGAAATGTGGTTAGTTCGTATGAATATACGTTTGATTGTATGAATGAATACATTATTTTAATGTAAATTAACAACTTAGGTAATATAATTATCAAGTAAATTAAACGATTGCAATTAAGCTTGTACGGGTAAGACAAACAACTTATGTTTGCATTTATTTACATATATAAGGGGTAAAATGCGTAATGTTCATGAAATATGCCATATGTACTATACACTACTGTAAAGTTTCATCAAAATTCTCTCCGCCTTTTTACGGAGAAAAACTGAGTCACGGCAAATGAAAGGAGGAATTTCCAGTGTGTCTTCTTGTTTAGTTAGGAAAATTCCACGTTTGGTCGGTCGGACCAAAAATCCCAGCTGAAATAATTCTGGTTTTAGTTCAGTGATTTTAAGATTGCCTTTCTAGCGGTTTGTCGCGTTTCTAAGTAGGGTCCGATAGTCTTAGATTTAAAGTCTGATTATATACATTGAAGTATCTGCCATGTAATCTTTTTCACCTTGAGACACAAGAACAAGAAATATTGACTTATCATGGTAAGAAGGGGACAAAAGGCGATTTGTTTGACCCAGCAGAACATGTGACAAGATTTCAAAAATAATCTTGTCTGAAACGTGCTGTCGGTACGCTAATGCGACTTGTGAACAAAAAATCCGCGATGTTGGCCAAGTCATTATTATAATGCGAGTCGCCAGTTGGTCCGCAAACTTCCCTAAGTGGCCCGGGTGGAGAAAAATTAATAGACAAAGTACCTACTGACTTGAGGAGTTGTGCTCTTGTTTGTTGAAAGTTGAGTTGCGCGGTTTTTGATTTTGGCCGAAGCCAATCGTCCAATATGTCAAATGGGTTGTGAAGTGACTGATTATCTGGTTTGTTGGAACTAAAATGTAGGTAAGATAAAATTTCATCAATTTTGGTTTCGGTGATCGCTTAAAAATTAACAAAAAAAGATTGACAATTTTATAAAACCATAATATAGTTACCTACTTAAGTATTGCTTAGTTGAAAAAATCGCAAGCGCAGTCTGTAAAGTTCTCTCAAAGAAACTGATCACATAGCATAATTTTTTATTTACATTTTAATGCACTTGCATCCCCATCAGGGCATATCCAGGATAATATTCAATTTTGGCTTAATTCGATCTTAAAATTTACGCAGACTAATCGCAGTTAGAAGCTAGTCACGTTCATTCAACTTCAATTTTCTAGGTACAGTCGTCCAATAGTTATTTCTGTCAGCCAATAAGACATCAGTTGGCCGACTCTATTTGATCCTAGGCACACATTTAGATCAGACTAAGGCGGCCAATGACCTCTCTAGAACTGAATTAAGATGAGTGGGCTGGACATCGATCTAATTGAGATCATGTCATAATTAAGTACACAGGCATTTTTCTTGGGTATTAGTGAGTAATTGATTTTAATAACTACTCATTTAACTATGTATCATGTATCATGTATCTATGTAATGGTGATGATCCCATGCCTACTGTGATCGTTAATTATGTTCTTCATGGAAAAAGGTGTCGTATTTACGACCTAATGCTAGCAATGGAAGGTTTTTTAACCGACTTCAAAAAAAAGGAGGAGGTTCTCAATTCGACTGAATTTTTTTTCTTAATTAATGTTTCTTATGCTGTATTGTTTTCTATGAATTCTATAAATATTTTTCTCTATCCATTTTACTCTACTTTCTACTTGCAGGTAACATGTAAGTAGATTTACTTTAAAAGTAGTTACACCTGGTTATCGTGATTCTATTTGGTTTAATGCATAACTAATAAAATGAAATAGCGAATAGATAAAGATTGTGTTTAAAAGGATATAAATGTCTCTTTTTACACAATAGGTTTATAATGCAATAATGCAAATTCTCTGAAGCGAGTTTTGCACAAAAAAAAATCATAGCTGTTTTTATTTTGAAATGTGTATGTAGTATACGTCGCAAACTTAACCATCCTCATTATCCATATAATGAACAGTATCTACATAATTATGTTTAAAATTGTATCAAAAAAATAAAGCATTTTTATATTCCGTTTTTAACAGCAAGCCCTTTCTGTATAATACTAACTACATATCGTCAGTACATATACATATAGGCTCTGTTAATCACCCCAGGGGCGGCGTATTGACAAAGCGCACTTCGCGCTAGGATTACAAAATGGCCGCTATCCCCGGGCGACACTGTACAAAACACACTAAAAACTTCAATAAAACCATTATCAGCAGCACACTACGAAAAAGGACTTTATCCAGTTGTAATACGGTTGATAGTAACCGTAGGCAGGGGTGCATAGTGCATATATTTGTTGCGTATGCGCTCCTGCGTATTGACAGTGCGATTAGTGAGAGGATTACAGTGCGGGCGTTATGTCGTCATTTGTGGATGGTGTTAAGCGTGACGGATGATGAGACAGGATTCATTTTGTTTTAAAATATGCATAGATACTATTACAAAAACTCCAGAGAGGTAGGCAGAGTCCTAGCCTTTTAATCAATTTTAGCCAATAAGTAGGCAATAAACTTGTGTAAGTGGTTGCGAAACAGTGGTTTCGAACGGCTAGAATCGCTTATAGTACGATCGTCTCTTGATATAGCAATTCCTAAAGTGGGTTTCGCGGAATCTAATGTCCTTAAATAATAAAAAAAGCATATATACGGTCGAATTTAGAACCTCCTTCTTTTTTGAAGTCGGTTGAAAATGTTATGAAATGCAAAATAAATCGGTTTCTCTGCCTACACCGCTACGGAAATGGCGTGAAAATAGTTTAGTTTAGTTTACATAAAAGTAAATTGTTTAAACTAGAAATTGTCTTTAAATAGGTACATAAAAAGTTTATGATAGTGCAGGTAGTTAGTTAGTATTCATAATTGTTCCAAACTGGAGAAAAACTCGATTCATATGTTCATGATTTATCATTTATTTCGTTTTCAATTACCTATAAATATTTTGTAAAGAACATTTACAGAATTGCTCATTCCCGCATAACGCGACCATGATGACATGACGCTCGCACAGATTCGATTTCACGGGACCGTCCATGGGAACATGGGAGCAGACCCCATGTTTGCCGTCTCCCTTCCGTGGGGTGGCACTGCGCCATGGCGAGCTAGGGGATTGAGTTTCAATTAATATATTTTTTAATTGAGTTATAGAATCGGTGTCGTTATTTGATAGAGAAATTAGTCACCCAGCATCATATGCATAAATTTTACTTGGGCTTTAATCACTCCCATCCATTAAGGAGAACTACTCGTGTAATAACGTACATAGGTACATTCATATACCTATGTAATTAGGTATATGAATGTATGCCGATCTGACCTTTGTAACCCTGAGATAGGGGAACCAGACAATTTTTGAACCATGGTTACAAATCCAAAGTTTGTATTTGCAAGTTTCATGAAACCTGCAAATTCCGCCGAGCTAGTGGTATAAATACATAGATCTGAAAAATCCCGAGATTGAACCCGCACCCGTCGGTTATAAGGCGCGTGTCCTCACCATTGAGCTACCACCGGTCATTATCAAACTAATATTAATGTAAATGTAATGTAATTTAAAATGCATTGAACATCTTCAGAGTACGTCAATCCAACGTGTGCAGTTCCCTTTTTTATCTTAGGTTGCTTTCAAAATGAAGATGTTGCAATATTATGCAACCATCTTCTTTGTGTTATAATGTATTGCATGTCCTCATAAGACCCATTACTAATTTAATATTTATCTACAACATATAATTAACTTTATATGCACGCATTATGTTAAGTAGCCAATAAAAACCATCGCCCAGAAACCTGTGCTTATATAATTTAGTTTCAGTAAAAAAATCTGTCCGTCCTTGCGTATATCATTTCAAGCTCTTTGCAGGGATTTGATGGAATTTTTGTGTCTTATCAACTTTGTCAAATCTAAAATTTTCCATAAGTACCTTACATTTTAAATTGCAAATAGTTTTTTTAATTGAAATTTAAGTATTTTAATTGAAAGCTGGTAATACATGCACAGGCATAATCAGGATTTATCATTTCAGGGTATTTTATATTGACAATTGATCCTAACTATGGACATGAATACATAAAAAAAAACTATAATTTCTTATATAGCAGTATTAGAAAGCTTTAAAAATCCCTAAAAGAAAAAGCCACGGGAAAAACTTAGCACACAGAGCATTAAACGAAACACACAAATCTTCTGTTGAGACAAGTAACGGCGCTAAAGAACGATATTAAGTGAAAAATTAAGTTTAATTTATATGCAAAGCCTTGTAATACACCGCTACATGCGCAAGAGTCGGCCGCTCGTGAAGTGTTACGTTTCTGAATTGGCTTTTACAAAATACTTGCGGTTGTTAAACGTTTATTTGGCATTATTTATCGTGTAGGCGACAAGCTAGCCACTTGTCACTACTTTTTCACAATTTCCTTCTTACCCAGCCCGGTTTTATTTTCAGATTTTTGGCATCATAATTTCTAAACATAACATAAAATCACGCCCATAATCCATGAAGGGTAGGGAGAGTCAAAGGGACAACACTCCTTAACCACATTCAGCCAAAAATAAAACGGGGCTGGTTAGATGGAACATTGTGAAAAGGTAGATAGTGACAATTAAACATAAAAATTTATATCAGGATTGTAATGTTCTTTAATATGTATAAAAAAGCTAAGAAACACTATCCTCCTTCTGCACTTGAGACTTAATTTTAAACTGGTTGCTATAGAGAGAAGTCCCCTCTCTCCCCTCTCAGCTCGATGTATGGAACAGATACTCATAATGAATTTTGTATTTTCAAAGTTTTGGCTAATCCTAGTATAACACAGACATACATCTTAACAACAAATGTACTACTTACTAATGTTCTTTTCATAAACTGCATTTACTCAAACTAAAGGATATTTACAAGGAATCAAATAGGCACACAAATAATACCTACTTGTTGAATTGAAACATCTTTGCTATTGATAATATCGGATCACACACAGACGTACGTTTACAACAGTTTTATAGCTTTAGGTGGCTTCACGACACTGTGCAGTGTACAGCCATAGAACAGTGATATACAGACGGTTAATCACGAATGTTGTACGTTTTGTATCATCACTGAAACATTAACCAATAAATAAAATAAATGAATAAATATCAGACTACATCACATACATTGATCTGACTCCGAGGTGAGTAGCACTTGTGTTACGGATATCAGAAACAACAGTGGTATTACAAATATATACTTAAATATTCAATATTAATACCCAGACACGAAACAAACACAAGTATTCATTATACGAATGTTTGTTCTGTCTGGGGATCGAACCCACAACTCTTGGCGTATGGGGCAGGGTCAATACCGAATGAGCCATCGAGCCAGTCAGACCAATAGAACATGAATATGGCTTTCGAGAGTTTGTCGAGTAGATGGAGATGTGCACATCTGAACTTCGAAAAAACTGTGCTTGTGGTGAGAGGAAGTCTTTGTGAAGAAACCGTTACACACCCATAAGTACATATGGATGTGATGATCCAAGTAATACTAATTGGTACACGGTGATTGCTTTATAGTAATGAAATGTTAAGAAAGGGATGTAATGTTAGAAATAACCTTAGTATATGTATATAAAACTAAGGCTTCATTTAAATTGACATTTTAAATTGATGTGTAACATTAGTTTTATCCAGGTCTCGTTCTGTCTAGTGTATAACACAAAGCTAGTATTTTTTTTACATTTACATTATTACATATCAATATTTTTCCAATAACGAAGTCGATTGACAAAGATCAACATGTCCCATTGAGCATTTGACTGTTTCATTACCGAGTGGACCTTCTGTACATCAACATTTTGTGGGACAGTTTCCTGCTCGTTCCACATTCTCATAATAAACCGCGATCGGCATAAAATCGTCTGACATGTCAATAGGGCTGTGTTCTTTGGACGTTTTACAAGAAAACCCTGCTTCAGTGGAAATAAGACTTTATTCTCTGATAGATTAGGTTTATTTATGGTTGTGTTTATCTGTAAGCATGCGGCCGGTAATCCAGGATCACTCGAGACACGATCAGAGTTTTAGATCCGTCTTTGATGTGATATACTGAGAGCTGGTTGGGCGGTGCGGGTGTGACGTGGTTATTTTGGTGTGATTTGTTTTATGGTTATTTTTATCTATATTTCTGGCTGAAATGTGTTATTACGTGTAACGAATATAATAATAATAATAATAAATATAAACTAAATGGGAAATATATCTTTATAAGAACGACGATATGCGGCAACGAGATTTAACGATGTTAGTATAGAATTTACAAAATAAAGTTTATGCGCGTTCTTATTTGAGGGCTTTTTATTATTAAAGTTTATTGTTTAAAAAAACCAACATATTTAATTTTTAAATATGTTAGAATGTAATCTATGTTACCCGGACCATGATGATGCAAACATCTTAAGGAACCTCATTCCTCAAAATTTGATAAATAAAAATTTCTAAAACATGTGATATGATCACAAATATTTTCCTATCTAAGTATTCTAAATACTATGAACACGATAACCCCTTCATCTTATTTTGACGTAGTCAGACAGAAATAGCTTTTTTGTGGTATAGATTCAGACTTGGCATGCAAGTTTGGCCCTTGCTAATATGTATGCCAAATTGTACTTATTCAATTTAGTTTCGTTCCAAAAAAGCTTTTCTAATACTAGCATTTAACTGCAGTATACATTCGATTAGTCGTAATATCTATGCAATTTTTAAAATAATGCAGAAATCGGTGAGCCTTGAGAAAAAACTATTGATAAGTATTTTATCTGTTTGGTATACTATGCTGTTTACATAAAATAAATAAAGTAAGCAACGGAATTCTTCTTTGAAAGAAAATATTGTAAAAAAATATAAAATTTCTGAAAATGTATTAGAGAAAGACTTAATACGTATTCATATACCTAATATTTGTATCCTTGTAATTTTGACGTCACGTATTACGATTAGTCAAGATAATTAAAAAATTTTACATTTACTTTATATTAATTAATACGTAGTCGCAACAACCACTCTTTATAAATCCTAGGCTATCGGTGGATTAGCGCGTCTGTAACCGGCCTTTGCGCCTTACCGCGGTTAAATATACCCGCGCCGGCGCGGGCGCCGCGTGACGTCACACGGCATGCTGATTGCCTTCCGACACCGTCTCTGTAATGCATCCACCACATACTTAAGCGAATAGAGAGAAAATGTTCAGTCGTGTCTGCGTGCGAGTTGATTTTTAGATGATTTGATATAACTTGCAATTTTGCTGTAATGTTTAACCGACTGTGAAGAATTACTTATAAGGGGTTGTGATTTTCTCATCTCATCTAACACAATCACTTGCTGACGACCAATTGAGCTAAAAGTTGGTACTTGCTGTATGTTTAGTGAAAATGGTACCATCGAGCTGGTCTGATGATGAACACATAAGGTTGCTAGAAGAATTTTATTTCATTAAGTGTAGTGCAAGGAAAGTAACCTTTTTTTCGAGCGGTGGTAGCTCAATGGTAAGAACACGCGCCTCTTAACCGAGGAGTGCGGGTTCAAACGGTCACGAACCTCTGAATTTTCAAATCTATGTACGTATTTATACCACTAGCTCGACGGTGAGAGGAAACATCGTGATGAAACCTGCAAAATCAAACAATTTTGTAACCATGATCCCATTTTTTTTCTGGTTCCTCTATCTTAGGGTTACGAAGTTCAGATCGGCAGTCAATTCAATGTAATTACCAGACTCGCTAAATCCTGGATCATGATCTAAGCGGACCCCGTCTAAGCACGGGACATAACGCTAGGGAGATGAGGGAAAGTAATCTTTTTTGGTTTATTCTTACACATCTTTAATACTCAGTCTTTGTGAATCTGCATCAAGTAGTCAACGGTACAGAAAAGTATATAAGTATATAATTAGGTATTCTTTCACTCAGAAAAAAAACAGACCCTAAGGTATATATTTTCTATTTAGACCAACAGAAATAAAATAAAATTTTCGCTAGCACTTCCTAGATATTTTGGCATGATGCTGATACCTCTGTTTCCTCTAATGCCAAAGTAACAAACGATGGCACAGGAATCTAGAACAGCTTTAAGATGGTAATTTACGTCACGAAAATACTTTTTATAAGAAAAATAAATTGTGTTATTCTGAGAGTACATTTGCATGCGGACAAATCCGTAGCGAAGGCTAGTAATACAATTTTATTTACTAAACATTTTTTTTCTGATATTACTTTATAAAAATTTTGCTTAAAAATGCGAAAATAATAACAATGGGACGAATCGCAGAACGAATTATAATATATTTTTTGAATTCAGTGATTCGTCCTATTGGGACGAAAGTGTTAAGGGACGAAACACTGAACGACCCCATTTTCTAGCCCTTAGGAGTACCTAAGGACTAGAAAACATGTAATACTGCTGGAAAGCTAGTTTTGACGTAGTAAATGTTCACTTATTGCTCTACGAAGCCCTACATCATTTTTTTTCACAAAATAATCAGACTACGATTTAAAAAAGTATTCATAAGCACGGGAAACCATAAAAATTAGGGATGTATTGAGCTTACTGCTGACCCTGCACGACGGGGCAAATATAGGGCGTAATTGGCAAATAAAGGGACCCGCTAAGGGGCCTGATGAGCCGTTGTTGACATCTTAGATTCGTTTAATTAAAATATTTTGCTTATTTACATTATTATATTAAACTTATGTACATATTTACACTACTATATATTTCTCACTTGCCGGTGATGCGAAACATGGCGATGTAACCTCTTCGTAAAAAAAAATCGGCCAAGTGCGAGTTGGACTCGCGCACGAATAGTTCCGTACCAATATCGAGCCAAAAACCAGCATTAAAATCACATTTGTTATATAGGAGCCCCTCTTAAATATTTATTTTATTCTGTTTTTAGTATTTTTTGCTATAGCGGCAACAGAAATACATCATTTGTGAAAATTTCAACTGACTAGCTATCACGGTTCAGCGAAGTCTTAGTAATAAGGTCCCGTTTTTACCCTTTGGGTACGGAACCCTAAAAAATGTGTGTTATGTAGTTTGTCTGGTTTTTTGTGTATTTATATAAAAGTGACTTTCATCTGACCTTCGTAATTCTTAGCCAGGGGAACCCGACAATTTGGTTCATGGTCACACATTCGCAGTTATTTTGCATAGGTCGTCTAACGATGTCTTCCTCAGTGGCAAGTAGTATGAATCCGCACTCAAATTTTTAAAGTCCAGATTCATACTTAAACCTACATCTCTCGCATATGAGATGCGTATCATAACCATTGAGCTATCACCTCTCTTTACAACAAAAAATATACAATACACAAAAAGTTACCTAAATCAGAAACAGATTAATAAATATCAGTATTACATGCGTATACGCAGTGACGGTCATTTTTGACCCGTCCCAATCAATAACTCATTAGGGCGATCCACTCACCCTCCTAGTTATTATTTTTAATCCTCTAATGGCCGCCAGATTTCATTACAGGGGTGCTCTGATTAAAAGGGTGGGACCGATATTTTTTATTGATGTTTTGAGGGTTGATATGTACATGCGCGGTTATGTACTGTGTGTTTGGCATGGCGCGACATGTTGTTGCAAGAATTGAATATTTTGATAAACCTTTATAAGATTATTATTAATGAAAAGATTTGAGTATGTAGGTATTTCAAACGAATATGTGAGATATTAATATCATAGAAAAAATATTTTTATTTTTAACAGGTAGTTAGTGGGGGTATAATTTTTGTACGAAAGAATGTAAGTAATTTAACGACAAAAAGATTTGACTTCGCGAATATTAGACAAAAAGAAAAGTTATTTGTTATAACCTAACTTAAAATATAAGACTAACTGTAGTAAGAATATATTTGAAATATGATTTCTCTATAATGATATTTAAATCGGATATCTTAATTCTTGAATATCATAGCAGGTTCACACGACAATTTCTTGAATGATCCGTCTTGGACCAATAAGTAAACAATACCATGGAACTTTCGCGCTAAACAAAATTTACTGGCGTAAGCAAAGTTTGAAAGTGCAAAAATCCTGTCTATTAAACCTAGGGCTTTAAGGTAACTTAGGTGGTCTCGCTAACTTACTCCTAGCCTTTACCTATATTATTATTTTTAATGCGCTATAAACCCGTGTTTTACGTCCACACATTACGAGCGTATTGTTATTCTAAAACCTGTGCACACCACTAATCTGTTAAGTCTTAGGGAGCAAACATCCGACGGTGGTCCCACTAGGTGACCACTACTGTGTCTAAACAACATTAGTCGGCCATCTTGCTGTAAAAATAAAACGGCCTATGTTAATTTCCAGGGCTGTGAACTTAGGACTTTTTAAAAAGAGAACGGGGATATAGTTTTAAAAGTGAAAATGGCGTAAGTCATGTTTTTGAACTGGCGAGTAAGAACGTTTTAAGTTTGAATTTGGAAGAGTTTTAAAGGAGTGTACACACGTGCGGCGCGGCAAAGGCGACTTGTGTGTCAGAGTGATTAGGAGGTCGGAGGGACCTCCGCGGCGTGGCGCTACGTGAGTGAAGACGTGTTTAGGATTGACTACCTATTGGTTTTAGGTTAAGGTTGCTCTGTCTAATAGTTTAGATGGCTCGCTGAATATTATTACTGTCGCCTTTGTAAGGATTCGTAATAAAGTCTGTGATGCGTGGTTGCAAGATTACATAAAGTAGAGTTAATCTTAATGTAATTAAACAATATGTAGGTATATTTAAGTGAAGGCATAAGATAATTTATTGTGTAGGTATATTTCGACTTTAATGATAAAAAAATTTATTAAGTATGTCAATATATTTCAAGATAAAATAACAAGACGAAACGTTTTTATATTTTTATAAAATATGTTTTTATATTTTTTTTAAAAATTTAACCTCAATTTGATGTCCAAAACTTCAATAGGTCAAAACCTGTCTTTTAACACAAAATTATGATAACAAGTATATGCGCAATCATTAATTATAATAATAACAATAATAATTGTTAAGATTAAAGGATTTGGCCGTTAAGCTTGCTAATTGAACGCTGTTTTAGCTAACTCAAATAATAAGTAAATCATCGCACCCCAAGAACGTTCATTCCCATCGGGTTCTTAAGTCGCTCCGTCCACAGCGCTGCGCAAACATTGACGCAGCGAACTCCGGTAGCTTTTAAACAGTTTGCTCGCCCGTGCTAATAGATGTCCCGCCAGATGCCGCCGACGTCTTGCCTCGTTTTTCCTCTTGTTTGAATTTCGAACGTGGAAAAAAACGGACGTTCTTTTGATTTTTTTAATAAAAAAGGTTTTGTCTCATTCGTCCTCTGTGGTTTTTGAAAATAATGTGTTCCTTTTTTAAAATATTTGAATGGCATCAGGTTTTGGCATTTTAATGATGATTGATTTACTTTTAAAATAAACACGTCTATGTGTACTGCGAGATGAGCATTAGAAGAGACACAACTTTAAAGTTCAATACATTCATCCGCTGCTTACGACATCAACAAGAAGATTTATCTATGTAATACGTACATAACTTCACTTGACACGTACCGAACCAGTATTATCGTAATAATGGTCGAATTCTTTAGGTCGTTGCCATATGAACTCTGCTGCTAACACAATGAATATAACATTAAAACTATTCATGGATCTCACAAATATCTGATAAAATAAATTAAATCTGTTTAAAAAAAAAGCACATATAACAAACAATAGCAAATTCTCTTCGTATGTAAATATTACGCAGGCAATTACTAAATACAGGGCCACAGTTTAAATTTATGGTCCATTATGTGTTAGCAAGCTATTAAATCTTGGGATTAATCCGTCATTCCCATAGAAGACGTCAACGTAGTTATTTTATCATTTTCGAAATTAAACTCCATTGTAATTTGAACTTTGTGTGTAAGCGACTTTATTAAAAAGAAAATGGCTGCTAAAAAAATAGACTTTGTTTTTATCTCTCGTCAGTCTCGCTTTCGACACTTGGAAATTTGAATCGTATGTTGAACGCAAAAGGTTGAAATTTTGTTGCGTCGAAACTGACGTTTAATTTTTTGGACACGACACTATTAAAATTAAATGGCACGTACACTGTGTAGGACAGTTTTACACTATAACAATAATGATAACTGGATTTTTTAATTAGTTTTCTCATAGTACAAAGGCTCGCTAAGCGGAAACGTCATGTACGATTTTTATAAACGGTGTTTTGTTTTGAAATACGCTTTACGTGTATATTTTTAACAAGTGGTGATTAATGATGCTAGTGGCGATAAGAAAATAAATTGTTTGCTACAAAGTTTATTGATATTTCCTATTTGTTTATTGCAATGATTAATAAGTAAATATACTTAACTACTCTCAGTAGTAAATATACTTAAGTAAACTTAGACAATACATTTATTTTAACATTTTTTGTCGAATTGAAATACCGGTAAGTACCAGAGTTTTTAATTACCTACAGATTGTTTAAATTGTCATCTCTTTAATATACAAACTAAATTTATTTAACTCTACTACATTTAAAATACATTGATAATATTTTAAATGTTATGTTGTAGGTATATAATTTGTCTGGTTACCCTATCTAAGGGTTAAGAGCATAAATAAGCAATCGCTTAAATGTAAATAATTACTTCACTCGCCAAATCATGGTCCAAGCGGATCCCGTCTAAGTTCAGGAAATAACGTTAAGAAGATGATAATATGTTATTAAGTAGGTACTCTTTGCATAGTTTCGGTTAAGATCTTAAGTTATAATAAATTATAATCGCGTCTGGTACATTGTGTCATCATTTAGATACAAACGTCACTAACGAATTCTATATTATATTTTATGTATAGTAAGCGGAAAACCGATAACAAAAATAACAAATTGACTCCAGCCAAACGTCTCAAAAGCAAAACCTACGTTACTCACCGTTCAAAGAAAAACCGATTCATCACGGACGTACGACAGTTTCCGAAACTCGCATACATTAAGCCAACCCTTTGCAACTTTTTGTAGCCATTGCCACCAATAAAAAGATTGGAACCTTTTAGCACAGCCGTTTTTAATACAACGAACGCGATTTTAAACTGTAATTGCTAGTTAATAAGAGTGTTGAACCACTAGTAGCACTGCTGAGACCTCGTGAATCACTTTGACGCATAAAAGTCACGAATTAAAAAGGACAACAACAGACAAAGAAGCCATTTTGCATTATACTGTGACAGTCTTCCTTGTGATGCCGCTTTTGTAGAGATACGAATCTATAGGGATTACCAAAAATTATAATTTTCATAGGATGTCTCTTTTGTATGATAGTAAGTACTTAGTCTAAATTTATTGAATCTTATACAGAGAGGAGAGAAGAAAAGTGATTTTTTAGTTTAGTTTTGAGAGAATGTCGGCTGCCCTCTCATCTTTTCTATTACCAACTTAAAATATCATACTTATAAAGCATAAATGCACAAACAAAAGTCTCAAAATTTTCTTCTTGTAAATCGGAAAATGATTTCTTACTGCTAGTCAAAAGTAAGTTTTGAAATAAGTATGTTTATTTTATCCAAAAAAATATTTTTTCCGAGTCACTTCTTCAGCTGATTTGGTATTTAGTAGTAAATCTGCCGATCACCTTTGACACACAAAGTTAAGACAGGCAAACACAACAATTAAGAAACGGTTCTATGTGGTGAACTTCTCTCAATGACACTCAACAACTCAATGACATCCGTGATGAACTAGCGATTTACCAAAACTGTCTAACCATTCAAAGCTCTTCTAAAAATGCATCAATACTTCTTTGTACTGTGCAGTGTAAATTCGGGCTGGAGTGTCGCCGCGGTCGTTTTGACACTGGTCCGCTAATTGGACACTTACGGCCGGAGTTAAAGGGTTAAAACAGTTTTTATCCGGGGACCGGCGAGCGCGGCACGTCGCGGGCTGCCACTGATCTCGCCGTCTTGTGGCAGTTGACTATTGATTTTGAAATCTTTATGAAATGGATGATTGTTGAACGATTAAAGAGAACATTGCCTAGTAACTAAAAAAGTAATTCAAACCATCCGCATATAGTCGGTAATTTCCAAATGGGATGTAAAAGTGTTTGCAAATAATAAAATCCGACAATTCACTTACTTAAAATGTTTTGAAATTTTTGCCTGCCCAGTATTAGGTATATGATATTAAACCGATTATTGGATTTTATTTATATTCTATACTAGCTGTGCCAGCGGTGTCACCCGCGTTTATGGTTAATATTATAAAGACTATTTCCGTCATACATGATTTCTATGTAACTTTAACCATTAAGGCTGCACACGCGACGAAAGCTTAAATAAGTGAAATTTTAACAAAAATAAAAACCGACTTCAAAAAACCCCGCAAAAAATGTTTATAAAAAAACACAAGTAAAAACTGCCTTAATAGCTATTTAAATGTCTAAACACTAAAAAGTATAAAATAAATTCTTTCGACTGCTTCGATGAAAGTATTAATCTTTACACGTATTTAAATATTTACAATAATCAGTTAGTTTTGGAGTCTAGCCCAGGAGTATGAAGAATAATTGTACCAAGTTTCGTTAAAATCCGTCGAGTAGTTTTTGTTTCTATAAGGAACATACAGACGGACAGACAGACAGACAGACAGACAAAAATTTTACTGATTGCATTTTTGGCAACAGTATCGATCACTTATCACCCCCTGATAGTTATTTTGAAAATATATTTCATGTACAAAATTGACCTCTCTACAGATTTATTATAAGTATAGATAGGTCAAACATAGGTACTTATTCAATGCTACTTTCTAGTAGGACTAAATTAGTACCTATTATGTAATATAATCATTAAAATGTAATACCTACATAATTGTAACCAATGCTTTATATTTCATACCGAAGTAAAAAGGAACGATGACATTTAAAAAACGAACTGGTAATTTAATTCAAAATTAGAACACAATCGTTCGCGCCGAATTCATTCAACCCGCCATTTTGTACGCACAAAACTTCTTTGTTGTCTATGTACACAGCCCCAGCACCCATAGCAATTAACCCTTCGGAAGCCCATCGCAGCCCTTTATGAACCCTTTCATACCGCGCTATTGTGTCAACTGTCACTCGAAAGGACTGAATTAAAAAGTGGGTGTATTTAATTTTTTTTTCAACCCCTCAAATAGGTGGAGGGGTTGCGAGTGGCTAATAACATGGTTGGCACGAAATGACAGCCTTTTAAGCATCTTTTGACTGGTCGAGTGGTCTATGAAGTTTGAAAACGGTACAAGCACCTAATTTGACTTTCATAAAGTGATTGTTTTATTTGCTTTTTCTATTGAGCTGTTATTGTGGGGTTTTAATTTTGCTGCCAGTGCGTTTATTTTTATTCTAGCTCGGCTTAAGTGGTATTGTACGCGAATATTTATTTGATATTGACAATGGCGCAGTTATTTAGTAGTCTAGGTGATGCGAAGGTCGCGGTTTTCATTCGATATTACCGGTCAGATCAATTTAAGACAGTAATTCGTAATAATTTGTTGCCTTTATACCTATAGGTAAGTGGTTAGATCACGTAGGTACATAGTTGTTTTTGTGAGACAAACTACGTGCTTCACATTTCGATTATATTTTTTTTTAATTTAACTTACTGTTAAGAAACAGTAAGTATTCATATTTTTTTTGTGAAATTATAGATTTTTTTTATGGCCAGTTATCACTAGCGAAATCAAATTCTACTTCCTTCTTTCTCTTTGCGTCGTTAATCAATGGTTTCGAAACTACAACAATGTTACCCCATCCCCAATCTTTTAATTATGTTTTCAAACACCAATAAATATTTACGATGTCTACTCCGTACAGTCACCGCCAATATTCTCACCTGATTTCTGCCAGAGCGAAACACCGCTCGTTGTCTACTAACAATTTCGGAGCAAGGTGGTCCATAATCATGGCATATTAGCCGAAAACAGGCGTCGTGGGTACATGGTCAGATTTATGACCCATACTTACACCTCATTTGCCTACGGTACAGTGGTGCGTGACCGCAGTTGTAATAATTCGTAATGACTTAGCGTTTTTTGTCTGACTGTACTTGGTGAGTTAGTTTGTTTTGAAATGTGGGTTAAGTATTGTTTTTTGTGAGTGACCAAGGATTTCTAACGATGTATGTTATTGGGTGTTAAAGTTGTGGAATGTATTGGGATATTAAAAATAATGATAAGAATAGGCTGCGATTGCAAATGTAATTTGCGATACAAATAAAAAAAATAAGTACTTAGTTGCCAAAAGATTTGATTCAGATTTGGGTTTTTAGATACATAAGTAACAAAAATTAAGTTGTTACGACAAAAAACGAATTTATAAAAAAACCGTAGTGTACATTTCCTTAAAAAATATTTAAGGCTTACTTATATCGCAAAAGTCCACAAACGTCAAAACCCGCATTACTTACGTACGCGCGCGCTTCATTGTCTTGCTGCATTGAAAAAAAAAGTCTTGTCTATGCAAAGGCAATTAAACTAGCCTTTTTCAAATTAAACTTCAATCTGCCCACGTCTTCAATCGTTTAAACCCTACATCAAAAACAACAACCATAACAAGATGGCGGCCAAAAAACACAAAAGCTAATATCTCGGAGCGAAATGACAAGCATGTGTGTGTACCCCGTCCGGCGGTGCCGCGGTATTATTTAATCATTGTAAATAATAATTTCAATTATGTACTGTCAATGCAGGTTGAGATAACCCCTCTAAGTCGATAGGAGCGTCAGCAAAAGATTAAAGAAGGATTTCTTACTAATTTTGACTAGCTCGATGGCGCTTTCGGTAGTGACCCTGCCCCATGTGCCAAGAGTTGTGGGTTCGATCCCCACCCCAGATAAACATTGGTGTGATGAATAAAATATCCAATATTTATTTAAGTATAAATTTGTAATATCACTGTTGATTCTGATATCCGTAACACAAGTGCTGCTACTTACTGCAGGGTCAGATTAATGTATGTGATGTCGTCGGATATTCATATAAATTATATATAATAATGTACAATATTTTGTTTATATATGTAAGCGTCTATGAAAAGAGTTATGAATGCCAGCAAAGCGAGTGAGATGTGTAATGACCGTGTCATATGGCGCTCAGTTGTCTCTGCCTACCCCACTAGGAAAATGGCGTTAATTTAGTTTTAGTTTTTATTTTACTTTATTTACAAATTTAAAAGTAACTTTGTCTGTCTGTTACATCTTCTTGCACTCATAAGCTGCCTTGAAATTTAGCAGGCCAAAATATTAGGTTTAAAAAAGGAAGGACCTAAGCTTCTTATTCCGAAATAGACAGTTACACTTCATGTAACACACCGAATTTCTAAAAATAAAGTTGCGGGAAAAGCTTGTAATAAAATAATTTTGCAGACCTACTCATAATATTTTTTGTGTCTGCATTCAATTAAACAGGGCTTATTTTGCGCACGGTGAGCCGTAATTCCGCGCCGGCGTTGCGTGCGCGCAGCGTCGTCGCGGGATCACGACGCGATGCGTCTTACAGCGGGCCCTTTGTCATGGAGATAGGGCTTAGAGATACAGACGGGGAATATGGTAGCGAATTTAGCTGTGAAGGTTTGTTGGTTTTATGATGATAATAGCGTACTATCCTACTAGCTAGCCAATTTGTAAATACTATTTATCAAATATGTCCCGTCTTGGTCGGGGACTAAAAAAGATCGATATTACAAAAAGTCGCAAAAAATATATATTGAGGTATTTCAATGATCTAATAATAGGTAAAGGTAAAGAATATGCCAACTGTGGTTCTTGCCTAGCATGTCGTAAAAGGCGACTAATGGTATATCGAATTTTGGGTGTGTGATTGTGTAGGCGACAGGTTAGCCGCTTGTTACTGCTTTTTCACAATTTTCCATCTAACCCGGCCCGACTTTATTTTTGGCTGTATGTGGTTAAAGGGGCCTGCTGTACCTTTGACTCTGCCTACCCCTTCGGGGATTATGAGCATGATGTTATATATGTATGTATTATCAAATAAATGGTTAAAGAGAGTTTTTATCCTTTCTATCTGATTAATTCTCTTGAACTCAGAGATCTCTCTAGTAGAGCATACAAAAACAACCACAAACCAGAATCACCTGCAATTCGCCTCCTCATTCCCGTCTCAAACGATAAATATACACGTCTCTATGTAGGTATATCAACGCTACGGGGTGGCAACCCTTCCAAACCGCGTCACCCCCAATTTGCAAAACAAATTAGCGGCCTCCTTGACAACGACGATACCGACGGCCCATTAATTAAATTCCGCTGTTGGATACATGTCTTTATTATGATTGTGTCATAGAGTATTGAAGTATTGTATTTCGACTGGCTCGATGGCGCATTCGGTAGTGACCCTGCCCCATGCGCCAAGAGTTGTGGGTTCGATCCCCACCCAGGACAAACATTCGTGTGATGAATGCTTGTGTTTTTTCTGTGTCTGGGTGTTAATATCCAATATTTAAGTATATATTTGTAATACCACTGTTGATTCTGATATCCGTAACACAAGTGCTTAAGCTACTTACCTCGGAGTCAGATCAGATCAGATATTTGATATTTGTTTATTGTGGAAGATCCAGCAATAACAAGTAGGTGTTTTGAATGGTCTGATAGAGAAAATAATAAGTATTCTTTTATCTTCTCTATCAGATATATCTTATATATATAATTTATTGATTGGCCCGTTGGTCTAGTAGTTAGAGACCCTGGCCACGAAAACAAGTGTCGTGGGTTCGAATCCCGCTAGGGGCAAATGTTTCGTGTGATGAACATGGTCATTTGTACTTGAGTCATGGATGTTTATAAACGTATTTAAGTATGTATATCCGTTCGCCTAGTTTCAGAGTGGTGTAGAATGGTGTGTCAGTCTGGAAAATTACCTTTAATTTTCGGTCTAGCCCAACATAAATAATTTTTTGGTTCAAAATGGTTAAACAGGCTTACTGCCCCTTGGACTCTACCTACCCCTTCGGTACCTAATTGCGGATGTGATAGTAGGTAATACTAACTTATCCGCCAAATTTACCGAAATTATTGCTTTAAGTTTATTTGGACAACCGAATAATATAAATGTTGGTAATAGTTAACAATATTACGTATACACATTTGCATTCAATAGAACTCATAAAATTCCCCTTTAACTAGTATTTAGTCAAATTTTGGTATACGTTATATAATTTGCGGTATCGCGTAAGCGCCTTAATACGCAGTCGCATCCCCTAACGAGTCATTCATTATGCACCGCGCGTGCAATTTGCATCCCTCATCCTATTACCTATTAGTGCTAAGTACTAGGAACCAAGTAGACAGGTAATGTTAGCACATGTATTGAGATAGTTGTGTTTAATGAAGCTTGGCTCTCATTACAGATATGTGGGAGATAATCGTTGACTGGTTTGTGATTTAATAATACGGTTGATTTAATGAACAAATAATTCCACAACATCATTCATTCAATCAAAATAACACCCTTAATTAATTCATTTATGATGATTTATGATTACTTGCATATTTGTTTAAATTTGATTTGAATACATTTGGAATTTTTGTTGGTCAATTGAGCATTGCATATTGTGACGCAAGTGCAATTGGGATGTTGACACCATTTATAATTAATTTTGAAATATCAATTCTGAAAAAGAAAGTATCGTAGTATGCTGTTAAGTCTTATTGATTTTGTATCATATTGAATCTAAGATTTTTAATTTTACAAAAACTGCTTAATATTTAGTCATTTGACTATACAAACTAGTGACGTCACACGTTGACAATCCCATACAAAATCTATGAAGTGATTTCGTTTTGACAGCTCCTAAAAAGTCATCAAATCTCAATTGACTAGCCAGTCAACATCCCTATTGCCGTTCAAAATCTATAGAACCGTAGCTTTTCGAATTTATTTATTTATTATTATTTATTTATAAGTAGTAATCGGCTCTAGCGGAAAAAATAAATTAAGGCCCATGTCTAAGATAATTTATTAGTAAAAATTACTAATTTTGATACGGTTGAAAAACTAAAGTTTGTAGGTCAGGATATTGAGGGCTTTTGTGTTCAGTATGATCTAACCTAACGGTAGCAGGGTCGCCAGTGGAGTGTAGAATTTCACTTAAATTGTGATTGTAATAGAAATTAATAAAGGACCGAAAAACGAACAGACTAAAATATTTATAGCTACCAACGGAGCGTACGACAGTGAATAATGGAGTTCAACGCAGTTAAAGCTAACCACTCATAAATAAAAGTGTAATAACACATACACATAACCTTGTAAGGTTTCCAAGAGAACGAAGAACCTAGTTACCTATAAATGCCTAATGCAAGATAGCAGAGCCTTTAGACCCGAGCTTACCTACTTCAGTCTAGAATTCTAGATTAGACGTGGGCTAGAATTGCCCGAAAACATGTCATAATTCAGTACTCGTTGTTCGTAAAATGCTGTGGGAAGACTCACCTGGTGGCTACGATAACGGGGCTGTCTTCAAATCTTTATTGCATTTGCAATGTCAGTCTGAATGTACATTTTGAGTCGAGGGTAGTGTTAGCTGGGTTGAGCATGCAAAGCTTTGGAGGGGCGGTTTATCTTTAAAAACTGTAGCTAAATAAAAACGAATGTTTGTATGATTGTCCTCGTTGAGTTTCTGATTGATTTATCTGTCTAGGATGAAACTTTGATTTAATTTTATATGGGCGTCAGAAGTTCCCGGTGAAAAAATTTATAGAACTTGCTAGTTATTTGTGAATATTCTTTGGACTAGGAGGTGTTGTTAATGAGACTTTTAATATCTCGCAATTACTTTTAAATAGAAGCAAAACAAATACGATAGTGCAAATACCTAATCTACAAAGTAAAATAACAACAACAAACATTATTTGTATAATTTGTAATAATTCATCTCACGGCTCAAACGTGATCTCAACTGAAGGCTTACGGTTATAATGTTTTTTGAGAATAAACACTTCTAATAAAATAGGATGTCGTCCCACGTTGCTTTGGGACTAAAAAATAATCTGCCAATTTAGTTCCTTTCAAGCATATCATAAAAGGCTAATGGTATCAATATTGTGCTTTGAGTATGGTGTAGGCGACGAGCTAGCCACTTGGGACTACTTTTCCATCTTACCTAGTCCACCTGATTTTTGGCTGAATGCGGCTATAGGAGCTTACTGTATCTTTGACTCTGCCGTGTGTTATGTATGTATGTGTATGTATAATAAAATACGATAGTACCAAATTTTAATTGCTATAGGTAGACAAGTCACCAAAAATTTCATAGATTCAAATGATGTAACATATCTCCAAATCCAACACATATTTTTTCGAAATTTCAACGTTATATAAATCTCAATTCACATCTGTACGTTGACATACAATTATGTATAGTAACATCCCCACGACTCGTCCGCGGAACCCTTTGCTCACGACAGCAAATGTAAAATGGCGGGTCGTCTCAGCATTTCGGATGACTAAATATGAATCGGTGAATAATGGGGCAGGGAAACAGGGTTGCCATGTAAGGGGAAGTATTAATTCATATTTTATTGTTTAAGGAGATGTTAGCGATGATAGTTGATGACAAAATTGACATTAAGATCTTCTGATCAGTTTGTAGCAGTAGAAGCAGTGGTAGTTCAAAGGTAAGGACATGTACCTCTAAATCAAATAGGAAATACCATTTGGCCAGTCAACCATGACAAATTGTGAGGAAACCTACACTTTAGTAATATAATAAATGTGTTATCTCGATCCAATGATATGGCTCTCCTATTTATGAGAAATCAACCTGACATTTGTAAGGTCACATCGGCAATCGCTTGAATATAAGAAACAGCTTACTAAGTCCACGATATTGGTCTAAGCGGACCTTGCACGGTAGGCAGGTACATCGCTCGGAAGATGATTAACAAGTTTCAAATTGTTTTTTTTACATAATCAACAATTGTTTGCATAGATTAAACATTTCCAATATTATGTACATTGAGTGTAAGCTCAATTTTGGAAGGTATTGCAATTTTTGCATTTTCAGTTTTAAAACCAATTTAAATAATATTTTTGTCTAAGTTGTCAACCCTAAAGAGAGGGTTGGCGAGGGTCCCTTGCAAACGTCTCAATTACTAGCGTTATTAATTCGGGGGGGTGATTATTAATCAAGCCGTTTTGTCTACAAACACAAGATGATGCGACGCGGAATCACCGCGCAGATTGGGGCCGAGCAATAACCTCCGACCTCGCCACAAGATAGGTTCTATGTATTTTGAAATACATACATTTATGTATACGTTAAATACTTAAAATTTTCGTAAAGTGAAGTTTAATAAAAATTTTAAAAACTAACTAAAAGTATAATTCTAAAACAGTTTTACAAACATACATAACATCACGCCCATAATCCCTGAAGGGGTAGGCAGAGTCAAAGGGGCAGCAGGCCCCTTTAACCACATTCAGCGACTTTTTTACAAACAATTCTGTTTTAGATAGCGCACTGTCTAACAATATTTTGTTTTATTTTTTTTCTACAATTGTACGTTTTAATTTTTTTCTACGATTCTGAAACTGTGTAACTAATAAACAAACTTTGATATATTATTTACTATATATTAATTGACTTTGAAGAAATATCTACTGACGTTAATACTTAATATATACTGGTTATAGGCTCTTGTTTAACAAAGTTTGCATAATTACGACTTAGAGACTCACTCAGAGTTCAGAATCAAATATGCAATTATACAAGTATAAATAAATTGATTGATTGGTTTTATAATTAACGACACATCGTTCTTTCTTTTTGGTGCAAAAAATTATATATAACCTGTTAATATATCCCACTCCCTAACCCTGAGACCCGGTCCAAATGCACCAGAACTCTTTAATCCACTTCACGAAGGGCGATGGAGCCTCGTGATACTTCGAGACGGCATAATTCACGAATTGCGTGTCAACCGCCTATATTATCACCTAGCCAGCTTAACCTGACTCCTGAACCACAAAAATTAGCGATTATCTCTAAGAATTTAAAGGCTTCAGAGGCAGTTTGGGGGGTCAGAGCCACTGGTCATGGTTCGCCATAAAGATAATAATATGGCGGAATGTTACGCCTCGTGGTGATAAGTGTTGTTAATGGTTTTGATTTAGTTTTTGGGTGTTCTTTTACTTTGCAGTTTGAAAGGCGGAATTGGGACAATAGAATCCATAGTCCATTATTTTATACATTGATTATTTACTGTCATTTTATTTAGGATACAAATTTAAGGGCTTACCAATCCTTGGACTTTGCCTACCTCTTTAGATTTCAAACGAGGGAGAAGTATGTATAAAGTATGCAATAAACCTGTTTTTAATAGGTACAAAATAAATGCGTTTTAATTATCTACATTTAGAAAACAGTTTATGAGACTGTCACACGCACAGGAAAAACTAAGTCTAGAAAGCTGAATTGGTGTAATTTAAGTAGATAATATATAGATTAATTGTAGAAGGTAAGCAACAACTGGGAAAATTCTTTTTTTGAGTCATGTGCTCTTTCACTTGGTTTAGATAACAGATTTGATCATACAATAAGTGTATCATTATAGATTGTATTATGATCGTGAATTATATAATTGCACAACACTATCGTGTTCTTTGATCGCATTATACTCTCATATAAATATAAGGAAGCCTTACGAAGCGCTGGTTTTATTAGCCAAATTACCGAATTATATTCGATTTAGTAATTAATGAAAGATCATGATAAACCTAATGAGTCATATAGGCGATTAATTGTATTTTAGGCATTTGGCTTACGTTTGTGTAGGAGACAAGATAAACAGTTTTCATACATACATAACATACATAATCCCCGAAGGGGTAGGCAGAGTCAAAGGAGCAGCAGGCCCCTTTAACCACATACAGCCAAAAAACTAGGCTGGGTTAGATGGATGGTGATTGTGTAGGCTACAAACTAGCCATTGTCACTACTTTTTCACAATTTTCCATCTATCCCAGTCCAGTTTTATTTTTGGCTGAGGTGGTTAAAGGGGCTTGTTGCCCCTTTGACTACCCCTTCCACAATTGCAGGCGTGATGGTATGTATCTATGTGTGTATCTAACCGAATTTGATTTTACCTTTGGCTAAAATTTATTAAAGGAGTTATGCTCCTTGGAGTCTGTTTACCCCTTCTATACTAATATTTTAAAGAGGAAAGATTTGTATTTTGTGTGTGTGTATGTTTGTAATGAATAAACTCAAAAACTTCTGGACCGATTTTAATAATTCATTCACCAATAGAATGTTACTTTATCAAGGAGTAACATAGGCTATATTTCATCCTTATATTCCCACGGGAACGGGAACTACGCAGGTGTAACCGCGGGGCGCTGCTAGTCTGATGTATTTGCATGACGCTATGTAGTACCTATATATTTGATATTTACAGTAAGGATAAGCACTAACTTATTGATACAAAAAATTATATCTGTTGTATATCAATGTCAATCAACTTAACACATGCTTATCACAGCTTCGGCCACTTAGACCGAACTCTAAGTGACATTGTCGCTTTGTCCAATTGTCACGACACAATGCGAACAAACTCGGCTCAAAAGTCGTGACGGGACGTGCCAAATATTACCTCTGCACACAAAAGACACAAACTTATACGTACGACCGTTGTGCGTGGCGTATTTTGACATACGTTTTTGGGTTAGAGATCTGTGGTAAAATCAAATTTGATTGATATTAGGTAATGTTTAGCCCTTACTCCCTAGTGTTAACCCTTCAGAGTTTTAGAACATTTTCATAAATATTCTAATTAATATTTAATTAAGTGACTAGCCCGTTGGTCGAGTGGTTAGAGACCAAAGTTCGCGGGTTTGAACCCCGCTAGGGGCAAATGTTTCGAGCGATGAACATGGACATTTGTAGGTACTTGAGTCATGGATGTTTATAAACGTGTTTAAGTATGTCTGTCCGTTCACTTAGTATCCATAGCACAAGCAAAAGCTTAGTGTGGAACTAGGGAATTGGTGTGGCAGTCTTGAGAATTTATTATTTTTTTCAATTTAATATAAATATGGTTATTATACTCATATACATCTGTAAATAACACTAATTTAAAATAGTAAAATACGGTTTCAGGCCGGACTGACACATATGTTGATAAAATCATGGCAGCAGGATTTTTAATATGCAATGAAATTAAAAATCATTTTTAGTTAATGGGAAACCACTTTTCAGGGTAAAAAAACCCTTGCTTGTCTTTATCTTTGTTTGACTACTATATAAATATTTCTATGCAATCATAATAATAAGAAAAACATATGAATAGTGAAATGTAAAGAACTTATAAGTGCCTACAATATAAACATTTCCATATATACAGAACCCAAAAAAGCAAGCCCACATCACACTTACCCAATTTGTATCATTCACACAGTTATTTGTGATAATTTTTCTGTTATCCATATTACGTAAAATGACACCCAAATTCACAACCCATTCTCGTCCTAACACCTTTGTATTAAGGTTGCATTTGCTATTGAAGTCTACGTATGACCACAGGCTGTTGTCGTCAGTTGTCACAAAGTTGTGAGAGACTTGTTATCACCGATTGCTGAACTGAAGTTGTAATTTCTTAGGTTAACCAAACGCGATCGATTTTACAAAAAGTAGCAAAAAAATAATCTTGAGGTATTTCAATGATCTATTATTATTAGGTATTTTTGAATTAGAGAACATCAGTTAACTTATACTAGGGCTTACTAGACACCTTGATATTTTGAATGTCATGGTTATTCTCGTATTTTTGTATATTGCAAATCTAAACCACCCCATTGTTCCATGTTAGTCTGGGACTTATAAATCATGTGCCAACTGTGTTTCTAGCCTAGCATATCGTAAAAGGCGACAAATGGTATATCGGGTTATGGGTATGTGATTGTGTAGGCGACGAGCTAGCTACTTGTCACTACTTTTTCACAATTTTCCATCTAACCCAGCCCGGTTTTGTTTTTGGCTGAATGTGGTTTAAAGGGCCTGTTGCCCCTTCGACTCTGCCCACCCCTTCGGGGATTATGGGATTGATGTTATGTTTGTTTGTTTGCAAATCTAAGGAGGTACATACATATTTATAACGGTAACTGTGCGGTGTGGGAATACCTGCATATTAAAATATTAATCAATGTTATTTTAATGTGCATAGGTTATGTACCTATTCACATTAACATTAATTACTTGTTTAGTAGTATCTTAGAATTGAGCACTTCATGGTGTGACCGACCATTTCTTGACTTGACCATTGACTGGCTCGATGGCGCATTCGGTAGTGACCCTGCCCCATGCGCCAAGAGTTGTGGGTTCGATTCCCACCCAGGACAAATATTCGTATCATGAATACTTGTGTTTGTTCTGTGTCTGGGTGTTAATATCCAATATATATATTTAAGTATATATTTGTAATACCACAGTTGATTCTGATATCCGTAACACAAGTGCTTAAGCTTTTCTCGGAGTCAGATCAATGTATGTGATGTAGTCTGATATCTATCTATCTCTCTATATCTATTTTTATGACCTGGCCCCGACATATGCACATAACCATGATCCGATTTTTTTATTTCCTTAAAGGGTACGAATGGCACATAATGATTGATTCAATGTAATAACCAGATGTGTTTAATATAATAGATATAATTATTTACTGTTTTAAGCGCACCCAAACTAGGGACAGGACACAACGCTCGGAAGATGATCACACAGCAAAACAATTAAAATATACCTTAAATTCGGTCGTGTGTGTATGGCCTTATCGAATCTATGGTCTCCTCTCTAACTAGTTCCAAAAACAGCGGACACAAAGTAGATTACGAGACATGAATACTCTATTCACACATTTTTGTTGCCATTTATTGATCACAATGCTTTGATTAGAACATACTTTGTCGATGCTATTGTGCTCATTTTGTTCAATAATAACGATAATTTCGCTATTTATTTTGATAAGCGCGATGGCGCATTCGGTAGTGACTGCCCCATGCGCCAGGAATTGTGGGTTCGATCCCCACCCAGGACAAATATTCGTATGATGAATACTTGTATTTGTTCCGTGTCTGGGTGTTAATATCCAATATTTAAGTATATATTTGTAATACCACTGTTATTTCTGATATGCGTAACTCAAGTGATTAAGCTACGTACCTCGGAGTCAGATCAATGTATGTGATGTAGTCTAATATTTATTTACTTTAATAGGTATGATTGTTCTTATTATAACACAACTAGGTTCTGCAAGCGATCTTATAGATAGTTCATGATTAAGTCAAAAAGGACGTAGGTACATAGAATAAGTATTTGGGGGTAATTTAAAAGTAGATACACATTACGTCATGTCATTTTTCCATGGGGGTAGGCAAAGATTGCATCCCTCCATTTGCTATGGTCCTGTCTTTTCGCTTCTGCTACTTACTTATTAGTATTTTTATACATGTTCGTCGGTTCATGTATCCATTAGCAAGAACAGAACCCCTATTAATATACAAACATGCATTCATATAAAAAATAACCATAACATGTCCCAAGTTGGTCTGGGACTTAAAAAGAATGTGCCAACTGTGTTTCTTGCCTAACATTGTGTAAAAGGCGACTAATGGTAGACTAATGGTTCTGGGTATGTGATTGTGTAGGCGACGAGCTAGCCCCTTATCACTACTTTTTCACAATTTTCCATTTTACCCAGCCCAGTTTTGTTTCTGGCTGAATGTGGTTACAAGGCTTCTATCTCTTTGACTTTGTAATTGTGTGTATAACCTTAACAAAATAAATAACTTTACTGAAGCGAAATTTTAAAAAAGCATGTTCATCGGCTGAATAGTATTCTTTATGGGACCAACTCCTTCCGTATACTGCCATCTGTGGTTATCTAGTGATATACTTCCTTTGAAAAGTGAAAGGTGCAGTGGCTAAAATCGATTTTATTGCAGCAAAGCCTGCGATTGTTCCCGCAGCATGGAACACAAAAGCGCATGAGTTCGCGACAGACGCGGCGACAGTCGCCGCGGCGGGGACGCCAAATGTCGCGGGGCACAGTGCAATAGGTAGGCAGTAAGTTAAGTTGTACGTGGGCCAATTGCAATTTAGAAATAAACAGGTAATATTGTACTGGTATAATATATGTGTGCGCTGATTGTAATATTTGTTCTTTTTTGTTTTTGTATATTGCTATTTATAAGTGCTTTCTTGATGACTATATAAATACAGCTATTTTGAACTGAAATTTGAATTTTAATTACCAATGTAGCAAATTACTAAGTTTCATGAAAATCTCTTTGAGTACTTTTAGCCAGTGTAATACATTTTGTCTGGTTTACAATAATGGTAGGGCAAATTATACTTAGTTTGCACTAACTACACTTGTGTTATCGACAAGCTAGCTGTAAATAGAATGGAATAACTAATTAATGGAATTGACAAAACGTGTAACGTAAACTTTACGATACTTTATTTATAATCAAAGATTCATCATTTATATACTACCAAAGGCACTAAGCATAATTAGGAAAAGATATGACAAAATCTAAAATCTCTGTCATTGCTTATAATGATCGACACAGTAAATAACCAAGATGATCAATGAATGTATGTGTGACTTGTTTACTTATTTCCACAAATAAGATAAGGTTGGTACATTTATTTATTTATTGCCTAAGCCTACAACAAATAACAAAATGTAACACTGCTCTCATCCTGCACTGTGCACTGTCGTGAACCCGCTAACCGCTAATTGCTCACAAACCGCACACCACGTCAAATTTGCGATAATTTCCGACATTTACCCGAATTACCGGTTAATGCCCAACACTGTCGATGCGCAAGATCACGCGATAACGTGTGTTCCTTCGTGACAATAATGCCGGCCATGTGGCCATTGTTCGCTTTACAATAATATTAGCGCTTTTAACGAAAGCTTTATAAATTCAGCGTTCGACAATAATATTAGTGTTTATAACGAAATTCGGCTTTTTGAACAAGACAGTTGAGGTTGTTGTAAGGATTAAGTGCGTGCTGGAAAATGAAGGTTGTGTCATGTTATAATTTGCTTGCGCTAAAGCGAATTGCGTATGTTATTGTTATGGTAAACAGTCGTATGGCATAAGGTTTCTTGATATTGTTCAATGAAGTCATTATTTATGAGCTTGACATATGCCAGATATTGAAAACTAAATAAAAATTCGCATTAGCGTGAACTGAATTCACGTTTTATTGTAACTAGCCCAAAAAGGAAGCTATTGTTATTTTAAAATGATTTCCTACAATTTCATCTTCCTAGCGTTATGTCCCGTGTTTAGACGGGGTCCGCTTAGCCATGATCCAGGATTTAGCGAGTCTGGTAATTACATTGAAGCGACTGCCGATCTGACCTTCGCAACCCTAAGATAGGGGAACCAGACAATTTTTGGATCATGGATTTCCTACAATTTACACTTTGAGTAAGTATTTAAAAAAACGTTGTTCGTGTGGTACTTTTTAATTAAGTATAAATCGCTGCAGTTTCAATTGGGATTAAATTTTTAAAAATTAATAGCCTGTATTTTTTACAGACTAGAAGTTTTGTAAAACGCCATATTTTAGACAAAAACTAATGTATTTTGTTTACAGCTAACGGTTTAGTGACGGAACGGGACGGCGGAATAATACCACGTCATAGCATTGTGATTCGAAAAAAGTATTTCAATTGTTTGATTACAATGTACATGACCACACGAGAAAAAAACAAAGAAATAACAATTATAATAAAAATAATATTACACTATACTCGTTACATATGTTTGATTGAAATGTTAACAGAATCGCCTCACTGTCAACTACATCACTGTGGTCACATGTTCCCTTATTCAAATCAACAATCACCCCAGACGTTTCAGCGCGTAAAGTGTGTTTACAAAATGAAATACAAGTTCTTAACCCATGAAAACAATTAAAGTGTTAATTAAAAAGCGACGCACCTGGCCATTAGGCCGGCACTACACGGTGTAACGAGAAAATTGGCGGGCGCTTGTCGCGAGACCACGCGGGACGATTGCCAGCTGTGCTGAGGGCTGACACAAGTCTGAATTGAAGAAACAGTAATCCATGCTATTTATGTAGGTATTTAACAATTTTCTATATATAAATAAAATTACCTATTAGCACAATGGCTTAAATATCAGACTACAATAGACTACATCACATACATTGACCCGACTGCGAGGTAATTAATTAGCTTAAGCACTTGTGTTACGGATATTAAAAACGACAGTGGTATTACAAATATATTTTTAATTAATATTGGATATTAACACCCAGACAAAGAACAAACACAAGTATTAATCAGGAGAATATTTGTTCTGGAGACCGAACCCACAACTCTTGGCGCATGGGGCAGGGTCACAACGGAATGCGTCATCGAGCTTGTAAAAAGCTTGTTTGCGCATCACAAAGGATTTTAGTTTAAAAGCCAGCTCGTAACTATGAACTTTTCTCAAGTTTAAGTACCTACTCATGTCAATAGTTATGGAAATACGTTAACAAAACCGGCACATTCACATAAGTATGGATGTATAATCTTGATCCAATTTGTCTGGTTCCCCCATGTGAGGATCAAGGCGGTCAAATAGGTAGTCGTTTCAATGTAAAAAACCGAGAATCGATAGATTACGTATCATGGTATATTCAAACCTGTAACCATCAGTGTAATAACAGGGCATAAGAGATATAATAATGTACATTAACAGTGTTCGTTACTAAATACCTTTAGAGAGGACAATGTGCAGTAAATCAGCCAGTTCAGAAATATTTACAAAATATTACATTAAATGTTTGTTTTTGTCCACATGTTCTGAACTGAACCATAAGTCTACGCTGGTGTTCACTAGACAATACAACTCATTTCCCATCCCATCTCCTGCCAGCCCTGAATTTCGTCGCCTCAATTTTCCTCACATTTGCATAATTGAAGTGATAACAGGCGTCGCCCGCGGCGGTGGTGACAATTACCCACACTTTCTCGCCGGTAATCGCCCGCTGTTTCTTTTTAGTTATTTGCTTACTCAATTAACTGTTATTTATGACATGAACGTTTTAAAGAAGGAATTTTTGGCCACAAACAACGGCAGCGCTGATTGAAAGTGGAACTCGTTTTTTTTTTAGTTTTGATCTGAGGAAAGAACGTGATTTATACTTGACGTTGAGTGAAATAAATGAGTAATTAATAGACTAAATTATCACTACCTAACTAAAATACTTTAAAAGTAACTACTACTAGCTTTGATTTTAAAAGAAATACTTATTATTAGACACTTCCAATGTTCCAAACTTAATTTTAAGTATTTAAGTAAAATGTTCTTTTAGCGTAATTTTTGCTAACAATAAAGTTAAAATTGGAAGTTGATTCTGTTCTAGTTTGGTTTTCAAATAAATAAATAATAATATTTAAATTGGTTCATAATAATGTAAACTCAATGCTTATCACCTAAATCAATTCTTTAAAAACCAAAACTTAAAGAGTTAAACATAAAAATGGCCGCTCCATTCCCCCGGCGCGCGCAAGCGGGCGGAAAATGACTGCAATCGGCCAACAATGAAGCAATTTGCGCGACGAATCGACGCGACAGGTGATTAATGTGGCGCCTCTGTCGCGATGTCGCGGCCGTGTGAGCGCGCCCTTATGGCGCTCCGTGCGTCACATCAAATGACATGTTTCGCGTGACGTTGGCTTGGCATTATGTTCGTTGATTCCTTTGATTAAATATTTAAGAAGTTACGATTAGGGATTGCAATAATTCTGGATCCAGCAATCGTGCTGGATCCAGCACAATTTTAGCTGCGCTGGATTTAGCGACAAGTGTTGGTGCAATGCCGCTGAATTTCAATCACTAGGGATTAAAATGCTAGACCAATGTTAGGTCTGCTGGATCCAGCAAAAAATGCCGCAGGATTACAACCCCTATTTAGGATGATGAGGAAAATAGCTGCGCAGGCCTGAAGTGAGAAGATATATTCTGCTAAATATCAAAAGCTCTGGTATTGTAAATCTCGATGTTACCAGTCGTCAAAGTACCGTCAGGCTCGTCACAAATAAGCATGTATGTTTGTAGCATTGAGTAGTACCTACTTAATTAAAAAATTGTTAAGAATTAAGAAATGTAAGAAGATATGTTACATTTATGAATCTTTGGTCTTCAAGGGCTTTCCACATTAAAGTGAGACTGCGTAATCCTTGTTGCGTGGTTGATTTACTTAAGGAATTTATACTTTGTTTTTATATAACCTCCTGAGGCCTGGGATTTTTTTTAGTAAGAAATGCAGTTTAAATGTCGCTTAATCGACTAAATATACATTACTAAAAACAAAAAACATCAAATATAAAATCCTACTCTGAAAATGTAGATTTCCTCAATGTATTATATATACGACATAGGTTCCCTACACTTACTATTTTTGTGTCATATAGGTATGACATAGGATATATTTTAGTAAAAAATACATATAATATATAGGTATTTATATTAATATTAATAATTTATTAATAAAAAAGCATCTGAATCTTTAATAACAATGCTTTTACTTAATTACTCCATAAAATCTTTCTCGTTACATAGGTATATAAATTCCATGTCTTAGTAGATACTTTCTGTTTGTAGCTGTTCTAAAATATCTTCGTTTATATATTTTTTTAAATAGTTTCCATCCGTCCACGAATGAGTGTCAACCAAATAATATCTTTGGTTGAAAGTTTGGCTTTTCCACGGGGGGGAAATTGCCAGTCCAACTATAATGCGCTGGCAGGGGCGACCTATCATTTAGTCTTTGCGCTCTGGTAGTTCTCACACGGCCTCTTAGTCTCTCGCCTCGCGTTCTTGTTCCACGTCTGATTCTAGTACGACCTCTGGAAGCAATGATATTTCAGATTCCGGCTGGCTTTCTTCGTCTGTGTCAGAAGAAATTAGAGAACTAGAATTAGAGTAAATACTCCCGTCACTTTGAGACACTTGAATAACTTCTGCGTCATCTTCATCCATTACATTGAGTTCCGACTGGTTTAAAATATCTTCTATTTCATTTTTGTAGCAACCTTTACACAATGAAAATAAATAATATTAGAAATATGCACCATTTTTTGGATTTATTTCAATGTCATACAGGCATTACACTGGGCTCCATCCATTTGAACTAGTAGTTGGGACCACGTGTAATACCAGTATAACATAAAGATTTGAACACGCGTTGCTTAGCTTGCATTTCAATTCGTACAATTATTGACACATTTAAAAAAAGAAGGCATCAAAACCAAGTGAGAAAACATAAATACTGCTGATAAATGTCAATATTTTACCAATAAATACGAATTTACTTACCACGTTGTCCTGATCGGTACACCAACGTTCACCCGAATGAAAAAAAATATCTATAAACTGTCAATATAGGACGGTCAACAAATCCTTAGATAGCGGACAGATACATTGCCAATTGGGTTTTCGTAAAATTACCAGCTTCTGTTAAGAGATGGCGGTGTTACATCTTTTTTCTTTATATGTATTAAATATATGACGCCAAGCCCCAGGAGGATAAAGTTTAGTTAATTATACCTACTTTGTATGCATATAAAGCTTTAAATGTAAAAATACGCCACTAGACATAGCCACTGTTCAGTTATGTGTTAACAGATCACTATCAAACAACTGTGACAGAACTGAGCATATTAGCGAGGTTCCCAAATTACAAAAGAAATTCTCTATCTGTCCAACTATTAAAGAACACAATGTGCTTCCAGCCTTCTAAGTCAGCGTTACGAAATAACAATCGGACACAATTACAATTACAAAATGCAATAACAAAACGCAGCTTACAATGCCCGCGAAGCAGAAGCGACAAAACGCAACACGTTTATCATCTTACCATCAAGAAGGTCGCAACCTCAACGCTTGTTCTGTTGCCATTGTTGTGACCGCGCTCCGTAGCGGAGGCCGTCAAAACAACAAAACTTACCACGAAATTCCAACTCTATTCTACAAACAATTAAAGTTTATAATTAATCGCTCGTTGATCGTCTCGGAAACGCAACCTTCTCGAGCGCTTGTAGCATTTTGAATTTAGAACGCTCTGCTCTAAAGGTTCGATTTAAAATGAATTCGAATGAACAAAAGAGTTCGGCTGGTATACAAAAGAAAATAAACTTTTTCGCTTTCAATTTTAAGGTCGGAATTGAACATGGGGGCTTTATTAAAAGAAAATCATCAAGGTCCAAGATGGTATCTCGGACTGTTAGTGAAGACGCTATAAATTAGTCAGATATTGAATTCAATTATTAAGTGGGCACGTTTGGAACGGTTTTTATCTGATCGTGTTAAGTTTGGAAACTGGATGTGACGACACGAGGACGTGATGAAATTACCCAAACATAAAAATAAGGCGTGAGGTCGTTAATCAAAGATGAGGTGGAAGTAGGTAACGAAGATATTCATTCATCTCGGAATTTTCACGCCTCCGTATGGTCGATAGGTTCACGTTAATATTTAAAAATTATACAGACTTAATTTGAACGTCGTCTTCCTATTAGATTGTAACATCAAATCAACAAAAAGTTCAGACACTTTTTAATTTTCCATAATTGCAATTTGTATAATTACACGCCACCTTTGAAGGGTAGCAAAATTCAATAGCCAGAAAGCTTCTATAAAATTGTTATTGCCACTTCATGTATCTATCAACTAATGTTCTATATCTAATACCTTTTATTAATAAGAAGTAAGTAGGATAAAATTATATTCTTAGTAATAATATATTCACTTTTTTCAGATGGCTTAGCTGTAATGTGGGATCTTGTCAACACAATTAACCTTTTGGGAATTGACATTAATTTTACATTATGATGTGACTTGACAATAACAAGTGATTGCTATAAGAAAACCAAGAGTTAAGAGTTAAAGGAAACTCGATGACACAAGATGTCATCCAGTTTCCTTTTTTTGTAAATTAAAAATACTTTTAAAGTAACTTTTTATTTAGTACATTGACCCTCAATTGTCTTGACCCTTTTCTTTTTCTCAATTACAGATCTTAGCCCATGCCGTGTAGGTGCACTCCGCTGCCGCCTCAGGGAGGTGGTACCCCATCGCGTATTTCTGCGAATCGCTGATTGCGTCATGTACTGGCAGGAAATAAAAAGACAAACACCGATGACAGTTGCCAGAAAAACAATAATCATCGAATCCGTTTGAATTATTGTGACGCGCGGTTCGGTTGGGATTACTGGCATGTTTCTTTTGCTTCTTTTGATGGAGGTAGGAAAAGAAGATAAATGTTTCCAATGTAAAATACTCCATAATTTATATTTAAGTAGGTACCTACCTACATGATTTAAACAAAAAAAGGTTTTCTGTTGGTGTTGTTGCAGTGTTATTTAGGTAATCACCGCAGTAAACTTTTTTTTTTGATAGGAACTATCCGAAAAGCCTTATGGCGAAATTTACTATTAAATCTAATTTAAAACAATCGGAATAAAAAATAGTTTATGAAATTTGTAAACTTTTGTGTGCATTTGCAACTTTTCATATCTCTAATTCCAGACTTTCCATATCAAATCCGCATTTGCTAGTCCTCAACCCATAGTCCAGTCCTAATTGTCCAGCCGACATTCATCACTGGCTATCATTAGAGCCGCCCCGTAACACAGGAGTCTTCGCCCACAAACCGCCCGTGGCCGAAACACGCATAATTACCGAGATCATATTTACGAATGTAAATGCGGCTGACTGTACCCGCCATTAATCATGTTGCGGTCATCTGCCGCCCGTGGCGACCAATGTCACTTGACCCTTGAAGATACGTACAATAACCCTTCATTGGTATATTAATGTATGTTTAGAGAAGAGGAAGGGAGATCAAGTTATATTGGTTGCTAGTCAAATGTGTATCAACGGACGCATTGTGAGCGTTCCTTTTTCAAATCGCAGCGGCTGACAGATGCACGTAATGTTGCCATGTGCATGCGATAGTTGGGGGATCGCCCGTGAGAATGTGACGTACATAAGGATTGTGCGGACTCACCTACGGGTTAGATATATAGATAGGTAGACAGATATATAAATCTATAAATATTATTAATCAAATCAGTGTACTAAACTTCGAATTAACAAAAATAAATTTCGCGAAATAACTAAACTGCATCGAGCAGGGAATAGGTGTTGACGTAAAAACATAGTCAATCGTCTCTGTCTAATTTTAATTAACTACATTATTTTCGTTTAAATGCGTTGAAATTAAGACTAATAAGAGGTTGGCTGAAGCCCAAAAACATTTGTGTTAACATACATACATAACATCACGCCCATAATGGGCAGAGTCAAAGGGGCAGCAGGCCCCTTTAACCACATTCAGTCAAAAACAAACCTGGGCTGGGTTAGATGGAAAATTGTGAAAAAGCAGTGACAAGTGGCTAGTCCGTCGCCTACACAATCACATACCCGAAAACCTATATACCATTATACACTTTTTACGACATGCTAAGCATGAAACACAGTTGGAAAATACTTTTTAAGTCCCAGACCAACATGGGACATTATTTATTTATTCCAGAGAAACTGATCCCGCGGGTCATACATAGCACCTGAATCAGTAGGACGTAGCGACTTCTGGGCAGGCGTAAACTAGTAATGTTTAAAACACGCTATATTAACTCTAATAATATAGGTATATTACCTATTGCTAAATACAATCCTACGTTTGAAATCGTTCACTTGAGTGTTAAAACGCGAAAGCACGTTCAACTTGCAAAGCTTAATTAAAATTGTGACAAAGCAAGTTCCGCAGAGTTCATCAATGCAATCTCATCTGTCAAACGGGGTCTCAGTCGTTCATCACCCGACATTGTTTAAATGTTGAAAAATAAACCCCACCGCTGTAAAAACCGTCCAACACGTCCCACATCGGGCCCCAACAATAATTTAGCTGACACCATAAAAGGAACATCAATAAAGGAACCAATTTCAACCCATATTGTTTGTCAAAAATTCGATTATGTCCGGTGTTCGGAGACAAAACGCAATAAAAAACTGACGACAAAGAACGGTTGATAGGAACTCATCCTTCGATCGAATAAGGATATGACGTGTAACGGAACGTCGCGTCGTCGAAATCGTTCTAAACTTGAATAATACACTTTTTAGCGTTCGATGATTAAATTTGGTCAGTTGGGAGTTTGGATTAAGAAAAACTAGTTCCGTAGTTTGTTTAGATTTTACTTTTACCTAGCTTTGTTTTTAGTACGTAAGGGATTTCCTGAAGTATATTTAGATATTTGATTTTAATAGGAAGTACTCATACCTACTAATATTTTTCTTTTTCTTTTCTATTTTAATTTAAATTGTGTTTATGGGGTTACAAAATCTAGAGTAACCTATGGTCATATATTTTTATTTATTACTAGAAGCATAATTTTTAGTCTTGGCTATGGAAATATACCTACACGATTAGACTTAATTATCGCGTATCTTAATTTCATAACCATGAACTATATGAAGTCTGTAATGACAAAATCTCTAAGTAATATCAACCAGTATCAAGATATTTACCTATTGAAATCAAAATGATATAAAACCTTATTTATAATAATTAGGATCACTTCAAGAGGGTTTCCTACTATCAGTTTACCCCCCGCGGAACCCTCATCTATTTTCCCGCGATGAACGAGGCGTGACATTCGAAATTTTCGGTGTTGTCAGCGAACAAAAAATGGAAACAAAAATGAGGAATAGTGTTGTCGGTGTGATATTAACGCGTCTAACGGGCCCTTTGTGTCGCAGGATCGCGTCATCGCTAGATAATGATATTGGAGCAAAAAGGATTGTTATTAAATTTCGAGCTCTTTTTGTGAACTAAAGTTCCGTTACGGAGACCTTTTGTAGCTTTTTGTCGAGTAATAGTTGAGCTGTTGAAATTAAAGGGACTTGTGACATGTTGTGCATAATTATGTAATTTTTAATTAAAACATCATTAAGTATTTAAAATAGAATGCTATATTGTCGTTTTGAGATCACGAACATGAGGATATAGGTCAAGAAATCAATTAACGAATGGAAATTATCATAAACTGTATTATATATTTTCTTATACATCTACCGACCACAGTCAATGTTTTATAATATTTATACTCATACTTTTACTATTGTATAGCTAAATATAAATAATTAAAAAATAATTAAAACCCACACTAATTCTAAAAAAAAACTTTTAATTTAGGTGTTGTTTTAGCTTGTATTGCTTCTCTAATACTGAGGTGATATTAATTAATAATTTAATTTAAATCAAATTTCGAATTCCATAAAATTTCGAACACACCTTTTTAAAACACGAACTTTTTAATCTGTGCCGACAAACCGTAGCGTGTACTTCACCGGCCAGTACGCAACGCTCCATCGGGTATTTTATCGGGTCGTTACTGCTAAATATTATGATTTACGGCGTGCGCCTCGCTCAGGTGGCCGGCGCATCTGCTGATATTGTTAATAACCTATTGTTGAGGCGACCGTGTGTATGTGTTTGTGTGTGTGTGTATGCACAGTATACTCTGTAGTGTGTGGAGCCCGTAACCGTATGACGTTTGTTTTTTTAAAACCCATTATTATTAAGGCAAGGATATTTATTTGTATTGGTAAGAACGTAATAAGCTATAGACACCAAAAATATTTTAATTGCAATACTTTGTTGGGTATCATTAGACGTTTTAAATATTCCTCAAAGGTAAGTTTACTGTTAACTTAAAGACAACACACAACACACAGTGTGTGTATTCTCTTCTAGTTTATTTACTTTTTTTATATCTATAAAATCTTTATAACTCTAAAACTGTTTAAAGCAAAATGCCTTAAAAGTAAGAATTATCTTTTGTTACATTAACGTATGCAAAAAAATCAATCAAAAGCGATGACCGTTGTTTTAATACAGAAGGCTCGTATGCCGGTCTGCCTGTCTGTCAATACTAAGCTAGACACAGCTCGTGACGTCACCGCCTAGCGCATGGGCGGCGCTGTATAAATTGTTAATTTGTTTTTCAATACTTGCTGTGTAATTACTATAATTCGTGAACACGCCACTTCATGGTTCATGGGGAACGCGTAGAGCTAGAAAAGTGTTAGAGGCACATTTATTGTATTTGTTCCAAATAGATCTTCATAGTATCCTAGGAACGAATGGGAGTTTTAATATCCATTAATGGCTCTAAGAGGCTTAGAAAAGAAAGCAATGGAATAACTATCGTAAAAAGTAAAAGAATTTACGCAAGATACTAATTTTAGTAAGGAACAGTCATCATCATGATTATAAGGCTAAAGCAAAAACTACATTTCATTACAAAGTCATATACCTTTCATAGTTTTAAGAACTAGTAGTATATTTAAATACCCACTAGTTTAAATACTACATAGTACTTCCTATATATTTTACTATAAACACATTGCTTCCTGTAGTCTGTATCAGTAAAATAAATCCTACTAATATTTAGATCTATGGATGGTTTCTACTGAATGGATTTTAATAAAACTCTACAATGAGCTAAAAAGGATCAGAATAACACGTAGGATATGTTTTATGGATGCACCTCGAGCGAAGTCGCCGGCAAGCTAATACACAAATGCTCTGTCTAGTATTGCATAACTCTTCCGGCGTCAGCGCAACGAGCGTGACGGAACAACGGACAGCGCAATAAATATTAAATAGGTGCCGTTGTCACACTGCAGTGGTCTAAGGAGGAATTAACCAGATATACATACATATAATATGTGGATAATATTGTCTAATGTTGGCTTAATATTGATATACATATGGTTCGGACGTGTGGAAAGAATGGATGACAAAAGATTGACTAAACAGATATACAATGCGAAAGTGGAAGGACGTAGGAGCCGCGGAAGGCACAGGCTCACCTACCACGACCAGTTCGGTCGTGTGTTAACAGAAGATGATGTCAGGAGTCATAAAAACCGTAGAGCTTGTATGAAAAGGATTATGAATGTTGAAGAGGCGAGTGAGGTGTGTAAGGATCTTGCCATATGGCGTTCGGTTCTCTCTGCCTACCCCGCTAGGGAAGTGGCGGGAAGTTTAGCTATTTAGTTCCTATACATACTAAATCCATTTCCAAAGGAAATGGTTTAAGTATTTGTATTATAAAAATCGGAATCAACGGTGTATTACTTACAGACTGCGTTGGGAACGGTGACGTCAGAAAGAGATTTGCTTGCCGGAGTCAAAGTAAGAAGAAATGTGCTCCGATGGTTCTGACAAATAAAAAGAATAAATGACACAATATTGACTAAGCAGACATACATTGATCTGACTCCGAGGTAAGTAGCTTAAGCACTTGTGTTACGGATATCAGAAACAACAGTGGTATTACAAATATATACTTAAATACTGGATATTATTAACACCCAGACACAGAACAAACACAAGTATTCATCATACGAATTTTTATCCTGGGTGGGGATCGAACCCCCACTACTCTTGGCACATAGGACAGGGTCACTACCGAATGAGCCATCGAGCCAGTCGAAAGGAAAGTACCTAGGTAGATCTGTCATCAGTCTCATGGTCCCATGTTAGTCTGGGACTTTAAAAAAATGCGCCAACTGTATTCCTTGCCAATCATGTCGCAAAAGGCGAATAATGGTGTATGGGGTTTTGGGTATATGACCGTGTAGGCGACGAGCTAGCCACTTGTCACTTTTTCACAATTTCCATTTAACTCTGTCCAGTTTTATTTTTGAATGAATGTGGTTACAGGGGCTTGCTGCCCCGCCTTTCTGGACTCTGCCTACCACTTTGGGGATTATGTGCGTGATGTTATGTAAGTATGACTGTATGTATCTATAATCGCTATCAGATGATAGCGATTATAGATACCTAGAGGATATAGCTTAGCCTACCTAGAGAATGTCCCGTGCTTAGTCGCGGTCCGCTAAGACCTGGATCAAGCCAGGATAAAAACTTAAATAAGAGGTTCCTGCGTGTCCGGGTTGGAACTAATATACTTCGAGTCCATCCCGAAGCCGACTATCAGGCATGTGCTGAAGAGCGCGCGTCGCCCGCGTTTATGGCGAGAGTTCATGGGCTGCGTCTTGGCACCTCTCACACCGAAGTGAACACGCACTAAGATTTCAAATTCGGTTCCAATTCAAAACACTTAAATCTATCGATAATTATCAGTAGTATTGATAGTATCTATCTATAATGTAGTCGTTGGTATAGCCTAAACGACACTAAGTATAGATACTATCAATTAGACTATTGGTAATATAACATTTGTAACACTTTTAACTACTTGTAATATTATAGATGGCAATGATGCTAGATAATCGATATTATTTATTTGATGAATTATTATTTTGACTGAAAGATCTTGGGGTAGATAAGTGCTCGAGTTTGAACCCGCACCCATCGCATGAGAGGAACGTGACTATTGCGTTACCAGTGCCACTACTGCTTTACACAATTAGTTATATTTATTTAAGTATTTTAACTTGATGGAAAAGGTCTACTTAATTGAATTCGAAGTCGATAGTAAGTAATACAATTCGTCCTTTCCGTCACTTGAACTGACGTATATAAATGAAGAAAAAGCAGTTGTTCATATTTGACCAAATTAAACGACATACGTAATGAATTTTTAATAACAAACCAATCATATTGGAGTATTCTATTAGCTAAACTCAGCAATTCTGATAAAATCATACGAAAAAAAAAATCTACCGCAGCTCACCCTTACGGTGTTATGTACAGCCAGATTCAAAATCAACAAACTAATTCAAACACACTATTTTAGCCCTTACTCCTTTGTTTCAAAGTCGACATTGCTTCACTTGCCTCGCTGGAAAGTAATTAGTCTTGTATCACAGTGACATAAAACATTGATTGTGCTACTTTATGTGCGCCGGCGCAATAGTTTCAGTATACAACACAACCTAAAATCTATTTAAAGTGAAATAAATAATGGTGGTAGAGTAATGGATAGACGCCTCAAATGCGAGATGTATTGGTTTGAAGCAGAGGACGTAGCTCTGGATGTTTAAAATCTAAGTACTACTTACTCAAGGTTAAGGTTAAACAGGACAACACAAAGGACACATACTTAATTTGAGCTGTTTAACCTTATAGTCCTTTCAAACAATAATGGGACCCAAGTCAATTATTGGCTGGTAGACACTCTATTAAAAGAATGATTCTCTTACGTTATTTATATTATGATTAATTTATGGAAGCTCTAATAGCTTCTTTTTCTTCTTGCTGACTAAGTCGAAAAAAATGTTAGTTTAAGACAACATAACAGATTTGGAAACAGCTGACGGCAATGTAAGTTATATAAGAAAAAATAAATAAGTAGATACTTAAATTCTCCGGACTGACACACCAATTCCCTAGTTCCAAACTAAGCTACAAGCTTGTCCTATGGATACTAAGTGAACGGATAGACATACCTACATATTGAAGTTTATAAACATCCATGACTCAAGTACAAATGTCCATGTTCATCACACAAAATATTTGCGGGATTCGAACCCGCAACCCTCGGACCCTCAACTAACGAATCTCTCGCAATTTGCATTTTATATAAATAATATAACCTACATAATAAAATAACATCGATTACTTACTTACACATTTATCAGTAAACTAACAACCACCGAATCCCAAAATCGATAAAAACCTATGAAAAACTTCATACAACTGTCATCTGTCATAGATAATTAACTCTCGGTTTGTTTCCCAAAAAGTTTAAAAACAACTGAAAATGTCCCCAACTGTCGTATGTCAGCGGTGACCCAAATGGGTAAGTTTAAACAAAAAAGGCGAACGGCGCGTTTTTCAAGACAAGATCTCGCCGCCGTGGCGCGATCAATACCCGCGCCGCGCACCCCGCGGGAAAAACTGCTTAGGGGAGGGGGTGAAAATTGTCGTGGAGGTGTGGGGTCTCAGTTATATCCAGTAGGAGTATGGTTTAGTAAGCTTAAGGCGTCATATTCAATTGAGATCAAGATTTGGATCGTTTTAACCTAAATTGAGCTGTAATGAGCGGCAGCTTGTTTAAACTTTAAAGAGAAAACATACCTATTTGTGTTACCGTCATGAGAATTATTTATTATTATCTATCTACAATAGGCAAAGAATATCTATCACAATAATACATTTTTAACCGTTTGTAGTACTTATGATAACCTATCGCAAAAGCAAAATTCTGGTTCAATATTTCTAGCGCACCTAATACTTCTGTATCAAACACAATGCTAAGACCACTGACTATTTGGTTCCGTTTAGCGACCAAAATGCACTCAAGATGTTATTAATTGTAACAGACAAAAAAAAGACTTCAATCTACATTAATTTATAAAAACAACAAGTCAATCGCTTGTAAAAACATATTTAATAGTGAAGTAGTCTACATTGATTAAAAGTAGGAGCACAATAAATAAATAAAAAACATGTCACACAACTCACCACGTGCTCTATTCAAATTTGGAATCGCTCGCCGCGCCCACCGTGTGACAAAACGGGCCAATGGGCGATGTCGCGAGGCGGCCCGCGACACTCTCGGCCAATGGGGGGCGTCGTGCGCGCCCAATGACACCGGGTGACATCGGCTGCGACGCCCTGTCGCGGTCACGTGGTTGGGGCGTGCGACACTTTCGTGGAGCCGCGCTGGGATTTTGAAAATGGAATGCTTTGAATCGGATTGTTGGGTGATTGATGATTTGTTGAGTGAATGATGTCTTTTATATGTAGATAGGTAATAATGAAAAAGCAAAAGGTTTAAAAATAGTCTTTTTTATGTAATTTTTTAGATAGATACATACACCTATATTACCTATGTTTATTATTATACATAATTATTAAATTAACCACTGTAAATGCAGATAAATTTGAATTTACAGAACATTTAGTTAAGGTATTGGATGGCGTTCCACAGTAATCTCAAATATAAGGTATGTGTACCTAAGTCATTATTTTTATTTTATTTATAATTAGATAAATTATTAAAAAACCGTTAGCTGGCGTTCTGTGCTATTTGGCTAAGCAATGATTATAATTAATACGAAATTACCTATTTTTGTCTTTCCGAGTCTATGATCAGTTTAAAATAAGTATTTACTTGTTTATGGATATAGAATGTTAGTAAGCAGAGCAAAATTAGTTACTCGCTAAGAGTTTTCTTATCTAGTAGTAGGTAGAACCTTTAGGTATATCATACTATTTAGAAGACAAACCGACAAGTTATCGTACGACTAGGTAGAAATAACCAATTTATGAAGACCTCATATTCCCATATCTTATCAACTAACGGGAGGTCTTCACATACTGGCCGTGCACGCATCCACTTCTAGGCACACATTCCTGGAAGTAAGGTGTTTCTGAACGTATCAAGTAGCAATAGCACGGCTGAACGAGCGTAGAAGACCCGCGTTCGATGCTCGGGCGAGCATGAGTAAAGGCTTTGGCAAAAAGTTGCTTTTGAATAAACTTACTCACTTGCCTACTTAATTTGAATGTTTCTTAGAATAACAAATTTGTTTTAGAATTCTTTGTTATGAACGGTAGTTGTTATGTGGCTATATAGGTACGTTTCATATAATATAAATATATATTTATACAGTGGTGAATTGAATCCAAATAAGTTCAGTTCAGATATATTTTTTTGATCTAATGATTTATAGTTAGTAGCTCGTAGGCAAGGAAAAATGTTATGAGACACTCTGTGTCCAAATTACTTTCATTGGATGTGTACCTAGCCATGATTAATTTTGTATGGTCCCTGTCTAAGAGTATATGAGATCAGAGTAACTATTTGAATGTACCTTGTAAGTGAAGTCCAATTAGCCTTGAATTAGAATCTACGATTATGACCCCGAGAAATAGGACTAATTTAAGTATATAAATAGTCTTTTTTTAGGTTAACGTTCTATTAAAGTAATCTTTTTCACTGTTGAATGTACTAGATCAGCGTAGGACTGGCCACAGTGACAGAGAAGCGATCAGATTAGCACATAGATAACCTTTTTATATGACTAAGTATATCTTTTTAACTAACTAACATATAGGTACTTTAAGTTACAATTTAACTTAACCATGATCCAAAAATTGTCTGGTTCCCCTATATTAAGGTTACGAAGGTCAGATCGGCAATCGCTTCAATGTAATTACCAGACTCGCTAAATTCTGGATCATGGTCTAAGCGGACCCCGTCTAAGCACGGGACATAACGCTAGGAAGATGATAAATTTAACTTACCTACCTACTTAATAAAACAACACACACACACATAACATAACATCACGCCCGTAATCCCCGAAGGGGTAGGCATAGTCAAAGGGGCAGCAGTCCCCTTTAACCACATTCAGCCAAAAATAAAACTGGGCTGGTTAGATGGAAAATTGTGAGAAAGTAGTGACAGTTGGCAAATTATTTTATACTTAGTCCCAGACCAACACGGGACTTAATAAATCCTAATAATTATACCTACCGGACCTTTAAGACCCGTTTTAACCACACACCCGTCTAAGCATCGAACCTGGATCTTTTAGATTGTAATACTACTATTGTATATTTTCAAAAACACCTTGCTTCCAGGAATATCGTTTACTTCATCGGACCCCAAACACCATTTTACAGAGACCTCCGCTGTCCTCAATAATCGTTTGAGACAGAGGTCTTGTTATAATAGGGGCTCATTTATAATGTACAATTAGAAATTTATTCAGCCTGTCGCGGTGTCCTCTAATTAGAATGATGGAGGATTACACAATAAGATTAATGTCAGTGAACCAGTTTCGATCGAGCGTTGAAATTTTGTACGAGTTTGAGAGATTGTATGATTTGGTTTAGAACTTTATAAAAATGTATACTCATGTATATTTTGACGCTGAAAAGAGTAACTACCGAGTTTCTTCTTGGTAGAATCAGCATTCCGAACCGGTGGTAGATAAAATTGGTCTACAGATTTTTGTAAAATTGACGATTTATAATTGATTTTTGAGGCCAACGTAAATAAATAAATTTTGAATTTTAAATTTTTTTTAATGTTTTGAAATTTTGTATGATACGAACGACAATTTTCTGGGCAATTAATGTATAATAGGGACATTGAATATCGATGGAAAATATGAAATGTAAAAACTTACTTAGTGCGCCTAATTTAGACTAGGCTATTGTTTAAGTCTGTTTTACACTATATAATCAAATTAACCGTACTTTGTCCTCCAACCCGTTCCTGACAATTACAAACACAAAATAAATAAATCCAATTTTGTGCAGTCGTTCTAGAGTTATGCGCATAAATTTTATAAATTTTGTAAATTTATTTTTAATTAGGTATATAGATAATGCAAAATCGAGAGCGGTGGTAGCTCAATGGTAAGGACACGCGCCTCTTAACCGAGGAGTGCGGGTTCAAACCCGGGCATGTACCTCTGGATTTTTCAAATCTATGTACGTATTTATACCACTAGCTCGACGGTGAGGGAAAACATCGTGATGAAACCTGCAAATTCAAACAACTTTGGATTTGTAACCATGATCCAAAAATTGTCTGGTTCCCCTATCTTACGGTTGCGAAGGTCAGATCGGCAGTCGCTTCAATGCAATTACCAGACTCGCTAAATCCTGGATCATGGTCTAAGCGGACCCCGTCTAAACACGGGACATAACGCTAGGAAGATGAGGATAGATAATGCAAAATAAGATTAATTAATGAATACCCTTTGCCAGAAAATGTAATTTAAACATAAAATTAGCTTTAGTTACTCTGCTAGTAAATTTGAAGTCATTAGCTGGAACAAACAGACGGACAAACACTTAAAAAAAAATTTTAAGTTTCTGTAGATACAACTTGTACTTGTAATCATAGTCTTGCTTGAAACTCTATTAGTAAAAAAAAATAATTGTGTAAAACCAAATACTATTAATTTTCAAGTTCCATACTGCGACCACTACACTGTGACGTCACAGTATCTCTAATTAGAGCGGCGGAGGGGACAAAGAGTGGAAAAATAAAATAATCGCTTTGACAACAGCTTTATGGGGGATGGCTCAATTAATTTTGATTGGAGGCGATTTGAATCAAAGTGCTCCTCGTTTATAGAGCTTAGTTCATTTTGAGTTCATCTCAAAGATATTTCTTGGAAATCACTTTTATATTGTAAAGCTCTCGTTAATAAAGTAGAAATAATTAGCAAATAAAATAAATATCCGTCTCCATCACATACCTACATTAATCTGACTCCGAGCTAAGTAGTAGCTTAAGAACTTGTGTTACATACATACATACATAACATCACGCCCATAAACTCCGAAGGGGTAGGCAGAGTCAAAGAGGCAGCAGGCCCTTTAACCGCATTTAGCCAGAAACAAAACTGGGCTGGGTTAGATGGAAAGTTGTGAAAAAGTAGTGAAAAGCGGCTAGCCTGTCGCCCACACAATCACACACCCAAAACCCGATACACCATTAGTCGTCTTCTACGACATGCTAGGCAAGAACCACATACCTTCAACAGTGGTACCTAATACAAATATATTCTTAAATATTGAATATTAACGCCTAGACACAGAACAAACACAAGTATTTATCATACGAATATTTATTTTTGGTGGGGATCGAACCCACAACTCTTGGCGCATGGGGCAGGGTCACTACCGAATGAGCCATCGAGCCAGTCAAAATATTCGTCTCATAGTAGTAGTATAGATTACCTAGAACTTAGGATGGCTAGATTTTTAGTCAACTAGGTAATAACTTGGAAGTGATATTCAGATAGCTACGAGTAGATATGTAACCATACTTTATTTGTATGTACCTAATGTATATAATTATGTTTGTTGCTGTCGGTGTGTGTATTAACAATAATTCCATAGTAAATTTCTGCCGTTACCACACGTAACGTAGTGTGGTAACGACAGATAATGTAGTAATAGTTCTAACAAGACTACTTAGTTGTTTTCTGAAAATTTAAATCCAATAAAACAATGTTACAATAAGATTGTATAAAAGATTCCAATCTGCTAAACACATGTAGATACTGAAATAAATGGAATAAAAAAGATAGTCCATAATCCAAGTACATTTTCAGGTCTACATATGACCTGAAAAATGTACTTGGAATATGGAACTACATAATAATAATCAAATGGAATTTAATAAGTCTCAGTTTTGATCTCGCCTCTAGATGTAGCGACGTTAGGAAAACTATCTGACTTTAATAGAGACAGGGGAAAATATACTAAAATAGATCATGTACATTTAAATTGTCTACAATATCATAAAACCCGAATTTTAAATTAATATGGATGTGAAACCATGATTTGTTGATGGCCCAATTAGTCTGGTTCCTATAATTAGACTATGTATCTAATAATGACAGACGTTCTATTCTCCACTAGGCATACTAAACCTAACTAAGTGGCCCTCATTTACATACGTAAAGCTAAGTAAATAATACAAATTCCATTTTCTGACTGTTCATTAGTTACTCTTGATTGTGTAAGCGTCGAGCTAGTTACTTGTTTTAACAATTAGCTATTTAGTTTTTTTTTTTACTATTTCATTTCTATAGCTAAGTGTCATCTAAGTCCCGTTCTTAGTTTGAATCTAAAATTGGTTGAGAAATGGAATATATTTTATTTGTACAGAATACATACGTTCATACTCTTTTCGCAAAAACGAATGTATCAAAATACAGGCCGAAAAAAAGGAACATTTCCTTCCTGTCGCCACGAACAGAAAGTCTCGAAATAGTTTTTAACCGCGCACCGCGGTGGCGCCATCTGCGCCAAATTGTACGCCAATGACGAGGCGATTGTTCGCGCGCTATTATTGGCAGTTGATGACATTTCGAACGCGGCCGTGTTTTGAAAACACCGTAGAGACTCGGTTCGCGCCAAATGACTTTATGCAAAATGGCGTCGACGGTGCATTTACTATTTTTGTTTGTGTTTTGATTTTTGCATACAATTAATTACGAAAATTTTCCTAGCGTTTTGATACTCCGTACTTTGTGGTGTTCTGCTTGACCATGATTATGATATAGGGAGTCACGTTATTACATTGAAGCGACTACCATCTTAGATAGGTGAACCGGACCAATAGGATCATGGTCACTTAACTTTAATTCCTCGATAAATTTTCTTACGATATTTTCCATTACTGAGGTATACATATTATACATACGCCTATATTTTAACGAGTACACCTGTTTTGGCTACGTAGGTACGCTTACTCGAAAATGTGACATCTTAGGTAAACCAAGAATATGGGTAATTATTAATTATTTTATATAACACTTGATAAGAATATAATGTATTTTAATTAGTTTTTCAAAACTTATGTAGGTATCTTTAATAATAATATAACCGCAAAATTTCTTACGCATATCTAACAATCACATTTCCTACACATAATATGCAGAAGGCTGTTCAAGTTTCAATTTCTCGGTGCCAGTCTAGTGAGGACTGGCGTAATAAATAAAAAAAGTTCCATGTCACACATGTCACGATGACAGGAAAGTCATTTCATGCGAAATTAACGCGCCAACCATTTTTTGTGTCGCGGACGTGCAGAGGACCTTTCTTTTTTTTTAATAACACCTTTGAATAGGGCGTCAAACCTTCGACATTCGGAATACAAAACTGACGTACTGGCATAAAACTCTATATTGAAGGAGTTTCAACTTTATTTCTATGTGTTTTAGAAGCATTATTAATACAGAAGGAGGTGTTAAAAATAGCGTGTAAAAAATTAGCAATGTCATCGTTTTGGATCGTTGTAGGAAATTGGAGCGAAATAAAAATAGGGCTGTTTTTATTGTTGAAATAAAAAAATATCTATCGTTTTCTAAATAGCGGTGTCTTGGGATGACGCTTGAAAAATATGTCTTGTAAAGTTATTGTTTATTTTTAGTTTATAAATCTTTAGTTCCTCATTCGTATTTTGCACACATATGAAAATATTTTATGCATATTGAAAATATTTTAAAAGCAAACACACTAATATGTAGGTATGTAGTTCATTTTGATAATTTAGAAATACATACGTAGAAGATACGTTTTATTTTCGGTTCTTACAGGTTTAAGCTCTTAAATTCTGCACCAATTTTCTTCTTTAATTCTAAGGGATGCGTTCCTAAATACTAACGCGACTTTTGTCAAACCAGTTCTCAGCCGGTCTCACAATACAGATTTCGATATCCTCATTTCAATAACGAAACGTTTTAATAAAGAACTATGATAAAGCCTTCTCTTTGACGGACGACAACGCAGAGCCGTCATCATTAAGCGGCACCATCTGACACCTCGCCGCGGCGAGCCGCCTCATCACTGACCGTGATTCCACACAAACCGACTTTTTGTGACACCCGATGACACTCGAAATCATTGTGCGTGGACATTGTGCGGCAATTAACGGAGTAATGATGTTGATTAACGCGGTGGGAATGTTGGGAGCGGCGGTTTTGTGTGTGCCGCCGAGTGTGTGCCTATGATCTGACGAAATACTTACACACCTACATATGTATATACATACATATATACTTATTATTACGCCCGCAATCTCATAGTAGGCACAATACAAGAAGCAGCAAGTCTTATATCACATACATTGATCTGACTCCGAGGTAAGTAGCATAAGCACTTGTGTTACGGATATCAGAATCAACAGTGGTATTACAAATATATATCTACTTAAATATTGGATATTAACACCCAGACTCAGAACAAACACAAGTATTCATCATACGAATGTTTTGTGGATGGGGATCGAACCTATAACTCTTGGCGCATGGGGTAGGGTCACTACCGAATGCGCAATCTAGCCAGTCAGTGGTGGTTTGAATCTGAGTACCTAAGTTCAGTTCAGATATATTTTTTTATTCACTGCATTTTTAAAATGGGAGGAGTGGTTAGGTCCCCTTACAAATTTCATACCTAACCAATACTACATTAGTCGCATTTTAATACGCAAATAGATATGGTATTTATTTTTATTTATATATATTCGTTTTTCGAAGCACTGAAGTAATATAGGCATTTGAAGCTTCGAAACAAGGAATGCTCGATATTTGCAATCTAGTTTAGTATTGGTATGTAATGCATTTATCCGACATTTAATTAATTTACGTATATAGGTACAGAAATCCTTTGTACATATAAACTTTAACTAAAATTTAACACATTCCTCAGTACCTAAGTGTAATCTTTTTACAACAAACTATTGACTTTGTACACCTTTTAAACGAAAATATGACGTATAGATTAGAGTTTAGCAACCTTTGGTTATGAATGACCATGGCTATGTCAATACACATCATCAAAAAAAAAACGCGACGACATACCCAATCAGCGGGTCGCCTCTCACAAGTGCATTCACCTTCCAAATTCAAATCCGTAAATCGGCAAGTCCATTACCACCGCGTCACAAATCGCCGTTTAACACGACGTTAACACTTACCACCCACGGCCGGCTAAATTAACCGTCTCGGACGACGGACGTCGGTGTCAACTTGTCACTCTGTCACGCGGTTTAAAAGCTTTAGCGGCGACTTTCACCCGGTGTTGGGTGACCGGCTGATTTGTGCCGCGTTTATTTGGTTGTTTTTTTTTCTGTTTTGATTATTTTTCGAGTTCCGAACGTTTGATGCTGGTCGGTTAGATAAATTAGTAGCGAATTGGTTTAGTAAATAATCCATTTAAGATTATTCGTAGTTAACTTGCGGCCGATTTTTCAATATTTAACTTTTTCAAATAATAAGATAACAGAACGAACGTGTAAAACATTACCTATTTGAGATCGTTACACGGTATTTTACGTCACGTTCACGAGTCTCATATGTACGTGAGTGATACCATTCAAAGTTTAATATTATAACAGACAGGTGTTTTTTACCTAAACATCCCTTAGATACGAAAAAACAGCCTAAAAGCCCATAAGTTTCAGAAAGTAAGTATTTACATTAATACAAAATAAATTATGCAAAACCATTTTTTAGCAATAATAGCTAATCTGTTTTACTTATACTACACGTAAATGTAAAAGTAATTCTGCCTATCTGTTACATTATCACGTCTAAACCGCTTAACCGATTATGACGAAATTTGGTACGACAATAGTTTGAACCCGCAGAAGGGACATGCTACTTTAAAAAACCGATAGATTCTGCCGGCATTAGAGTGTCTTAACATACCGTAGTCCACAGGGGCGGAGCCTTCAAAAGCCAGAAATCAACCATCTTTAAAACAATGCACCACCAAAGCTCATCACACCTCCATATCTCCCATCTAAATAGGACTCAAACCATCGCTAGACGAGAGATGTTTTTAATAAAAAACCACAAAAAGGCGAATTGGTCAAAAAGTAAAACACAAAGGACGCGCCGGCGCCCGCGCCCCGCGGCGCGAGCCCGCTGCGCAGGCGCTGACAGGGTATACAGGGTGTGCGAGTATACTAGTATGTACTGATACTGTCAATTCATTACATTTATTTCAGCTGGATTTTGTATCAAATCGCATAAGATAGCTGATGATAGATAGATAAGCTGCAATTAAAATCAAGTCTGGGGATACTGGATACTACTGCTTATTGCATACGAGAATGGATGGATGGATGAATAAATCCATGGATCGATGGATGGGCGGATAGGTGAACTGGTTGTTGGACCTGATGGAGAGATTGATGGATTAGTTGTTGGTATCTTCAGTATTGATGGGTCAAATAATGATAAATAAATAATAAATAAATATCCGACTACATCACATACATACATCTGACTCCGAGGTAAGTAGCTTAAGCACTTGTGTTACGGATATCAGAATCAACAGTGGTATTACAAATATATACCTACTTAAATATTCGATATTAACACCCAGACACAGAACAAACACAAGTATTCATCATACGAATGTTGTCCTGGGTGGGAATCGAACCTACAACTCTTGGCGCATGGGACAGGGTCACTACCGAATGCGCCATCGAGAAGTCTAAATATAAGGATGGATTTATGTATATCCATACACATTTTCATTTATTTCTCCACTCATCCATCCAATCGGATAGATGGGCGGGTTAAAGGATGAAGCGAGGGATTGACAAAATAAAACAAACAGTTTTATTTAAACATTTTTATGTTACATTTTACAACTCTTAGAAAACAGGTCATTTATGTTAAAAGTTACACTACTACGATGAATAGTTCATAAAATTCAAGCTCCCATCATCTGACATTAAAAATCTTACCTCTTGTCATTAAAAATTAAAACCCCATGTTATCCACCCTGTGTGTTCACACATAATGTCCATGATCCCATATATCGTATGGTTTTTGTCACTGATGAAGTAATACCATTGTCTACGCGATTTGTCGCGGACGACGGGCCTCGGATAATCGATTCACATTATAATCGTTTCATTTCATAATCGATGCCGCAAAAAATGTTAAAGTAAATGCGAGGCCAAGTTCTGGGATTTTATAAATTTTGCAAGGGCAAAAAAGTTGTGTCGCTATGTTACGTGAACTACTCGTATATAGCTGTTTGTTTATTTGTTAAATATTTTATTATTAAATATTTGTTATTGCTTAGTACATAGTCATGAATTTTATATTATTTCAGAGCCATTTTACTTTTAAACAGTATTTTAGTAGATGTGCAGGTATCTCGGAATAGATAATTCTTACTATTTTAACTGGACTTCTAGTTAAAATAATAATATACATAAACGGGTAAAATAATAGTCAGTTGATAGTTTGATACATATTAATTTGTTTTGATGCCAAATAGTGGGAAATTTCTAAGTTATCTGAGAACTTCCATATATGGCCAATATTCGAGTGTTATTACATTCAGATTCGGATATTAAAATAATGATGGTGATTGTCGTTATCTCTTAAAATAAAATGTTTGTATGCTTCGAACAAAATTGAAACTCGAGATTACTTTCACGTTGAATTTTATTCAGAAAACATTAATAAAATCATCAACAAATAGCAATCAACAGTATCTATGTAAAACATGATCAGAGTAATAGGTAGAAATAAAATTGAAATCGCGTATTCTGCTCGAACTTGGTCCTCGCACTACCGAGCGCTTAGACTCCTAATCGATTAAGGTTTTTTGTGCGCGGCGCCTTTGAGTCACTTTTTTCCACTCACAAAAGGCGAAACTAAATGTTTGAACTTTGAAGAATGTCCATGGGACACGCGAATGTGAATTATATGGGGAAATGTATGGGCCGGACAGTTACTTATGGGAATCGGGCGAATTTATTTATTGCCTTATAGCGAAAGGCATTCGCGGTTTCACATAATAAGATTGAATATCGAGAAAAAAAATGGATATTCGCTAAACAATTAACAAATCATCTTCCTAGCGTTATGTCCCGTGCTTAGACGGGGTCCGCTTAGACCATGATCCAGGATTTAGCGAGTCTGGTTATTACATTGAAGCGACTGCTGGTCTGACCTTCGTAACCCTAAGATAGGGGAACCAGACAATTTTTGGATCATGGTTTAAACAATTAACAAATGTTATGTGGAATAAAGTTTGTTTGTTACTCTAGACTACTTAAAGGACAATACCGAGATTTCGCTTTATTTTTACTTATGAGACATAGATATGTATAAAATTATATAGTGTCTAAATAAAGGACTATTCCCGAGGGATAGAAAAATATATATCAACAAGTGTGAAGTAGAAGTAAATTATAAATAAGTTTTCAGAATATTTTTTTTTGTGTAATAGTACTTACACTAACTATAGGAAGATTATATTTGCTTGCGATATATGGGACAATGATTTCTGACTGAGCTTGCACCTTAATGAAAAAACGAACATGTGCCTATGATAATAATTTTTTTTTTTTTTTTATTTCATTCTGGTGTAGTCTTCTGATAGTGCAACAATCCTCACCAACTTTGAGCCACCGATGTTATTTAAAACCAAAATCTTCATCCACCTCCAGTATTAAGGTACATCAATTTCGTAACGATAACATTATATGGGGGTCCGTAGAAATTAAACGGGGGTCAACAGTGGCCATAAATCTTGGGGCGGGCGAAAAATCGTAATTTTCAAAAACGACGCCCGGAAATGATTCGAAAAACAAAGCGTTCGGGCGGCCACGCCTGCCGCTCGGGTGCGCAGGCGCATACTGTTCCCACGTACGGGTAGGGTGTCTATACGTTGTTATGTTTCGGGATAGTCTTGACTTATGAAAAATTTGCGAAAATAATTGCTACTTTAAATATAACTGTTATTATACATGTTCATATTCGTACATGTATAAATATTTTATTAAACATCATGTGTTTTGTGACAGATCTCCAATGTATCTAAAGTACCTATTTTTTTACGTACACGGTACATAAAATATTTGTATATCGGAATGAGTACAAATAGTAGTTTTTATTATATTCGAATAATAAAAAGAATTCTGGTTTTTCATTTAATATCTTCTAATATTTTGTATTTCATTTCTTCCAGATATCGACGATTGTTAGAAGATTTCAAATACCGAAAAAGATCTGGAAAGAAAATAATCAATCTTCTGTAGCCATTTACTGGAAAATGGAATACTTAAATGACCTCTTAATATTCAAATTCAATGTTACATGTTTTATATTCATTGTTGATTTTATTCCCATTTTCAGCTGTAACGTGGTCACCCTCGCAAGGAGCCGGTATAACGCGATGGGCGTCGCGGGTCCCGCGATTGCCGCGTCCCTCATTATGATTTAACGTCTTTGACATTAGCGGGAATATCCGAGCCAGGGCCGAGGAGAGGGTGTCACTAATTGTTTGAGTGTAATTATTATACTTCTAAATGGAAAAACAAACAGTGGTTAATGCTGAATTTAATAGTTACTGTGTGGTCACAATTAGAGTTAATTTTGGACTGTTGAGAAACTAGGATTGATATTTTAACTAAGAGAGCTTTCTCAAACTCGTACCTTTTTTTAGGGTAGTTTTTAGCATTAACCTTGGAGTTAGATTCAAGAAGGTATGTGATGTAAGTATTGGTACTTTTCAGGGTTCCGTACCCAAATGATAAAACGAGACCCTAGTTAGTAAGTTAGTTGCGCATATGTTTCCCGCACTAAGCCTCATAAGTGGGCCATTGTGCGTAAATGGTCACTGTACCACTACAGTGATCATACAAGGAAATTCATACGACAATTAACAAAATGCCCAAAATCCCAAACGGGATTCCCAACAACAACACCAATCGGCATCCAAATAGATTCCTGGAAGCGATGTTTCCAGGTCTCGGTACAAGCGGTAAGCGGTACTATACATCTATACAGATAAAATTTGATGATTCTGTTTGTAACGTAAAAGAAATAATAATAAATAAATATCCGATGACATTACATACATTGATCCGACTCCGAGGTAAGTAGCTTAAGCACTTGTATTACGGATATCAGAAACAACAGTGGTATTACAAATAAATACTAAAATATTGGATATTAATACCCAGACACAGAACATTCGGTAGTGACCCTGCCCCATGCGTTAAGAGCTTTCGGTTCGATCCCGATCAAGGTCAAACATTCGTGTGATGAATACTTGTGTTTGTTCTGTTTTGGGTGTTAATATTAAATATCTCAGTATATATTTGGAATACCACTGTTGTTCCTGATATACATAACACAAGAGCTGTAGCTACTTAGCTCGGAGTCAGATCAATGTATGTGATGTCGTCGGATATTTATTTATTTAATTAGAGCATCACTCAACATTTTTGCTAATTTCACTCGGACAAAGCCACGGGCTGCAGCTAGTTAAGACATAATCGGCGCGGATGCCAGCGGAGTTGCTCACGCGCACTCGACGACCGCTCGGTCTATTTCGGTAAAAATAAATAAATATGCCGCCCGCACTTGATCCGAGTTAGAGTCGCTGGAAGAGACAAGTGCAGAGTGTAGGTTAAGATACTTTAAGGGCCTCTTGGGCTTGATCATGTTGTTGGTTAGATTCTGTCCTGAAACTAGAGGCCGCAGGTTCGAATTCCGTTAGGGGCAAAGGCTCGTGTGATGTACATGATGATTTGTAAGTACTAAAATGTCATTATCAGTATATAAATAAATTATAAAAAAAAAAAAAAAAATGCACAGGCCCTGTATCGGTTCAGCTTCGATGTTTAGATAAACTGGTGTCTTATGGAAACTACTATTTTTGATAGTGTAAAAGTCGACCTAAAACTATTCGGTGACAGATTTACCTACCTACATTTTCAGGACTTATGAATCTTGAAGTCTATAATATAATTATAATTTAATTAATTTTATATAATTTAATTATTTTAATATATTTTAATTATAATTTAATTATTACATAGTATTATAATTTAATTATGTATTGCGATTATAATGCGACATGCCTATAGACATTGTGTTCGCAACAGTTTCTGTGTTCAACTTCATTTTTGTTTTTTAGTAATTATTATTATCTCAGCATCAAAAATACCTACGTAAGTAAGTATATTCAAATATTTCATTTAATTCCATGACTCAAGTATACAATGTACAAAGTCCTTGTATTGCAACTACGCTCATTAGACTCCTAGTCGCATCCATTAGCTTTACATCCATGTGCTTGTACGACAAGTCGTTCAAATATAGGCGCACTTGATAACAAGGCATTAGACGCGGCCGGAGCGAGCCCAATCGGGACCGCTTCCGGTGACGTACTGATGGGCTATTGGCTATTTACGATCATTTCGAAGATTATTGTAAATGTTAAGCAACGTTAGCGATGGTCGAAATTTGGATGGGTGACCGAAGACAATATCGCGTTGGTCCACTGGTTTTACTTATAACTGCAGTCTGAATTCTTTCTTGCTTTTGCTAACGTTATGTACATTTTTCTAGTCGATTCTTTTAAAGGTTACGAATTTCGGATGGTTTTAATTAACTTGTTTAATTAATTACTTAAGCTGACTAGCTAAATCTTGTAGCATGATCTAAGCTAACTAATATTGCAAAACTCTCGATTGCTTGACTATCAATAGGTACATACCTCGGAAAACAGTCAAAATATCCATTGGAATATCGATAACATCGATTCTGTTGATAGTCCTATCGATCCTATTTATACTCTTCTACACTATATCTGTTCTTAGCTATATCCCTCATTGATGGGAATGGGAAAATGGTGAAAATATATCGTTATATATCGTATCGATACTTATTAAATGTATCGATATATATCGTAATTAAGATATATCGTCATTTTTTGCCCAAGATGCGGTTACCTATAATAAGAACGGTTACCTATAAATCGCTGATATATATCGATTATTTTCTGAAAAAATATCAATGTTTCGATATATCGATTTTTTTACCCAAGCCTACTGAAGCCAGGACAATGCTAGAACGATATTGATGACAACCATTCCTAACTACTAATTCTAAATCAGTCCATCCAATACACGCTTATCAAATATCAGCCCTTAGTACCAATTCTAAATTGGTCCGACCTACAGCACCAATCACTATCAAGATCTTTTACGGCGGCCGTTAAAAAACTAGTGTCCGCACCAGAGTTACTCGCGAGGCTGTAAAGCGCTTTATCCGCTGAATTAAACCGCTGTAAATCCATCGCTGGATGCTTTTAGCTTTATTTAGTGTGCGGAAGCGACCTACATAGCTTGTGCATTCCTGGGAGGAGCTGGATCGGTAGGATTCGGGTGACGTCATTTGTCTTGTTTTGACTCATGTTGGTAATAATCTTCTAATATGTAAAATTCACGTGTCGCAGTGTTTGTTCCCAAACTCCTCCGAAACGGCTGAACCGATTTTGATAAAATTTTGTGTGCTTATCGGGTAGGTCTGAGAATCGGCCATCATCTATTTTTCATACCCCTAAATATTAAGGGTTGTCCACCCCAAAGCTACAACTTGAGAACGGCTATACCGATTTCGCTGATTCTTTTTTAGTTGTGTTTATTATTGTCATGTGAAGGTTCTAATGAAAAAACGAAGTGCGCCGGGTCAGCTAGTAATAATATAATAATAATTTCCAACTACAACACAGACATTCATCTATGTAATTACGAGGTCTAAACACTGTCTTGTGTTACGGGTATCAGACTCAAAAGTGGTATTACAAATATATACCTACTTATATATTAGATATTAACACCCAGACACAGAACAAACACAAGTATTCATCACACGAATGTTTTTCCCGGGTGGGGATCGAAACCGCAACTCTTGGCGAATGGGGCATGGTCACTACCGAATGCGCCATCGAGCCAGTCATGGTAAGAAAGTGTGATGTGATGGTCCTTGTCTAGTATCGTTACTTATGTTATTCGTCTGTCTATTACGCTTAAACTACATTGATGAAAAACAACCAAAAAACATACTTACACCACGGACTAGTAAAAAAAGAAGGACTCCGCGCCACTTACTAGAAATTGAAGCTCCTCAGGTGCTCCATCTTGACACGCAACTTACGTCACACATTGACTTAATGGGTGCTCCAAATGACAGATATCCCAAACCTGGTATCCATAAGTATATCACTTACACATGCATAAACGTGGCTTCACGCGATAGCATGATAGCGTGGAGTCCTTCATTTTTTACTAGTCCGTGACTTACACCATCACGCCCACAATCTCTTAAGGGGAAGGATTGTCTGAGGGGGAATATGCTCCCTAAACCACATTTACCCAAATAAAAACTCGAGCTAGGTTATATGGAAAATTGTGGTAAAGTAATACCTAAGTGGCTAGCTTATCGCCTACATATTGTGCATTAGTCGCCTTTTAAGACACGATGGCAAGAAACACAGTTGGTACATTCTCTTTGAGTACCAGACTAACACGGGACTAACATCTTAAAGATGATTATCTAATACCTTATGGGACTATTGTCACATTCGGATCCTTATTATACCTTATCAAACATGGGAAGGAAACACCTGTTTGTCTGATGTCCTGATTTTACTCGGCCGATTGTGAAGAAATTGAACCATAGGATAAGATAATATAGGACACTTTATAATTCCAGTAAAATGAATGAAGGTCTAGTCTACTCTCTTTTATGACTATCAGCACAGAGTAATAATATACTACGTACAACAGAGGGTCACTGCCCATACTTGAAAAGTAACTTTAGATTATTTTGGTTTGCTTCTGAAGAAAATATTTTATATTCATGTTTTTCACCTAAATTTAATATTTTTTCTAAGAAATGACGTAAAAAAGTTATTTTATGAAAAAATCATTTTTTAAAAGTGAAATAATAACGTTTTTATTCGGTTTTATCTCTCAATCAGTCTAAATGATGCCTGTAGCGACATCTGTCTGTGTCAAGTCTATACGAAATATAAAATGTATGTGACTGACCAGACGTGCTATCAGTGTATGTGTTCAGCTAAGTTACGCATTCCCATACTATAAAATCTAACATACATAACATCACGCCCATAATCCCCGAAGGGGTAGGCAGAGACGAAGGGGCAGCAAGTCCCTTCAACCACATTCAGCCAAAAATAAAGCCGGGCTGGGTTAGATGGAAAATTGTGAAAAAGCAGTGACAAGCGGTAACTTAAAGCCCGATATACCATTCGTCGCCTTTTACGACATGCTAGGCAAGAACCACAGTTGGCATATTATTTTTAAGTCCCAGACCAACATGGGACAGTGGGCTGGGTTGGATGGCAATAAAATCTAACAAAGAATAAAAAATAAACAATTGAACAACATTGCGGGACCTAGATGAAACGATAAATAACTTAGTAAATACTCAATTAGGAGCAAGGTACTGGAGGTAAACACTGAGCGATAATTAAGAGTGAGATGTTTAAGATTTAATAGAACCAAAAAAAAATTGCATAATGTGACTGTGTTTGATTTACATTGACTTCCGTCTAAATAATCGAGTAGACTATATAAAATTACTTTGTTACATATTTGTATTGATCTAATTTGAAAAAATGTAATACTTATGTTTAATATGACTGGCCCGTTGGCCGAGTGGTCAGAGACCCTGGCCACGAAACCAAGGGTCGCGGGTTCGAATCCCGCTAGGGGCAAATATTTCGTGTGATGAACATGGATATTTGTACTCGAGTCATGGATGTTTATAAACGTATTTAAGTATGTCTATCCGTTCACCTAGTATCCATAGCACAAGCTTATAGGCTTAGTTTGGGACTAGGGAATTGGTGTGACAGTCTGAAGAATTTATTTATTTATTTAATGTCTGTCCCATGTTGGTCTGGGACTCAAAAGAATGTGCCAACTGTGTTTCTTGTCTAGCATGCCGTAAAAGGCGACTAATGGTATATGGGGTTTTGGGTATGTGATTGTGTAAGCGACGAGCTAGCCACTTTTTCACAATTTCCCATCTAACCCAGCCCAGTTTTGTTTTTGGCTAAATGTGGTTAAAAGGGCCTGCTGCCCCTTTGACTCTGCCTACCCCTTTGGGGATTATGGGCGTGATGTTATGTATGTATGAATTTATGTTGAAATTATTCAGCTCAGGCATGTCAATTCTAAAATTGACGCAGTATTGCTGACGGCTGCGTATTGATGACGGTTCACCAGTCATTTGATTTTACTTGTTCTACTTTGAAAGCACTGAAATGCAATGTATTCACAGTTTTATATGGTTATTACGAACGCTTGGCGTCTCGTTGTAGCATACCCAATAGAGAAACAAGACAAGTCTTCAAAATTAGAAATAAGAATGTACAAATAATTGCTATTTAAAATGCCATTAGTAGCCATAAATAATGTGTTCTTTTTACGAAATCCAAGTAGGAAGTAGCAAAGGGATGCAATGCAGTGTCAGTTAAAATAAAATTATTAAAAAATAATAACACGATTTAAACTATTATACACATATTGAGAAACCGCGATGGCGTCATCTTGACACTTTACTAGCCATTGTTAGAGCGAAAATCATAAAACAATTCCGCCATGTTTCGCCGAGCGAGTCACAATAAATTGTCACAGAGTGTCACACGACAGGCCATTGTTTACATTTGCATGCCGACTCTTAATCGGTCAAATTATGCAAATATTGTGTCTTTGCTTTAGCAACGTGAAAAAAAAAAACAAACGTCAATTCGTACAGCTCACGCATTTCTAAACCTTATTGTTTATAAACTAAGAATCATATTCTAAAAATTACTTGACTTATTTATCTTGGCAGTAGACAATGACCATGCGATGGCCTTTCCTTACCTCTTAAATCCTGTCGCGTTATATAATTAAAACGTGCCGGTATAAAAATTACAATTATTCATCATTAATCATTAATAACGAATAATTACCTACTAAACTAATAATATTGTTATTATCATTCAGTCTTATTATTAATAGTGAATAAATATTTTATCATTATTATTCTGAACAAAGACATTTTTATTATTCTCGGAGTAAATTGCGTTTAAATATTTGAAGTAATTGTTTTAATTGCATCATATTGCAACATATTCAAGTATCTTCTTCATCAGGACTCGTTTGAAACATGGTTTTGGATTTAGGAAGTCTAGTTATTTTGATTTACCTAACTGTGCAGTTTAATTAACGATGGGGGCATCATCAACTTATCGGTAATATCTATCCATAGAAGATATCGATATAACTTGTTATATTATTATGAAGATACATTTTCTTGTCACAAAACCTTAGACAGATAACAATTAAATTTGTTTTGACTGGAAATCATGGCTGTAATGAAATAAATGTGAGTTATTGTTTTAGTAGATTTCAGCTGTAGTTACAAGTCATTAATCTTATAAACAACAAGCTCGATTTCAAGAAAGCACTCCAACGGTTGTTAGAATTAAAGTATCGACTAACAAAAAATACCTACCATTGAAAGAATAAGAATTCCAGTCCAATGTTTAAAATTGCTTAGACCAATGCTAAGGGCAGGGGAATAATGAATAAATTAAAACTTGAGAGCCAAAATTCTAATAAAACGTTATGAAAATGCTGTAGGCGTTCCACCGTCGTTTGAATTATCATAAAGGTTTTTTTACCAAATACAAAATATACGTTTATTATTAAAATTTACTGTCCACCCATTCGCGAGACACAGATATGACTGACGGTAAACATTAAACATTATTATAACTCTACAATATTATTACTACTTTTTTAATTTAAAATAAGTCGATGTTTAAACTTAGAACGAATTTAGCTGGCGGTTTATTTTCAAATACCTACTATTTCACGAATTTAATTCTCGGACATAGAGTTTAAAATTCGTTAATAGATCTAAAGAAATTAAATAAAAAACTTGTGTGCCTTTTGAAACAGTTTTAAGTCCCCGCCTACAGTCAGACGGGATGCGTCCAAATTATGGGCTTTGCCCAAATGTCACGTTACAAAGTCATTATTAATACTCCATTGACAATCTATTCATTATGTGCAATTAAAGTTCTTTCTTTACAACTGTATTCTACAACAGAGCTTGTTTAATTAACGGTATTGTAATTGAGATAAATTACTTTTTGAATTAACACTATGACATTGATGTGCTGTGTTTGATTTGATGACCGTAGCTATTAAGTGACTAGGAACTAGAATTTTTGGCTCAAGCCTTCCAGATTTTATGATATGTAACTAAGGTCTATTTAGAAGGTGCCAACAGCACGTTTACTGAGGTAATTTATTAAACGAAATGCAAAAGTAACTCATTTTAACCAATTATAATAAAATTTGCCTACTTTCTATCCAGAAAATACTAAAAAACGCGGGACAACGAACAAAGTTCATAACACAGTTATAATAGGCATAAATACTGGAGCAAAAAACTATAATTCTATTTAGTCCGTCAGTTAGATTATACCAAAATACTAAACACATATTTTTCGCTTTATAAAGTTAACAAAAAATACCAAGATAAAGAGCATCAAAGTTTTGGTGCGGGGGCTTGTGACGTCACTTTCAAGTAAAAATTGTACCAAGGTTGCAACTTGAATGCACTGTATCTTCGCCAGTGTTTGTTTGACAATAAATGAAAAAATACTTGTTCAATATTTTTTTTATAATCAAACTGACGGACTACACAGATTTTTTTAGTCGCCTCGCCTATTTGATTCAAATAATAATAAATAAATTCTCCAGACTGACACAACAATTCCCTAGTTCCAAACTAAAATTATGCTTGTGCTATGGATACTAGGTGAACAAATTCAAATTCAAAATATCTTTATTTATATGGGCTTCAAGAAAGCTCTTATAAATAGTCAATATACATAAAAAAACGATAAGAAATAACACTACCACCGGTTTGGAAGGTAGACTCTATTGAGAAGAATACGGACGGAACGAACAAACAGACGGACGGAACGGATATACATACTTAAATACGTTTATAAACATCCGTGACTCGAGTACAAATGTCCTTGTTAATCACACGAAATATTTGCCCCTAGCGGGATTCGAACCTGCGACCTTTGGTTTCGTGGCCAAGGGTCTCTGACCACTCGACTAACGGGCCAGTAAAAGTAAAATAGGAAATTGGAAAGGTCACAATACCACAGTACGGTAGCTCCTATTTTAAGTACACTTCGTATACTTATAAGATATATGACATCTTGTTAGATTCCCCGCAGGTAAAGTCGTGGGCAACAACTGGTCTCCATTTCAATTTTAAACTGAGTGTATGTAGGTACTTAATTACGGTCGGTCGCATGCTAAAACAAGTGTAATGCAACAAGTATGGTATCTAGACCCCAATTTCAGACTGACTAATTACAGCTGGTCGCATGCTAACAATTGCGTACAACAATCAGCTATCTATTTTAAGTGCGGCAACATTGTCACATTCCGGCGACAGGCGGTGCGCGTGCGCATAGGGTAAACACCAATCGCAGGACGTTCGGGTTTCAAAAACACGGCCGGCCGACGTGACGCAGTATCCGGTGACGAATCCGGATTTAGAGCCGAATCCGTATTTTGAGTGGGGCAACATTGTTTTAGCAAATTAGTCATATGGCGTGACTAGAATATTGTTTAGATCAATTAACTGAACTACAACAGAAAAATCAATGTTAATGTTTTAAGTTACACAGAAATAGATGGCGCTAGTAGTGTTATGTGCATAATTAATACTGCATTTTACTATCATTTTAAACACTATAATTCCAGGCGTTTATTTCGTATAAGTAGATGAACACCCTCTAGCCTCTTTAAGCCAAAATAATACGACAAATGTATGTAATTATTGAAAGAGAAATTAAGTATGTTAAATTTTGTACAGTCTTAGTATTATTGTACAGATATTGTAGTACCTTAAAAACATCCAAATTATATAAACATACACTGCCATTTGTAATTTTATTAAGATTCATATGAGCATGTCACATGTCACACTAGTTGTCTTTTAGTAAAATTTGTAGCTTTGCTTTAAAATCTACTCTCATTGCAATTTCTTGAGAATTGGTAATGTACATCAATATTTTACAATAGGGATGACGACTGCATTATAAAGCTAGAATTCTTTTTAGTCCGTCAGTTAGATTATAATACAAAAATACTAGACTCATATTTTTCGCTTTACCAAATTAACAAAAAAATTACAACGATAAAGAGCATCAAAGTTTTGGAGTGGGCGACTTGCGACGTCACTATTTAGTGAAAATTGTTCGAAAGCGTGACGTCATGCGCAACGTAAATGCATTGTATCTTCTTTAATGTTTGTTTAACAAATAAAAAAAAAAAATACGAGTGCAATATTTTTTTATAATCTAACTGACGGACTAAACATAATGTGTTAGTCATCTAGCCTATAAGTTCAATCGAACCACGAACTCCTTCAACTTTTAACATTTCTCACGTCAATTACAAACAGAGCGACTGAGCCCAAATCATTAAAAAAAGGACTATTAATCAAAACCACCGAAACAAAAGTCTGTCGTATCAAGAGTCCAATCTTGGTGTTCATTAAAATGTCCATAAAGGTCAGAAAAAAGTTAATAATTGCCACGATTCCGAAATAGACCGAGAATGGTCTGGCGAAGCCAGAGGCGGGACAATGCTTATGAGGTTTGGTCACTGCGCTTTTTTATTTGCCGTCTGGAGGGCAGATTAAATTGACTTTGGGCTGGGCCGTAATTGAAAAGTGACAGTCGCCTCGAATAAATTTGGGAGTGCTACGGCCGGGGAAATTAAGTGTCGTCCGGATGATTCGTGTATTATCGGATTGGGAATCTTCCAATGAGGAAATGGTAATCTAACGAGACGAAACGTACGTACATTGATAAAATAAATAATATTCTAGCATTATGTCCTGTTTGACAGGGTCCTCTTAGACCATGGTCCAGGATTTAGCGAGTCTGGTAATTACAAGCGACTGCCGATCTGATCTTTGTAATCCTTTTTTTAACGAGGAGAATGCTCTTACGCACATAGATTTGAAAAATCCAGAGGTTCGGACTCGGGTTTGAACCTGGTTCCCTTGGTTATGAGGCACGTGTCCTTACCATTGAGCTACCACGTATTTATGATACTATGCACATATTAATGATAAAAAATATAATATAATATATTAATTAATAGTATATACCTATTACTATATTTTTTTTATTACAACGCTAGGAGGATGATTAATGTTTTGTGGAACATAACCAAAATGCATAAATAAGGAAACAATTTTATTCTATTATTGTTTTTAAATAAATTAATAGACGATTCTTAACAATAACAACCGTCAATTACCTACCACTAGAAAATAAAGCGTCATAACAAAAGTGTTAACCGGCACAAAATCGTTACACATTATGAATTAATAAATTAATTAACACATTAAAGGCCATGAAAACGGCGGCACTCATTATAATAATTGCTGCTTATTGGTAAACATTAACTCATGATTTGCATACAATCCTTCGGAGTGCATTCCCATTGCAAAGTACACTTTATTAACTAACTGACAAGGCTTCATTTTGTTGCAGCAGGATATTATGCAAATATGAAATGTGTAATGGTAATGACCATGAAATCGATTGGTATTGTGTCAGCGCAGTCATTAATCAAATAGGTCTTGCAGTAAATGTTAGTGTTTTAAAATATTTGCTTAGGATTACAAACGTAAGGAGCCTTGGTCATTATAAGAACGAAGATGCGCTTGCGACGACTCTTTATGAATAATGAAGATACGTGCAAGGATCATTCACACATAAATGGTACTTTCAATACTGTCAATGTGCTATGTTAAGTTTGATGATTAAATAATTTTCTCAAAATTCATGGAGACAAGGTACTCTTTTTTTCCTTTAGAAATCCATCATGGTTCTCACACGGCTCGGGGGAACTGCGGTAGTATGTCAAACTCTTACTGATTAAAACACTCATGGTGTTCCGCCACATCGCTTCTAGAGAGGAGCCCTGGGAACGCTATGTCTGCCAACGAATCCCTCCCACCTGCGGTCGCTCATGCAAGCACGAGTATAAGATTGCTCCATCGAGCTATACTTCGACTAGACGCCCCGGAACACAAGGAGCGCCTACGTCTGGTTAGGATGCTGGTGATGGACACCCCGATCCATCACTGGCTAGCGGAGGCTAAGACGGCATGCGTGCCGTTAAGTACGCACGACGGCGACCGGGCCTACTGCGGAGCATGGACTGGGAGGTCGGGTCTCGTTCCCACTCCTTTTCTGCCGTCTCCTGGAGACAATAAAAAAACAAGGAACTTGAGCGTAAAGCAATGGCAGAAGTGATTCTTCACAAACGTGCGACGTCACAATCCATTCAGCCAATCACAACCGTTTACGGTCACGTGGCTCCTACTTAAAATAAATAAATTTTATTTTGGCTTTTTTGGTGAAAATATACAATATTTTTTATATTTATTAATGGAAATTGCTTTTAAAATTCGGATGGCAAACATTTTTTAATTATTTTTCATACTGTCAAATAGTCTATTGAATCCTTAATTTCGATTGTATTCCACCAAATAATCCGTTAGTCCGAGTTAGTTATAGTTGGTACATTATTTTTGAGTCCCAGACCAACATAATCAAATTGATGTCTACATTCATTGCTTTATCCCACTACATCTACGTAAAGATGCTAAGGTCTTATGCGCTGTAAAACAATAAAGGCGACGGCTCAATTAGAGCGTGGCTGCGCTTGCAGATAAACGCAGATTTGCATATAATGAAGACAGATGTCGCTTGCGGTCGGTGCGAAGATGGTCAATGGTAAATTATGATGGTTAACTGGTGATGGGACTAATGGCAATGCAGTTTTATTAACTTTAAGGATTCTATATTTAGTGTAAAGTTGGAAATAATGTTATGAGTCAGAAATAAAAAATGGTATTTGGTGAATGATTTTAAGAGAATTGATTTATAGATAGAACTAAAACACTATGTAGTATGTTAACTTGTATTATTACAACTGCTTTGTTATTTTCGTAATAGGTAATTAGTTTTTTTTAATATAATATCTAATAATAATAAAATCTTGTTGCTGTATTGTAAATTCCCTTACTTGACATCCTTCCATCCTTCCATTCCATATAGGTACCTAGGTATATATTTTCTTCTCATACATGGATAGCTATATTTAACTAGCGGTTGGAGGAAGTAGTTGCTCCTCGGACTTTGCCCACCTCTTTGAGGACTAGAGATAGTGTATCTATGTATGAGTGTATCTATGTATGAATGTATATATGTACGTCGACAGCGAACGCAACGGCAATCACAATGAAGACAGATTGCGCCACTCGTTGCGCCGGCGCAGCCCGTCGTGCGAGCAGATGCGTATCGCTGTGTCGCCAAGTCGCACGGCACGCACGTCCCACCATTGTTGCGCAGTGGAGGCTGGAAGACAGCGGAGGCGGTAACTGGAACCAAGAAATGTCTTTAAGACTTAGACTAAGAGTAAGTTGTCAGAATATGAGTTCATACATCAAGAAAGGATCTCTCAAGAAAAGTGCCCTTATGAGGTCGAGCTTCTCTCTTTATATAAATAAAAATCTAGCACTTCATTAAGATATATTTTTTAAATGTCATATTTTTGGATAATCAAATAAATAAAAAAAAACCTAAGCGGCGCCCAAGTAAAGACTTAACAGATTCTATCATCCTAAGAAACAGAACACATATCTATTTAAAAAAACGGGAGTGTTATTTTTTACCCGACTGACGAAAAAAGGTGGGTAATGTTTTTATTATTTTGGTAGCACACAACATAAAAGATATCTAACTTGTATTTTTTATAGCAGAAAGGAATTATTTTGTAAACACCAAACCTGGGGTAAAAAAGGATAGGAATGTCTAGTCCCTTTTATTTATTTATTTTACACGGGGAATGCATTTGCACACCTTCACGCCATCCGGGGGAACGACGTGGTGTGTGGGACTCACCCGCCCTGTACAGGGACGGGAATACCCACTAAACCCCGCGGCGCTCCTCATCGTTTGAGTGGTGGGAACCGTGGGAATTGTTATATGTCCATAGCCCCACCAGCAATGCCTAGGCCCTGATGCCCCTGGGTAGTCTGGATGTCTGTTTTATAAGGATAATCTGGGTGTCTGTTCACAATCCCCATAGCCTAGCTCTCCATCTTACCACATCTACTCACCTTCCCACATCCACGCAAACGTCGAATCAGAGACAAGCAACAAATTAAGAGATCAAGTTCCCGCGTTTTGCATACAAATTGTTATATGAGATCGTCCATTGTCTCCTCTTTATCTTACAATCGTTTCCGTGTTCATTTGGGCCATATTTATGTTATTGCTGGACCAGTAATTATGCTGCTTGTTATCTTAATTTAACGGTGTCTTGAGTCAACAGAATGTCGGGGAACAGGGGCAGCGCTGTTTACGTGCTTTGCCCTTGTAAGTGCCATGGCTTGGCGATGTAACGCGATGTAGAACATGCTACGTCTACTAGTTTTTTCAAACTGGTTGTCAACGAATGTGGTTTTAACTTGATGGTCGGTTTGGAAAAGGAGCTGGGGCTCGTAGCCTGGGCTTCTTCTTATGAAATGGCCTCAATTCTTGAGTATTTGGCGTCTTCCTCTAGCTATTTTGTGTAGAGTAGCAACAAGATGTATTTCAATAAGAATCATGCTTCAAACTGTAGAATTAGTTTCTACAGAATTTAATAATGCTGTTAGATATTACATATTTAGTAAATTAATTTTTCAATGCTTCGATGCTGAGCCGTTGCCGTTGGGGTTAAATACATTTTGGGAAACGTCTAATTATGCCAACGTTGGTAACTATAGGGTTGTCATCTGACAACATTCACTGTAGCTATATCTAATCTGTTTGGTAAATTTTTTTTCTAGTTAGAATAGATTTCATTTGGTGTTCATACTATACGAAATATCGTATCGTAATATCGTATTATATCGTATATCAATCGTATTTATAATATCAACTTTACCGTTGATATACGATATTATAAATTAAAAAAAAAATTACTAGTATCCTTATGATGTTTCCCTTCACCAATAAGTGGTAGATTAAAAAAAAATAGGAATGTGTCTCTATTTTAATCGACAAGTAAGGTTATGTGTCTCCCCAAAGAAGTAGTTAAAGTCCAAGGAACACTAAACTCTTTCAACCACCAAAAAGAACACATTGAGCTAGGTTAGCTAAAATCTATTCAAGTCGCCTAAAATACCAATCCTTCATAATTCACTTTACAAAGCCTGCATTTAAACCCACCTAACGGTTGGACAGGAGACAGGACTAAATTAGTCCCAATCAGAGCTGTCCCGTCGTAGCCACGTGACGTGACGTATGGCTCCAAATTGTACGGGCGGCGCCTGACTCCCACCCTAAGACAATCAACGCGTCTGTTCTGTGGACAAGCTGTAATTCTATGTCCAAGTTTAATAGCGGATTTTATAGCACCTTCGTCATAGAATAACCATATACAGAGAGACACTATCAGAATTTATTTTCATTCAAGTTATTAACAACACTATACATATCATCACGCCCATAATCCCCGAAGAGGTAGGCAGAGTCAAAGGGCCAGCAAGCCCCTTTAATCACATTCAAACAAAAATAAAACTGAGCTGGGTCAGATGAAAAATTGTGGAAAAGTAGTGACAAGAGGCTTGGTACACAATCACATACCCAAAACCCCATATACCATTAGTTGCCTTTTACGACATGCTAGGAAAGAAACACAGTTGGCAAATTCTTTTTTTAAGTCACAGACTAACATCGGACAAATCTATATGTAAAAAATTCATTATTATGAATACTGTTTTTTTAACATGATTGCTCTACTACTGGAAACTGCTGTAGATAATAAAAATTATTTTTTTGTATTTTTTTAATTTTACTGAAATATATCTGGAAAACGATTTCTGCTGACGAAACAAAATGAACAGTTCACCTTCTGTGTAAAGTCGTTTTGTGACACCCGAGCGAGAGGCACACAATCCGCCTAATACTGCTGTCTCCCTCCCGTTGATTAGTTCCCTGGAATGCACGTGAAAAGACTTGGAACCATCAGAAGCCTATAATTATCTAAAGCGAGACCGTTTTCGGGAAGAAACGATGATTTAGTTAAACGTTTTTTAAGGCCTTGTTTTGATTTGTAGCCCAAACATTAGCGGGACTGATGGCCGGCCCGTTGGGAGAACATCTGCTGTGGACGTGGCCGATTCGTAATTTGGAACATTAAAAAGAAGTTGTGACCTTGAAATGGTCCTTTTTTGTTAGATAGCTCTTAATCTTACGTAGTGGTAACGAAACATTTTCTATTTGCCATTATGAAAAATATCTACTGAAGAATTGATTAAACTTTACCTCTGAGATGGAAAGGTGAGTTTTTATTCTGGAGTCCCACTTGAATTTTCAATAACCTAGAATAGCAAAAAAAAATTCCTATAACCTTATAAACCCTATGTGACATGTGAAAATAGTTTGATTGCATCGATATAAAAAAATATTTTTACATTTGATTGTATCCAAATTTGTATATTATTTTTATTACAACACTATTTGCGAGTTAGAACTAGATTTTTTTTGCACGAAACAAAACCAAAATTCCTAGAATTGACATTAAACAAATTTTATTAAATTCATAACTATTGTTCATACTAAAGTATGTAGGCGTGGATATCATCTTGTATTGATTAGAGTTTTTACCTAAGTATACTTTATAAAAATTAAACTGTTGATTTATTCAGCCGAGATACCTACTTTAGCATATCCAACGAAAGTTTTCGCAGAGTTTTTTGAAATAAATATCAGACAACATCACATACATTGATCTGATTCCGTGGTAAGTAGCCTAAGCACTTGTGTTACGGATATCAGAATCAACGATGGTAGGTATTACAAATATATACGTAAATATTAAATATTAACACTCAGACACAGAACAAACACAAGTATTCATCTTACGAATGTTTATCCTGGGTGGGGATCGAACCCACAACTCTTGACGCATGCGGCAGGGTCACTATCGAATGCGCCAGTCAAGTTCAAGTTGAAGTTCATCGAAGCTTCCCATTCGTGTTGTCTGTGTGTCCCAACTTTGGACGTTAAGCTAAAATTGCCGGTTCTCTTGTCATGTTACAATGGGGACTAATTAAGAGCCCTCAGAGTTAATTAGATTCGGGTTTTGGTAATCCAATGGGAGTTAAATTTTTGCTTTGTCTCAGCTTGAATGGATCGCCGGGAGTAATTTGTTTGATGTATAGAGGAGCTGTGTGTAAGGAGTAATTAAATTTAGAAATCGAAATTGTAAATATTGTTTTAATATAGAGAAGAACGAAGGGAAGTAGCTTGAAAAATTCACATGGATGGCAAATTGTCAAGCGATGCTACAGGCTGCCGAAATTTTGATGGGTGGTCAAGAATATATCATTAAAGTCTTTAGCCCTTTATATTTCAGGACATAATTTCTTAGTTGTTACCCATCGTGAGAAGGCCTGCATATTCCAACAACTATGTAACTATGATTTAAATTGTTCGCTTCCCCTTTCAAAGGTCCGGTCGGCTGTTGCTTCAATGTAATGACCGGACTCACTAAATCCAGGATCATGGTCTAAGCGGACGATGACGATGATGATGACTTACTTAGTTGCTCAGGCCCCAATGATGGAAGTTATACCTAATCGGCTTTTCTTTTTATTGTCTATGTTTGCCCGTTGGTCAAGTTATCAGAAACCCTGGTCACGAAACCAATGGTCGCACGTTCGAATCCCGCTAGGGGCAAATGTTTCGTGTAATGAACATGGACATTTGTACTCGAATCATGGATGTTTACAAACGTATTTATGTATGTCTATCTGTTCACCTAGTATCCATAGGTCAAGCTTTAATCTTAGTTTGGAACTAGGGAATTGGTGTGCCAGTCTGGAAAAATCATTTATAATCAAATATTTAGCACATTTTTTATCAAAATTTCAAACGTTTACGTCCACAGTTGAATGTGTAAATAGAGCTTGTATCTTGATAAAGAAAAATTCCATCTGACCTTTCAAAAGTTAACGTTATTTAAACGAATGCATAATTATAACTAAGTGTTGTTCGTTCGTAGCGAATCTATAAATGTATGGATCAAACACAAACTACTCTAAACGACTCTATTTGTTCGTTTTAATTGGAAAACGGTATCAGCTCGGCGAGGTGTGAAGGTGGCTTGACAGGAGACAGCTTTAATAACTATTTTGGACCTTAGCACTTTGTATTAGGAGCTTTCAAAAGTTTAGTCAACCAAAGTAAAGGTTGTATCACACTGAGGCGATGTATAGATACGCAAATGGGAATTTAATAGACTACATCACATACTTACATTGATCTGACTCCGTGGTTAGTAGCTTAAGCACTTGTGTTACGGATATCAGAATCAACAATGGTATCACAAATATATACTTTAATATTCAATATCAACACCCAGACACAGACCAAACATAAGTAAGTTCATCAAACGAATGTTTGTCCTGGGTGGGGATCGAATCTACAACTCTTGGCTTTATCAAAAGGCCGAGTCGAAGAATCCGTAGGCCCCCGTACTTTAACCAAAAATTTAATATATTTTTTAAATAAATAAATACCAGACTACATCACATAACCTGATCTGATTTCAAGGCAAGCTTAAACACTTTTATTATGCATATAAGTATCAACAGTAGTAGCACAAAATGTATACTTAAATACATACATAACATCACGCCCGTTATCCCCGAAGGGGCAACCAGAGCGAAAGCGCCTTTAACCACATTCAGACAAAAATAAAACTGGACTAGGTTAGATGAAAAATTGTGAAAATGTAGTGACATGTGACTAGCTCGCCGCCTACGTAATCACATACCAAAACCCGATTAAAGTTTTAGACGCTTTTACGATATGCTAGGCTAGGAACACGATTGGCACATTTTTTTAAAGTCCCAGGCCAAAATGAGACGAATTCTGAAGTACTTTAACTCAGTATCCCAGTGAGAACCCCACTACGTCTTTATCAACAGCGTGACAAGATTGATAGATGTCATCGTGTCACGCGGCCCGCAACGCTAAGTGCCTCGGATGGAGACCAGAATGCTAATCAGCTGATACCGCACCAATTTACACATGTTTATGAAATTAGTTGACCGTAAATAACTAGGCGAATAACGCACCGGCAGAGTGATGTGCTGGGTTGTGGTTATCAATTTGACGATGACATTAGGGTTGGCGGAATTTAATCGATTAACTGATTTTCGGAATCGGTGAATCGGTTTCTGGCTTTGTATTTTTTTTTATTTAAAGATATTTCTGCGCAAGCTGATTACCTATTGAGTTTAATCTGTGTATTGAATGTGTGAACACAGATAATTATGTGAATTAAACATATGTTCTTCCATTCACTATTTAACCATTCATCTGTGTATAGGTGTAATGAGACTGTAACATATGTGACAGCTGTGTTTACTTAAGATATTTTATTTTATTTTATTAGAATTTCCTGTTAGATACTGAAATAAAATAAAATCAATAGCAAATCCATACCATAATTATTGATATGTATAATAGTTACTCATATGCAATTACTGGTCGATAGAGGATATTTAAGACAGGAAAAGGTTTGAAATCCTAAGATATTAATATTTACATTGCTTACATGACTATTAACCTACTAGCTAACATGAGCTAATTGGAATAATGATAAGTTATTTAAGTCACTACACACCATTATAATATGTAAATAACTACATAATATTATACAAAGTCCTCCGCCGCGCCTGTCTGTCTGTCTGTTTGCGATAAACTTAAAAACTACTGCATGGATTTTCATGCGGTTTCCACTAATAGATAGAGTGATTTTTGAGGAACGTTTTGGTATATAATTTGTTAAGCTTTTGTGTACATTGGCTAACTTCCACGAGGACGGAGCCGGGGGCAAAAGCACAATTCGCTATAAACCATAATTCACAATTCCCAACTATCGATATCTACTAGTCCCTACTCTTCCCAACACTTCGATGTCACCATCTCAATTACCACGACACTTTCGCCACAATTAGTGTGACATTGAGTTACTTGCAACAGATAGGTCTCATTTGACGGAGGCGCGCAGGCCCCCATAAAGTTGATAATATCGACGCCGGCCGACACGCGAGCTGCCGATAGTCGATAAAGCGACGTGAGTTATATCGACAACCTGTCCGCGTAACATCCTTATTTGCATTTAATTACTTGCTTTGGATATAACTAAGTCGGGTGTGAGGGGAATAATTATGTAATGAAGAGGTACTTTGTAGACCTAAGTTTGGTTTTCTTTTGCATTTGAAATATTTCATTCCACATTTGACTGTCCGGTTCAGTTAGCACAATAGGGATGATGACTGCATTTGAAAACTATATTCTATTTAGTTCGTCAGTTATACTATACAAAGACACATATTTTTCGCTTTAGCAAATTAACAAAAAATCACAAAGATAAAGAGCATCAAAGTTTTGAAGTGGGCGCTTGCGACATCACTATTTTGTAAAAAAATTACGAAGGCGTGTCGTCACGCTCAACTTGAATGCATTGTATCTTCGTCAATGTTTGTTTGACCAATAAATAAAAAAATACGTGTTCAATATTTTTTTATAATCTAACTGACGGACTAAACAGATTTTTTTTTGGATCTACCCTATTGCTAATATTTCTTATTCTTCTTATCCTTATACCCCGTTTGTAGTAGTTTGATGAAACCATGAACCTGGAAGTCTGGTTTGAAAAACATAGAAGCGACTCCCGATCTGACCTTTGTAACCCTTAGACAGGAGAACCAGACCATTTGGGTCATACGTATACATCTATAGTTTTTTTTGTGTAGGTCTCATCACGATATTTTCCATTACTTCCGAGCCGAGCAGTATAAATACGTACATACATATATTTGAAAAATCTAAAGGTGCTAAGTTTTGAACCCGCTCACCTCGGCTATGAGGCACATGTCCTTACCATTAAGCTTACCAACAGAGAACAAACTGACCTTTAAATCAGAGGACGCTTCCTCCCGTAGGTGATATGGCCCTCTAGATTTGGACACCCCGCAGATGCGAAGCAGGTGCTTGCCAATTCATGATGGATCCTTTCCTCCGATGTTATTAATATTTTACAGCTTTCGCTTTGCGATAATTAGGTGGCATCTGCCTGAATGGACAAACGAGCTCAAACGTGCGTGGTGATTACAAGGATTTGAATTTTTTTTTCTTTTGTTTTTTGTGTTCTTTTTATTTAGTCAGTCATTTGTTTTAGTTTGTTGCTTAAACGTTATTGATTTTGCGCTCAAATTGTAATAAATATCTCTGCCTTCCCCTTTATGAAAATGATGTGAAGCTATGTAGTTTGGTTTTATTTTGTAATAAAACTCAGTAATAACGGGTCTCTTCAAATATAGGTGTCATTATAGCTAATGATTTTTTTACTTTGCATATTGCGTTTAGTTAAGACATTCTATCCTTTTTAACAAACAAAACGCAACAGCTGAGAGTCGCTACTTTGGGCTAGGTTTTCTGAGATTCTCTGAGGTATCTTTAGGTTTCTATGTACTTACGTATTTGTTAGTTGAATGTAACTTAGACAAAACCTGGCTAGATAACTGTGAATTTGTAGCAGTAATATAATTTACCTAGTTTCTTTAATTTAAGATTACAAATGTATACCATGTATAGGACTATAATAATTGCCGAAGCAGATTAGAAATTGCTTAAGCTTTTAATATAAAAAATAACATGCATTTAGTAATTTCGGCACATTTAACCTCCCAATTAGAAATGCTACTTGCCTTTCACGATCGATTAACGTTCATTAGTGACTAAAAGCTGAATATGAATAACAAAGGATTGATCACGCATCGGCGTGAACCGCCTCACCTGCCCGGAGCATCTGCGGTCATTGCATTGTCCAAATCGAATCTGAAAGGGTAAAAAGTGAGACTAAAAAACGGGAAGCAAAGCCATACCAGTGTTGGGGGTAAGTATTATCGATAAAATTGGAAATATGGAGTGATATAACGATAACTTAGATCCATCGATACCGTTTCTTTTTTTTTTTGCTTCGAAAAGCAATTGATGAATTGACGTGAAACTGTTTACTAATACATTGAGCGAAACGAGAAATTCCTAGTGATTTAGTCTGGGAAATCGTGGCTACATGAATTGTAGAAAATATTCTTCTTAAAATACACCTTATACACCGAAATTTCCAAGCTGACTCCTTGCAAAACTTTCTCGTTATCGATGGATCTGAAAGAAAACAAGGACAAAATGATTAAATCCTTTTTTGCATTCTTCTTTGATTTTTTTTAAATGGAACCATCGACATCGCGCCTTCCCGCGCCTAAGGCAGATGCGCCGACGCATTGTTCCCGCGCGGTAACGCACGCGCAACGACCGGCGACTATTAGCAGATAGCATCGCTTCATTGTTCTTATGATTCACCCTTTGTGTGAGTTTTTAGCTACATCTGTAGATATGACCAAATCTTTTCCTCGTTGAGGTAAACCTACCACGACACGACTATGCAAGGAGAGTATATTTAATAATGGTGATTAAGCTAAAGGAACCTTCTTTGCGTGACAGTCGTAGTCAAGCTGTCTCTTTTTCGTAGTGTTATGTCCCGTTTTCTGTTGGGGTTAACTTTGAACTTGAATTCATATTGAATCTAGTTTCCCACTGGACTTTTTAACCCCTAACAACTAACATCCAGTAAGTTTATGCTCTTTCAAGATGTCGCCTTACCGTCAAGCTACTGGATAAATGTGTACCTACTGGGATTTTATTTTTAACTTTAGTAATCTACATTTCAAAGTTTAATGAAATAAGCTGACCTCCGTAGTTAGCTTTTTAGGGTTGGACCCTATTACTAACACTCCTCTGTCTGTCTATCACCAGGCTGTATCTCATGAAGCATGATAGTTAGACAGTTGTCACAGATGATGTATTTCGGTTGCCGCTATAACAACAAATACTAGAAAACAGAATAAAATAGATATTTAAGGAGGCTCCCATACAACAAACGTTTTTTTGCCGTTTTTATATATAATAATAGTACGGAACCCGAGTGCACGATTCCGACACGGACTTGCCCGGTTTTTAGATCAACAAAAGTATTAAAAAGTCTTACTAGTGTGGATTGACAGAGGGGCTATTCCACGCAAACTACTGAAAATTTATTTACACTCAAAATAATATTTATTTAAGAATATTCGACGCATACAGACTGTATTTGGAACGCGAGAAACCACGTTATAAGTAGGAATAATTTAATGTTTGCGTCACAAAGAAAGATCTTCAACTTTGTTCGACCAAGTGACTTATGTGTCAGTTGAGGTCCAAATAAAAACTGAGCTAAACTAGCTACCAGGCGGCAGGGCCGGACTGCAATCAGTCTCGGCGCCCGTAAATGTCAAACTAGTTTTAAAAACTCAGTTTTACTGTCGGGTAACCGCGCTGGCTGCCACCCTGGACAATAAATTCACACATAGTGCTCCGGGGGCAGAGTTGGTCAGGGCCGGATTGCACTATAGGCGACGGCATAGAGCATTGTATTCTAGGAAGCGATAACGCGCCGCGCCTTCACTCCTGTCTATTTATCGTCAATCTTTCGAGTATTTTGTAATCAAATTATTCATCATCTATGGAGAATTATCATTTAGAATTTTATGTACATTATATTAGAATTTTATCTTTTGAAGAAGAATGACTTCTCGCGATATAGCTCGTAAGTCCCAATATTGGACTATGACATACTACTGGCAATCATGGTCAATTCTAAATCTGCTTTTCAATTAAGAGTATTTTATAATTACAAGGTATGAATTAGATTCACTCTAATTTATAAATGTATTAAATGGGGCGATTCCTTAAAAAAAAGCAATAAATGGCGCGCCGTTAAAAACGTTCACCAGTTATAACAACGAAGCTCTTCGCTAAGAATACCTCTGGAATGTTTGGTCTAAGGCGTTACTATAACTTTTCGCCTAGAATGTTATATTAGTTTACGGCCCAACCGGAGTTTTTATCCTGAATGCGGACCAGTGCTCGAGTTATCTAGCTTGCGCGTTAATGAGTTTTGGTTAAATTTTACTACTTTTATTTATCATTGTGACACCTTGGCGCCTGTCCGGTGCCATCTTCGACGCTTTATTATTGATTAAATTAAACGTATGTTTAATGGGCGAACGTGTTCTGAATATTGGCATATTTTTATGCGTCTAATTTATTATAAACGCTTTTTAAGTTTTATGACTTCTGATGATTCTAAAATATTTCTCATTATTTTTAGCACAAAATCGATTTGCTGTTATTTTTTTGTTTCTTTCATTATTTCTATTAAACTGGACTAAACGTTTGAATATTGAATAGAATGTAATTGTTTTGTGTCATTATGCGTACTTAATATTAAATGTCATAACTATTAAATATTGTCAATATTACATGTTTTTCTAAGAAGTTTGAATTATAAATACTGAAAAAAAAAAACAATAACTGTATTAGAGCCCTTTTGGCACATTATTTAAGTAAACCATGTCTGTAAGGGACAGACTTTCGATTCTAACCTATGCTTAATATTAAGATCGCTAATTACTACCTTTGTTTATTCTCTTTAAATACCTATAACTATAATTTATATTTCATACAGTAATTTGTCAAGAAATCTTTTTTATAAACCAGGTTTCCCCCTGTTTTCTCAATCTACTGTCTGAGTTATTATTTAAGGCTTTTGTAAATTTATTTCAACGAACACAAGATTTGAAAATCCTTCCCTCAGCTGAATGCATCTTTCAAATCCGCCAGAAGTGGATGGGTGACCAGACAGGCCTTAGACTTGACTTTCCAATCGAATCAGTCATAACGCTCATTCTCTTACGATTAAACCTCCGATATCGGCCATCCCACTTCACCATCCATCACCGGTGATACATAATAAAAACTCCTCGAAACAATTACGAAGTAACAATGAGCAAGACAAAGACGGCACCCGCCAGTATAAACGCCGGCCCATTTACAAGGGTGTAAGATATGACGTGATATAGATCACTCACGCGGTAATAAATAAATAAATAACATAAGAAAAATTACACCGTAAAGCGAATGTAACCGGAGGCGCTGTGGGGCTAGAGTTGTGTGGACATGCCGGGCTATTGGTGGGGTGACTGGTAGCCCTAATACATTTGGAAAATAAGAGTGGTTTCGAGTCTAATATATGGGGTTAGTGAATAAGATTTATTGGAAAGTAGTAGTTATTAAGGCCTTAAGATAAACAAATCTCCTGAAATCTGATATTGGTAAGAAAAGAAAAATCATGTAAACCATAGACTACAACTAACTAGACCATCTAAATTAAAGCACAAAGCTGTGTACTAAGAAACAGTAGAGGAAAGGAGTATTTATGTAATCATGTTATATAATAGTGAAGCAACCTTCATTGTAGCAATCAAACTATCCCAGCCAAATAAAAATACTAGTAAGATGAACCAAAACAATGAATATTTGTCGTATCCACAAGTTCCTTTCACCTAGCGCCGGGCGCAAGGGAGCGACAGGGACGGATGATTTAGAAACCCCTCGGGACGCCGCGATGCGACCCGGTATTAATATTGTGACTTGAACCCGGTATATGCAACATTCGCAGATTATTCTAACACTATTATTTGTCAATTTTGCCAAATAAAAAAAAAATGTCTTATGATACCTTGTATAAATATGAGTGTCTACTTAGTTAATATCATTAAGAGTTTGCGTAGGCTTTTAAACATTCATTCAAAAAGTAATCCTCGTTTATGGGTATTGAAAATATTTAGAATGATTGATTACTATATAGTAAAGCTATACCCAAAGTGTGTTCCGTGGAGCCCTGGGGCTTCGCAAAGCTTTTCTGGGGGGACCAGGAAAATATGTTTAAGTATAAGTATAAGGCTCCAGGAGAATGATCCGTCAAAAGTTTAATATTATGTAACTACGACGCCGCGGATTCGATTCCCCCACGCCCCCACGCCCCCACTATCGCCCGCACTCTAAATTACAAATAAATCGGTATTTAATTATTCTAGGGTTCCGTATAATACTTCGCTTCCCAAATGGGTTCCGTAACAAAAAAGTTCGAGAACCGCTGCAGTATAGTAAATATTTCACTATTGAGCAAATGAAAAAGAACATAAGTAAATACATTTATTATTTCACTATCCTTTAAAAAGCATAACATACGTAGTTGTGTGCTCTTCCAGCTACGACACACTATACACTATACAATAAAAAATATATAAATAGATACCTGCATTAAAAGCCTATTACATTTTGCATTAGATACCTATGTATTTAAAACTGCAATGTTTGAGGAATGTTGTGCACACCTGGCAGACCTATTAAAAATAAATAGAAGCTTATTTTTACCGGTAAATATGTATATTTCTATTGGTTTTCCTTATTAATAAAAAAGATATACGCGTCGAATTGATAACCTCTTGTTTTTCGTCGTTTTCAAATAAATAAATGCAAGGGCAAATTGCAAATAAATCGTCTGTTGTATCACGTATTTATTATTTCTGCCTACAAAGCGCTGATTTATCTCCCTTTTCAGCATAAACTACACCCGTTTTGATCACTCCTTTCCCACTGCGCTTCGGTATCTGTCGCCTTGCACCTCCAGCTAAATTGGTACCAAAATTTCAAATTCAAATTTGGGTTCCCATGTGTGCCCCGCGGCGAGGCTCCTTTTAACATACTAATTGATCCTTTGGTGATCCGGCCCAGTTGGGCCTTTGAAGCTGATTGGTCTCGCGAGTGGTAAGTGGTTTACTGCATTGGGTTAGGTCGTGGATTGACGTTTCGCGTGGTTTAGGAAGATTATAGTGTTGAGGACTTCGTTGTGAAATGTGAATGTTTGGTGAAGGTGAAATGTAGTAGGATTGTGGTTAGGGTTTATTTTTATATGGGCTTGAAAAGGGTTTCCAAGGTCGGTGAGGAAATGTGATAAGTGTCTCAAATGTCTGTAGGCTACGGTGATTGTGGTCTAACAGACCGTTTACTAGTTTCCCTCCTCTAGTGGCAGAAAATATCTGCAGAAGTTGGAATTTATTGACCAAATTTCGAAGAACCTTAATTTTTTTTTTTTAAGGTATAATAGATGCAAACTATTAAAGTGGCTTGATTTCAAATTGGTGTTAGTTATATATATTACGATAGTTTTTAAATCTTGCGCAAACCATTAAAGTAATATTATCCTTAAACACCTCTCACCACATCGTACCATAAAAAACGTCGATACTTAGCTCTCAATAATCTCAACTATACAATTACCTCAATAAAAAGAGTTAGACTTTAATGCTTTAATAACAATCTACATATTCAAACCGAAACTAAGAAATGGTCGTCCTGAGGCTATGACACATTCCCTTTAAGTAGAATTTAAATTTTTATAGCTACCGAAAATGCATGTATCGTTAAACCACCAAATTGCCAAGACCCCTCATAGTTACACACTTGTTTTTAAACACGTGTCCAGTTACAGCGGTTTCGTTAAACACTTTTCGAGTTATGCTCCATATAAATTACTGTCTTTAAGTGTTTAAGCTATTTGGAAAGAATTTTAAAGTTGTATGCAGCAATTATAGTATTAAGGGACAAGAGCTAACTGGATTTAAATTGGAATTTTCGGGTTTTGAATTTTTTGTCCTTAAGGCATTATAAGTTATTCGATAATTCGTTTTAGACAAAAATAAAAGACAATCCAAAAGTGACTAACGTCATCATCTTCTTTGCGTTATGTCCCGTGCTTAGTCAGAGTCCTCTCAGACCATGATCCAGAATTTAGCGAATCTGGTAATAATGAGCCGATCTGACCTTCGTAAGCCTTACCTAACCAGACAATTTTTGGATCATAGTTTGCACATCCACAGTTATTTGTATGTGAAGGTTTAATCACTATGTCTCATTCACAGTTTAGCTAGTGGTATAATTACGTATATAGATTTGGAAATTTTGAGGTACGTACGTGCCCGGGGTTGAACCCGCACCCATCGATTAAGAGGCGCGTGTCCTTACTGCTCCCAAAAGTGACTAATGGAACCCTAAGTTACAAAATTGAATTACCGTTAAATCATCTCTGTCTGTTTAAATTGTATAACGTAGCATATATTTCCATGTTTTTATCAAATTAGTTAATACATACGTTATATAGTAAGTAGTATTTATAATGTAGAACATAAACTACTTGCCCTATTTTGATGAATAAGTGTAACTTAAGTTCCGGTGGACATACTCATATGTAACCGACTTCAAAAACAAGCAGTCACATCATTTTAGATTATTTTTCGTACCTGGTGACCGATTTTAAACATACCCTTATTCTTCTCAAACAACATTGTTATTCGGCAAAAAATCTCCATTTTTAAAGCACCCAACTTGAACAGCCATTAACCAGTCCATCAAACAATAACTCAGAATTATCAAAAACAATGGTCCTCCGCTTAATTGTAGGGACTCCGTGTTCCCTCCTTATTTCATTTAAAAACACGCCTATTATTTCCCGAGGGACACAAGAAAGTCGCAAATTTCATAATTTAATATCAACCGGGTCAGGATATTGGATAATTAGATCGGGTCCTGATTTTGGGCGCGAAGGCGAAATTAATATCAATGTTCTTTGTTTTACGGGCGAAGGGATGGGCAAGATTTGACGTAAAAATGTGTCGATACTTTTTGTATGAGTATTTATTTTATGCTTTTTTAAGAGAGAATCTTATGAGGGTTCTACACGTCTCAACTTATCGATTAAATATACCTACGAATCACATATATTTTACTGACAATTTTCTACAAAGTTTGGATGTTTGTATGATGAAAAAAACACTATATAAAGAACACATGAAGGAATCGTGTAGTGTTCCTTATAAAGTACAAGTAAAGCCATTGATATAATAATAAAAATAAACTATACATTAAAAGCAAATTTCTTACTAATATTTTAAATATTATACATTTAAAAGTGATATTATGCGAAATTTTGTATATTTCTCATTGTCTTAGGAATACTACTAGAACAACTTTATAATCTTAGCGCTGAATTTTACACATTTATTAAAAAAAGTATACAATCCTACTAATATTATAAACGCGAAAGACTTTTTACTTTTTTTTCACAAAAGCTATTTGATTGGTTTTAATGAAACTTTAGAATAATATAGCTCACACACCCGAATAACATATAGGCTATGTTTCATCGATATTCTAGCCAGAAGGCAGACGCTTGTAAATAATAAAATTATTAAAGTGGTTATATATTATTATAAACCAAGTCACATTTAAGGCATCACTAATTTAATATATCATCGACAACCAGTCTCGACGCCCCCGGCACTAACGTAAGAAATGAAGACAAATGCCGGCGCGCGTGGGGTCCCCAGTTCGATCCCCGGCGCGACATGACAAACAATCTATGACACACATAATTTTGGAACTTTCTCCTTCGTAATTTAGTCATGAGGGGGGTGACTTATCGATGCGAGGTGAAATATTGGGCAAGGAACGAACATATTGCAGAGATACATCAAAGAATTGTTTAATACATACATACATAATGTCACGCCTTTTTCCTAATAAATGTGTATCAATATTGGGTTAGGAGTTAACAAAAACATTGCATGATAAATAATTATAAATAAAACGTTTTCAGTAGAAAACTAATAACGTATTAATCCTTAAAAAAAAAAATTATTCCGTAAGTTGAAAAAATATTGAATACTTACGTATTTTTCGCTTTAACTGATACTCGAAACATTTCAAAGATACAGCGCTTCAAAAATAAATCTGAAATTTAGCGCTTCACGTCACTCGGACGGTAAAATATTACACACCTAGTGACGTCTCGCGGCACTTTAACGCGCTATATCTTAATTTTTTATTTGTTGAATAAAGGCAAAAATACGTAAGCACCAATTTTTTTGTAATCTCAATATTAGACTTTAAAATATTTTTAAGGCAAAATAGCCTATTCTTTATCCTTCCGATATCCCCTCATTAAGAACAAGTTTTTATAAAAAATAAACTTTAGTCTACTAGTAATAAAATTTCAGTTTTGTATTCTTTACATTTATTGTCAGCTAGGACAAACGATTTAATTTAATATAAAAAAATGCATTTTCAATTAAATAGCCAGCACTTATAATCCATTAGAAAGTAGTTTGCGTAGGCGATTAAAGATATTTGTCACCATTTTCCATTTAACCCCATTCGTTATTATTTTTGATTAAAAGTAGTTAGAGAACCTTACTTATCCTTGCACTCTGCCTATTCGTTCGAGGATCGCAGACATTATAGTAAGTTTCTATCTATGTAGGTAATAAAAAAAAAAAAATATATATATATATTCTACTACAATAGTCCCATGTTGGTCGGGGACTTAAAAATAATGTGCCAACTGTGTTTCTTGCCTAGCATGTCATAAAAGGCGAGTAATGGTAGGTATATGGGGTTGTGGGTATGTGATTGTATAGGCGACGAGCTAGCCACTTGTCACTACTTTTTCACAATTTTCTACCTAACCCAGCCCAATGTTGTTTTTGGCTGAATGCATTTAAAAGGCCCTGCTACCCCTTTGACTCTGCCTACCACTTCGGGAATCATGGGCGTGATGTTATTTATTTATAGTGGCATTCTTATGAAGTGATAAAATTCTTCATACCTACCGACACGCGAGAATTCGCTTCATGAGTGCGATAAAATCGAATAATGTTGTTAGTAGCACACTACACATATACAGACATGCTGAAATAATTAGGTGGGCGCCGATACAGCCCACCTGACGAACTCGTCAAAGTTTGTAATTGAATCGGGCGAACTTACAGGGACACACCATAACCTCTCCACATGGCCCATAGAGCGGGTAACAGTTAGAACTGAACATATTTAGGTCAGGTTGGAACTAGCCTAAAGCAAAGAAAAGTTTAATAGCTATCTACTAGCAAACTTACATTTTGTCGCTTCACTTCTTTCTTATCATAAAACAGCGGAAGAGTTGAGGATTTAACACCGTTTGCTATTGAAGCAAACGGGTGCCAGTTGATGAAAAATATATTTAGTTTCAGTAAGATTTAAAAAAATATTGTAAACGATTCGGTATTTCTTTTATCCAGAAAACCTGAAATGACGATGATACAGTGCTTTAAAACTTCGCGTGACGTCATTAAACCAAATCGCCCTTCTGCTTGTACTGAAAATAATTAGTACACAAATTAACAGTTACAATATATTTAATTAAATTGATAAATGTCACAGAGAGCAACACGAATAACGGGAGAAGAGGTTGCAGAAGAAAAGGCGTTAGAGGGCGCTTGCATTGACACATTAATTTCAACAATATTTTGGTAATTTAAAACAGTGAGTGACAAACATTTAAACACCCATTTCTACTTGTCCCGATGTCTGCGCCTCACGTGAACTTGTAGTGATGGCGGCGTCGCCCGTGCCAGGCGCGAGCGGCAATTAGCGCCCCGGCGCCCTGTCCGCGGGCGATGCTTGTAGCAAAGAGAAGGGATTGCAATCCCGCAGTTGCGAGATGCGGGATTCCGCAACTACGGGAATTTCATCTTAATTCGTATTAAATACAATCACCCTGTAATCTCTCGGGGAACGTCAAAAGAGGATCTCTAAAAATTTAATTCAACCATTATAAATTTAATTTTTTTATGAATTTCTAACGCAATATTTATTAAAATATT